>JAXCLR010000001.1:46980087-47032844 GCA_035584095.1 Annona squamosa | reverse complement strand
AATTTTAAAATAATTAAAATAAATTAAATATAATTATTACGTCATAATTATGTCATGCTGACGTCACGGTTCAAAACAGTTTGAACTACGGTTGAACCGGTTGGACCTGAACCGGACATAAAAACGGTTGAGTTCCCGGTTCGGTTTTTAAAACATTGCATAGAAGTAGGCCTATCTAACTACAGCCCAATATTGTAAATCAATCGGTTCAATCACGAATTGATCACTAGCCCAATCCGATTCACCCTGATTCCCATCCAGCCTAATCTAACTGGCAAGAACTAGTTTAGCCACCGATCTAACCAATTTTTGGGTCGGCTGATCAAACCGGTTAGCTACTAGATAAAACATGAGTATAGGAGTGATGAGTTTTTTCTCATTGACTGTCATTGAAGAAGAAGGACAGAGACAATGTAGGGCAGATGGTTGCAGGTCTGACGGATTCCCGGTCGGAACGGCAGCTTGAATGGATCGTTAGTGGTGACGATGTGAAGCAGCAACAGCGGTTGCAAGATGGGTTTGTGAAGAATGAAGATGCTAGGGTTGTCTATACGCTTCGTAGTGATGAAGAAAGAAACGTAAGAAACGTAAGTATGGTACATCGTGGTGTACGAAACTATTGTGTGCATCAAATCTAACGATCTCGAGGTCCAAATTTTGTGTTCTAGGTATGGATTTCTATATTTTTGGATGTTGTGAATACATTAGTAGAGTCAGTTTGGGCAGATTTTGTTTAGATGGTGTGGATCTTATAAGGTTCGCAAATCAGTGACATGGATCTTAAAAGAAGTGTAGATTTTACCGGAAGCTACTGGTGTTTTCTATTAATTTCGAAGCCATGGTCTTTGCTTTTGTGTGAGTCACGGGAAAAAAAAATTAAATTTTGTAGGAATAAAAATGTTCAAAGTATGATTCTAATTTATATTATTTTCAACATTTAAAACTATAGAATTTAAACTTAAGAATCTATTAAATATTTTATATATACCGGCTTAATCTAATTTTCATGAACGGTCGAACCAGTTAAACCAGAATTTGTTAGCCGGTTCAATTTTAACAACATTGCTACGAATAATTAGTTGCTTTCAGGTGATGACATTTAAGTTAAGTGTAAAATTTCTTTACATCAAACACAAACAAAAGTACATTTAAAGTATTCAATAAAATTTAGCTACAAATAATAATAAAATTCACTATTGGAAGTAACCTAAGATTTGGCCACCTTTAACCCTATGTAACTAAATTAAAATTTTTGATGCAAAAAGTTAGGTCATTTTTAGTAACATGTGAGTGTGGAAACTATGATTTTCCCATGGGATTTAGTTTTTCAACGTCAATCATTATTCTATCAATCCCACTATTTATTCTACTTTTACCCCTATTTTTAATCATTTTCTCTACAAACTACATACAACAGACTATTTATTCTAACTATACCCCTATCATTTCCTATCATTTATATATTTTTCAAAATATTTTCTTTTCTATTTTCCACTATTTCTCATGATTTTACACATTACCAAACGTCCCCTTAGACATTTATGTTAGATTTTCTTATAGCGCGTTGTCAAAATCTTGTTTTACTTAATTTGAACCAATACAATACTTACAACAAGAAATAACACTTCTTAAGAGATTCAAATTGTATAAAAAGAAATATCACATGTTTGAAAATTAAATTAGTAGTAAATAAATTGTTGCACTTCAATAAAACTCTTTTTCTATGTAACCTCTTCATTTTTATATTTTGATGATAGATGAAAAATCCACTCAATCTATTACATGTATCAGTATTTATATTGTTATGGAAAATCTTTTCATTTATTTTTTTGATACAAACCTTTTCATTTGTTTAATATCACTGTATATGAACTCCATCTATAAATATACAAAATCAACTTAATAAAATAATTTAATGCCGAATATCAAGTTTTAAGTAGTATTTTTAACATGTAAACTATATAAAATATCATTATCATGTAGATAAATGATTCTATAAAGTAATATTATATTCTATTATATGTATGAATAAATCCAATCATGTATTTTTAATTTACATACAAACACATCTATTTTTATGCAGATTGGCTTATTTACATACTTAATTTAGATGAAACTAAACATTCTAGCTAGACAATTAATGTTAACTGTATTGAATACATTGAATACATTGAATTTTACATCAATAATCAACAATTTGAAAATTGAGAGAGTTATATGGAATTGTTTTTTCTATCTAACCAAATTATATAGAAGTAGACTAATAAATAAAATGGTCATGACTCATCAATTTAAGTCTTAAAAATATTTTCCAAGACATTTTCATGCCAGTTTTGTAGATTTTCAAAAATCAAAATAAAATATAAAAATTCAAAATCTTAATGAATTTTGACAGGGAAAGAAAATTTTGGTGATGCATACAGATTTATAAAAAAAGAAAAAAGAGAAACGAAAAAATTGTCAGCTGTGCAATATAATGTGGGCGGCAGCATAAGAATAGCGCTGATGCAAATATTAGCGGGAGGTGCCCAAACTGATCCACCCATCTATCCCTGCTAAAGCAACCACCGATGAATAAAACTTTTTATGCACTTTAGGCCACTCGGATGGTTCGTCCTTCACATCAAAGACAATACATATATCTATATTAGAAATACTTAGGTGTAGTGTGTCTGAAATGTGCCCCACGATCATCAATTTATAATCTACTCTACCATTGTAATTAGAATAATATATTCTATTACCATACCAATTTTCATCCATAGGCTTCATTAGAAAATGGTACAAATTCAATGTAATAAAATAGTTTGATGAAAATAATAATTTTAAAGTGGTTTTTCAAGATATAGACCATTTGCTATAAAATTTATATATAAATAAATGATTATATAAAGTTTTATTGCATTATAATATATGCGGGGCCCATTTTTGATCAAATGTACCGTTGTTACAGTGTAGTTGTGCTACACCAGAACAACTCCCTATATATATCAGAAATATTCAGGTACAACATCACTGAAATGGGCCTCATATGCTCATCAAATCATTATCTACTCCACAAATTGTATTTAGAATAATATATTTTATTACCATACAAATTTTCATTCCAATTAAATATGTATATAGGCCCCATTTGAAAATAGTACAAATTCAACGTAATAAAATAGTTTGATATAAATAACAACTTTAAAGTGGTTTTTTAATATGTAAACCATTTGCTATAAAATTTATATATGGATAAATGATTGTGTAAAGGTTTATTGCATCGTAATATGTGTGGGGCCCATTTTTAATCAAATGTACTGCTGTTCCAGTGCAGAGTTATGCTGCACTGGAACGGCTCTCTCTCTATATATATTTGATGAAGAGGGAAAATGCATATTAAATCTCTAACTATTTATCAATCGAAATCAGGCCACATATTTATCAAATGATGATTTCGCAATTATTCTAATAAGTTATAACAAAAAAATAACAATTCCTACCAACTTTTGATTACAAAACTTTTATTTCTTCCATGATTTTAAAACACATCACACTATATATAATCTAAAACCTACTTATAAACTCTTAGAAACTCTCTTATCTTTTCGATGTGGAATTTGGTTTTGGGTTGTTGCAGGCCCACCTGTTTCCACTTAGTTTAATTTTTGACTTTCTAAACTACATTTACCGGAGGTAAGGATACAAACGGATTTGGTTAGATAGGTTTGAGCTTAATCCTAATTTAATTCATTAAAAAAATTTCAACCATAATCTATTTATTAACTCATTTTAAAAAAATTAAACAATAACCTATTTACAACCCATTTAATAAATGAGTTGGCCGGTTATTAACGGTTTGTGTATATATGTTATAAATAAGTCAAAATCAAGATAATTTAGAGTTGAGTGCGTGTTATTTGTAATTTTTACGGTGAATTAATTTGCATTGATGGGATACATGGCATGGGCATATCTTTATCAGAAGGGTAACATATATTTAATGCACCAGTACAAAGAAGGACAATGACTCAACTAGACAGAGAAAAAGAGGATACAGAGAGAAAAATACAGTAATAGAGATTAAGAGAGGAATAATTGAAGACAAAGGGGGAGAGATGGGAGGAAGGAGAAAAAGGAGAGATAAAAAGCAAAAACAAGAAGAAAGATGAAAAGGGAAATGATAAGGGATCAAGAGGGGGAGAGACAAAGAGGCAAAGAATGAAGAAAAATCTTACTTGCAACACTCATAAGTGGCGACAAAAATAGGAATGACAATATCGTGACATAATAGCAGGAGAGGAGTTGTAGAGTTGTAGACAAAGAAAGGAAAATAAAAAAAATTTAAATGAGAGAAAATGGGTTTAGGTTTTATAAAATATATATACATATTCCTTAATGGGTTATAAATGGATTACTAAATAAGTAAACAGATAGTAAAATCTCAATTCTAATTTATTTATTTAAATGGTTAAATGGGCTATTAAATTGTAAACTATTTATTCAAAATCTCAACTTAAACCTATTTATAAACAGGTTAGATGGATGAGTTAATAGGTTGACAATGACTATTAAAATCTCTAATTCGAAGAGATAAACTTTGATACCACTTGTAATGCGGATTCAAAAAATAATAATCTTAGGCTTATGGGCTGTGAGCTTTATTGTGTAATATTTTTCACTTTGGTCTAGCAGTTCAGTCACACGGTTTAAAATGCATCTCAACATTTTTGATGAACTACTTATAAACCTCCCAAAAACTCTCTTTTTCGATATAGAATTTTGTTATGAGTTGTTACACAAATGATGTCCTTTTATTAGTCAATTTTTTAAGAGTGTGACCACGCAAATTAAATTTTAGCAAAAAGTTATTTCTACTCTTTCTACTAATCAGAGCACCGACTTAAAGGTGGCGACCGACTTTTTAACTATCCGAGTAAACAGATTTCTGATAAAATTCTAACCCAAATTTTCATCGGGTAAACTTTTTTTTTTTTTTGCGGAAAGGAGGCTAATGCCCCTAAGCTTTATTTTAAAAAATCAAAACTACATAAAAATGTATCTTTTTTTATCGTAAAATAAAACATTATGAATACCTACTAGAGCTTGTAAAAGTTTATAGCAACCCATAGACTAAGAGAAAATAAAATTTACTAGCTAATCCACTGCTTGATTGCATACCTTCTCCATAAACAGGAACGATTATATACGATATATTGCAAATATGCTAACCTGCGATGTTAAATCCTATTTGCATATTTTATCGAGCTTTAGAGAATCCGTCAGATGAGAGAACCAGAGATTTGCAGAAAACCCACTATTGTTAATGATTTGTGCATTGTTAATTCAGTATTCCTCCCTAATACGTATTATGTGATTTCAGCCTAACACACCCACAGATTGCATGATGTTATTCCACCTACCAGATTTGGCATTGGTCTTATTGTATCAAAATTCAATTGTGATGATTGCATGGGAAAAATTGAGAGTGGTAAGGCTACTTAAAATCTTCAGATACGTGGAACTGGAACTGAGATCATATCTCGATATCATCACTACCTTTTTTTTTAATGAATATTATTAATATGATATTTGGTATTACATTCAAACCCATTCACATCGAAAAAACAACAGCCTCCCATCTATCATAACCCTTACACCATGACTAGGGAGAATTAATTAGAAACTTTTGCGACCATAAAGGGTCATGACCAATTGGAATAGCCAACACCTTAATTTTAACTTAAATAAAACATATTTAGTTTTATTGCATGTACTGAGATTATCTATTTATTTAACCTCATTTTATAAACATCAGGCCCATTGGAGAACTATCAGCAGCATCTCAGGAAATTCGATGGCGCAGTTCACCTGAATGGGAGTGCATATGCACGGACACAGGTGCGCCAACAGAGCACCGGATAGGTGCAACAGTATAGCATCGCACAGGTGCGACGGCATAGTGCTGCACAAGTGCATCATCTTCTGGAGAATAGTTGCAGGTGCCATTTCTGACATCTCCAGCTAGCAGCTGTTCTCGACCATTAGAGTCATCATCCACAAGCATCCCCATTGCCAACCGCGGCGCCTTTGAATCGCTTCCCCGTCGAAAGCAAAGAAATGAAAAAAACAAAACTAGCACTGATCGACCTATCTTCCTGCTCATGGCCAGCAGTCGTCACTTTCTCTTTCCGCAATGAAAATACCCTCAAGAATTTGTCAAATTCGGCAATAGAGGCAACCCATTTCCACATGCAACCAACGGCACTACCAAGCAGAAAACTTGACAAACAGACTGTATCACCGCCCTTCCTCCATAAGTCCAACCTTGATACCATGGGAAACACCATGTCACCATCATCGGCAAGAACTTATCACCTTTGCTACTTGCATCACAGTAGATCATCCCTGCATGAAATATCCTCTTCTCTACAATACGATTTGGGCAAAGGATTCTGGCGTCTATTTCATCAGATTCATAAATTCCCTCTCAATCATGGCATTTATTTCGCCAAACTTAAAAAACCTCTCTCAATTCTGACTTCTCCTTCGTTTTAAGGATCCTCTCTCGACATTTCTTAAAACACCGACAATTCTATTTTTTGCAGAAAGATGATGAAAATGGCTAAGAGATTCGAAGAATGGAAGGGATTCTAGGTTTTAGAGGACCCTAATAAAGAAATTATGTGTCTTGCAAAGGGAATGTGAAGTTCAGGACCAAAATGACAATGACAATCACAAGGAGTTTTTTTTTTAGCAAAAGCCTCCATCCTCTCATAAGCCCACTGAAATATACAGACGAGATTAGCATATATGTGATATCATCTTGTACAATACCAATCAAAAGAAGAAAAAAAAAAAACTTAGTATTATCACAAACGCTGCCATGGTGTATACCTCAATATGTTTTATCGACTTATTTTAATTTTATAGAATGTTATGAATATTTCATCTAGGACATTTTTTCTGCTTCCTAAATAAATATAATACATAAAACATATTGAGTTGAGATTTCATAAAATCCTTTTGTGCGGCTCGAACCAATCGTTTCCTCCTTTAGAGAAGTTGGGAAACGTATCTGTAGAATCGCTGCCTAACAAAACCGGTTAATTCCCTTGATTTATGTACAGCCAATCAAGAAAACATATGTATCTCCAGCCATTTGATTTTATTCTCTTACTGATCATTAATTCATTTCCGAACAGCAGCCACCAAGTTCGGTTCATCTCATAATAAATTTTTTGCATTGATATTTTGTTGTGTCATAGATATTAATGAAAGATGAGGAAAGCATGCAGCATGGCCTGTTCAATTGATGATTGGACCCAGTTTCCCGTGAAAACTTCCTTTTTAGTACAATCCCTTTTGAGCGAAAAGCGGGCTCTCCCCACCTAATTTCTATAAGCTTTTTTTTTTTGTTGTTGTTTTTTTTTTTTTTCTTTTTCTTTTGATGACAAATTTCTATAAGCTTTTCAGGCAAACTTTTTTCTCCTAACATCATAGAACATCTACAGAAGTAATAGTTTTATCAAGAAGTAATTTCGTCCAAAACAACTAAAACTATTTTTGGATAAAAAGATTCTGTTTAAGCTGAGAAATGTAAAAAAACATCAATTCAATCTTTTGAGAATATCCTTTACATAAAAAAAAATCTTTTGAGAAAACCCCACTTTATTTCTACTCTCTACGTCGATTTTTAGGAACACTTTTTTATGGGTATTTATAATTACCTCAACAGATATTACAATCAAGACTTAAGATATTTTAATAATTTAGACTATGGCTGCCACCACTCGACCCATGCACCGTGTTCATCATACCGATGTACCACAACCTCATAGGCGCTGTGGCTATTTTTAGGAACACTTTGATTTACAGTTGTTTGACATCTTGAGAGGAGGGCGTGATATAGCACGCATGCAAACACGTATATTTATGTAACAATTCAAGAAAATCAGTATTTTACAAGATGATTTCAGGGCAATTAATTTTCTCCCAAAAGACATTAATAAACTGTACTAATAATTATTGTTGTGAAAAGAAAATAATAAATAAATAATATGACGTCTGTTGAAAAAAAAAATCTTTTAGTGACGCTAAGGAAAAATTATCATTGAAAGAACAACTAATGAAAATTTTAAAAAGCACAGCGATCGAATATAGGTGCCCATACATCAGGCAAATTTTGAGTGTGATACCTTGAGAAATGCAAAGGCTGAAGTGCCTCAAAGAGATTGTGGTAGTGCTTTGTAGGGCTCGAATGTGAGAGAACAAGGTATGGTGATGTAATATGTTCTAAACTTATAATGCTATTCAGCTGTATGTATGGGTAATCAAAGTAGATATTATCACACTGTGGAATCAGGTTGTTATAATGGGCAACCATAAAGTTATTTTTGATTTTTCATAAAATGTAGGCCTTAGATTTTTACTTCTACGAAATTTGAAAACATTAATAGTTATTTAGTGCTTGTTTGACTACATCAAAAATTTTTTACATAAAAAAATTTCAATCGAAAATTTTTATTCTTTATAATTATCTTAATTTTTATTATTTTTCACATCTTTTTATAAAACTGCTTTACTTTTTAGTAATTTCTACACAACTATCTATACAAGTAATTATTTTGTTTATTTTAATTCTATTCTCTTTACTTCTTATATTATCCCTATCATATCACATAATTTTTTCAAGTTTCAAAAATTTTTATATTAAAAATTTTTCTTTCAAAAGTTTTATCACTTCATAAACACATTGTTTGTATTTGTATTTTAAATTTTAAAATAGGTATAAATACAAGGACAAAAATAAATTTCAAATTTCATAAGAGAAGATCCAAGTAGGGTCCATACATCTATTAAAAAAATAATAATAATTTTTACATCACCTATAAATCTCATAAATTGGCCAATTTATAGGTAACCATATAAGAAATGGACTCTTTTAAAAATTGTTATTAAAATGTTTTCAGTGACTGACCACAGTTGAGCCAACTCATCTAGGCTACATCTCAATACAAAATCATATGTGATTCTCACTTCGATATAACTCCAAAGTTCTTCATGTAAATTCCATTAAAAAAAGAGTTCTTCACGTAAAGACCATTTCGATGATAGAATCAAATACCTGTTGTTAACATGCTTGGACATCATTTTTTATCATATCACTGAAAATGATCTTGATCAGAGTTGTGAGTAAGCCACATTTTCTTAAAAATATAGATTTACGCACAAATTTTGAAGAATGCTTAGATCCACTGACAACTGCATATAAGTCCTACAATCATTTATCCATATCAGAACAATATTATTTTAGATGATTTAAATGTTGGATATATAGTTTTTTTCCTAGCTAAAGTCACAATTTACTGTAATGCATGCAATTGAGTTCCATTTTCTTTTAGTACGTGCACTGGAGCTTGACCATCCAAAGCATTAGCTAAAATGACTCATTCCCTGCAGCCACATTTCTATTCGTTTCAATCAAAAAATAAAAAATAAAAAATCTCTATTCGTTTCCAGAAAATCCAATCTTGTGGGCTATAGATTATTGACTCCAACGAACGACAATCAACTTAGCATCTACCATCTAATTAGAACAGACAGTGGGTTTCATAGAAGAAAATTTTATACTAATATGTATACTCCACAGTAGATTGTAATCATCACAAGAAAATCAACACTTTGCAACATGCTTCTAATAAAGTTTGCTATTTTTTTATTGCAAGAGATATTATAAGTCATAAATCATTAGAATTTGCTTTTAGTGATAATAATATAAGAGAAGTTGCAAAAAGTAATTCAATTTCTTATTTAAAAAAAATCAATTTCTTAGAGTAATTTTTTGCCAACAATATTGACCATGCAACGATATTGTTATCAATAACAAGATATGTCATTTATAGTCAGTTAATAAAATTTGTTGCAGTAACATGCATGCACTTGTGTGAAGTGAAAGTACCAAACTCTACTAAGACCATTTGAATGTATCCATTTACAGTCAACGAAAAAGGGAAACATAATTCTGTACATGCATCGCCATAAGAAAATTTGTTTTTTATAAGTCATTAACAATCAAAAAGTCTTTATGAGTCTTTATTAGTAAGGAACATGATTGTAAGAGAAATTTTTTTTACTTATGATGATGTTTTTATTGGTGAGGAATTTTTTTTTTATGGTGACACCTTTTTGGATGATCAAGCAACCGATAAAGGAAATTCCAAGAGAAGGATAAACAAAGCAAATGTTTCTATTCAACTTCAAACCTTGAGCCTCCCACTGTCACACCCTTATACTCACTCATGTCAACCACTATGTCATTTAAGTAGGGAGTCTTACTTGATCGTAATGCTTTCATAGACAAAAATTCTTTGCCTAGGATAATGCTTCTCTCACATCAAAATTTGATTGCTTAAATATAAAATCATTAATTAATGGCAACCAAATTTCCATTTAGCCGTTGCTATATAACATATAGCACAACTGTTGGCAACTGAGTTCTTTTACTAATCAAAAAAAGACTAAAATTTTTATCCAAAAAAAAAAAGTTCTTTTACTAATAAAATTTTAGTCTTTTGCAAAAAAATTTTTGATGGCCAAAAGTTAAAAAATAAAATAAAATTAGCGCATGCATACATGTGAAGTGATGACTCAGACTATACAAGAACATCAACCCCAAAACCACTTGACCCTTTAACTGCCAACTATAAAAATAAGGAAACGTGATTCTTTTTCTTTTCTTTTTTATTCTTGGTTTTGGGGAAGGGGAAAAATCTGCAGCTTCATGCTCTACTTTGAGATAGCGGGTTAGAGAGACATGGTATCTCATCTCCAATCTTTTGTTTAAGATATAGTTTTTGTATCACATGCACTGGCCTAGATGGTAACAGCTACATAAATCTAATTAATTAAGTACAAACCCATGGTATGGATTCTCTTTCTGGCCATGGATTCCTAAAATACACTTACTGTTGCATGTGGCATCCATAGTGCAAGCGTGATTAACAGCACTGCTTCGGGATACATGTGCCGTTTATCAACCATGACAATGACCACGGATTGCTTGCTATGCGGATGCACTTCTATAATTTTGCTACGGTTGGGAAGCCATCATCGGGAACGTGTTGTTCCTGTAAGCCAATTACTTGAAAGATCTCACTCCAATGCCCCAATCGACATGGTCAGATCTAAAGTACTCAGCCTCAATGTGGCAGTGCTACCACTTTCTGAACCTACAAATTGGAGTCCTCTTCTTGTCTTGTCCTTAATGATTTTAGTTGGGTGTGCCTCATTCTTAGAGGGAGGAGGAGACAAAGAAAGAGAGAGGGGAGTACTGGTCTGCTTTACAGGTTCATGGTCCACCTCCTGATTATCCTCATCTTCTTCATCATCTTGCGCATTCAAGCATAAACTTAGCTGTAAGTTGGGCAACCATGCCCTCTCTTTCATCATCATCATCTTCTTCTCCATGTTATAATATCCCATTTCTGCCTTTCCTTTGTTCATCGATCGCGTCCTTGGCTTCATAGTGAAGTGCAAATCATAAAAGCTTAATGAATTCATTTGATGAAACAAGCATCAAATGGAGCATTAAAGATAGGAGTAGAAATGTTACCTCAAACTGAATTGGGGCAGTCTCAGATCCAAGCCGATTGAATACAGAACCCTGCAAATTTGAGTGAAATTCGTCATTGTTTCTGTCGCTCGGCTTTTGTGAGTCACTGGCTGAATCCGCGGAGATTGGTTGTGTGGGAAATAAGTTCTGTGGGCGTTGTGAGAGCAAGGCAGGAGGTCTAATTGGCCCATTGCCTAGGACCCCAATCCCTGACTCCTGAAGCAAAGCCTTGGAAAGTTGACGCATGCAAGGTCGAAAATTGGGTCCCATCTCTCCATGCTGACTGATAGCCCATTGCTGCTGTCTAGAAGGGAGAATTAAAGAAGGAAAGGATGAGATGATTGGGTTAGGGTTTTGAAGATAAAGAAAGATTGGTTTGGTAGGGTACCTCAAATGGCCGGCACTGGCATTGAGTGGTTGTTGGGAGGGAGGCAAACGCAGGAGGTTGAAAAGGCGGTCACGCCCATGCAAGTTCCTGTGCAAGAAAGGGTTTTCATTCTCCCTTTTGAAGATCTGATAAGAGGCCACCCTCTGATGAAACATTTCCATAATCCGATCGCTTCCATGCAATGGCCATTCTGTTTGAGAGAGAACTGCATCCAAATTCGCCAAGGCTTTTTGTTAACGAAAAAGGGAGTGTCCCGACATTCCTTTCCGGGAAAATTGAACCATAAAGGGCAAGAAAATCGTGTCTGATTTTCCATTCCAACTATCCAAACTAGAAAGAACAAAATCCCAAAACAAGATCAAACGGTTTGGAAGCAATCCCAGATTTACCTTGACCAGCTTCGTCAAGCTTCTTGCTTCTGTACATCTGATGCAGCACAAGGTTGGTTGGTTTAGAAGCACTGAAGAGAGAAACGCAATGGAAAAAGAAGAAGAAGAAGAAGAAGAAGAAGAAGAAAGAAAGAAAGAAAGAAAGAAAAAAGAAGCAGCCCATGAATCCAAAGAACCCCATTTCGTCCTCACACAAATGGGTTTTCTCCACATCTCGCTGCCTCTCGTTCTTACCTGCAGATGGCTTTTCACATGCGCAATACTGAGGCCTTTCACATTCATCATCTGAAGAACTAATTTTGGAGTTGCTCCTGCGTCCGACAACTCACACTCGGTCAAATTCTTTCCAAATATACATATAAAAAACGCAGTTTCTGTGTTTCATCGGGGGGAAAAAAAAAAAAAAAAAAACAGTTTCTATGAAGATTTTCAACAAAATTTCTACATGTTTATACTCACGATCTTGACCACCGAGTTTCTCGACTGCATTTACGAAGGAGAGATGGAGATCAGGGGTCCAGCGGAGGCGCGGCATTTTCGACCTGATGTATTGCCTGACGTTGGAAGTAGGCGGCCGCTCGCTGCTTCCTTCCACTGTGTTGGTGGAATCGATTCCTCCGCCACTCCCTGCTGTCGTCTCCTCCGCTGCTGCTGCTGTCCCATCCTCATTCTCTTCACCCTCCGCCTCTTCAATATTCAAGTCAAGAGCCGGCCTCTTCTTGGGCGATTTGCTCCGCGGCCCTTCGGTGCTGCAGCTTCCTGTGCTCTTCTGTCCATCGCACATCTCTACCATCTCCCTCTCCCCTCCACCTCCCCCTCTTCCCCTCCCTGCCAATGATTCGATCAGCAATTAAAAAAGAAGGCCATTCTCTGCATTGACTGCTGTTTCATATATATATTCTCCCCCTTTTTTTGTCTGTGTGTACTTTGTGTCTGTCTTTGGGAGAAGAAAAACAAGAGATGGGAATTAATGGGAAGAAGAAGAAAAGGAAGAAAGGAAGAAGAGATAAATAGGGAGCACGAATACTTGGGAACAGGATCTAGCGGTTGACACTTGCCCTAGAGACAGCAACGTTCTCTAGGTCGAGCATATCTGCTGCATTTCCGCAGGTAACTACTACTCCAACTACTCATTTCATTCCGTGTCTTTCAAGCTCCTTTTTTTCTTTCTCTCTTTCGGGGAAAAAAAAAAAAAAAAAAACTAATAGCAATAGCAACAATTAATACTGTAATTTGAACACACTGTTTTTGGGATGTTTCAAGGAGTTGGTTAGACATTTTTCAATGCCAACGTCATGCACCCACAACGAATAATGCTTATATAAGCTAAGGTGTAAGCCGGCGCCAACGAATTGTTATTTATAATGCATATCTTTAAGAGATCTACGAATAGTTATTTCCCATAGAAAGAAATCTCAATCTCGCACCATTCATATTAAAATAAAATGATCCAAAACTTGAAATGTTCACTTATCAAAACAAAAAAAAACTTGAAATTTCGAAAATGATTAATTCCCATCTGGAAAATCGTTAGTATGTTACAAGACAAAATAGCTCCAATCAATTCAAGTTAGGTAGTTCGGATTGAGTCCAGCTGAAATTGATTCAACCCGATCTCCATGTCAAACGGTCATCTTCAGTGGACCTTTGTATAGATGGTGCAAGACCGTGGCTAAGATAAAAGGGTACTTAGTGACATGGTGCCTTTTAGTCTATAAACTAAGGGTGTGTTTGACAATTAATAAAACATATTAAGTTAAAATTTTTCAATCTAAAACTTCTCAATTTAAAACTTTTCATTCTCCACAACTATTATATTTTTTAATTATTTTTTCACATTTTCATTTACAACTACCCTACTTTTCAGTCATTTTTACGCAACTATCAATACAACTATCCTGTCTATTTTAACTTTATCCTCTTTACTACTCATTATTACCCCTATCATATCACATCATTTGACAACTTTTACTTTTCAAAACTTTTCACAAAAAAGTTTTATTCATTACCAAACACACCATAAATTAGTAAGATTTTGTTGCAAAGTTTATCACCATTATAATGTCACATTTAAGCTTGAAAAACAAAAGCTTCAAAATGACGAGTTGAATAGAATTGTAGCAAGTTGGTTGCTTTCAAGGTTTGTTTAGAATGACTCAAGAAGTTTGAATAGAATGAAAAAAATAAATGAAAATGCAATAGTGTGCATTAATAATGAAAATTTTGTGTTAAAAATTGAAAAACTATTTTGAGAATGAGAAAATTTATTATACAAAATCTCATTTAAGCATTTTAGATCCTTTAGAACACCCAAAGAGTAATGATAACAAAATCTTAATAATTTTGTTACTAAAAAGAATATTTATGGTAGGGCTTCACTTGGACACTTGACATAAAAGTTCACTCACCTGTTAATAATTTAAATTTCGTCTTTACATTGCTCCATTCAAGAGTTAAACCTACACTCTTAATTAGCATCTATTATCGTACTTTTTTTTTTTGAAGTAAATCTATTATTTTTTAGTATCCATTAACATACTTTGATATTATTAATATCAAAAAGTTCAAGCTTTCACTTGGGACCTAAAAAATTCTTATTCTTTTGGTATCTCCTTTAGATTTTTTTGATGCAATATCTCCTTTAGATTTTAGTTGTATTAAATCTAAAAAATTCTTTTTTTTTTAATATCTCCTTTAGTCTTTTTTCTGGAAATAATATCTCCTTTAGACTTTAGTTGTATTAAATCCGCCTGTGATCATCCTTAAGAAATAAATCATGAAAAGACATGAGCGAAGTGGATAAAGATGGTCCTTTAGTGGAAATTGAGATGCCAAGAAATGTCACCGTTAGTCAACTCTAACTATCTTGGCATGTGCATTCTTTCAAAGAAAAGCATGGAAGTCTTCGTACCATAGAAAATGGGTTCTATGTTCGCAGCACAATAATGAAGCATGGTGGAATATCGGTGTCTCCTTCAGATTTGTTGAACAACTTCTACCTTGAGTTCTATTACATGAAAATCAAAAACGCGCTTAAGAATTTTAGGAACAAAAATATATTGACAACGCAAAATATTCGGGTATTAAGATGATTAATGTGGTGGCTCCTCCATTAATTACTCTGTGATCCTCATTGCAGAAACAAATCAGTTCTAGTTTTTATCATCTTACCATTTTAGCAGTAGCCTTCGTGTTCATTAATATCCTCCCAAGAGAAGTAACTGAATTTCAGCTCAAATTTTAAATGCGGATGGATATTCTTCCTGGATTAATATTAAGAATCACTCACAAAACCTTCCATAAATGCATATCCACCTTAAATTGGGCTAGCTGATTGCCTGATTGCATCATATAAATAACTATCGCCCATTGCATTAGATTGATAACTCAACCATTTCTTAATTAATAAGCACTATATTCTAATCGATTTTAACTTGATGACTTGCATTTTTTCTTCAACTTTTTCTGTAAATCTTTTATTTTAATGATAATACTTTCCTTAATTTTTAAAAATGGTACAAAGAGATGCAATGCATGTTTTATCTTTCAACTACTAAAATAGAAAGCTGCCTGTTTTAATTGCATGTGCCATTTATTTAATGTCAGTAGGTCATTGGGAACTTCAAATCATAGGTTCGCAGTATCTTTAGTATTCTTAAAAACAAAATTAAACTAAACTAAATATTTAAAACGCAAAAAATTAAAAGCAAATAAATCTTCCTACATTTTTCTAAACGGACTATAGTTACGAAGGCAAACCAACGTATATATGCAATGTAATATGACCAAACCCGGATCGCCAATTCGCCATATGTTTAAAGGAAATGACGGCCGTGATCGCGCGTACAGCAAGCCTCATACCCAGCCGGAGTAGAAAAAATGCCCGCGTAAAAAATGCTAGTGCTTGTTTGAGGTCTATCCAGAAGTCCTTTTTTTTTTTTTTTTTTTTTTGGGATAGCGTCGCCAAACGAGGGCCGAGGCCCCGAACCACGCGCCGAACTCTTCCTACCCTTGATTTCAGATGCCTCCCTATCCAGCAAATTCCTGGCTAGGCAGCAGCACCCACCAGACCAGAATCACCTCCGTGGGCCCCGCCATCTCATATATGAATCCTCACCGTTCATCCACTTTTATCCTTTATTTTCACCAAACTCACTTGCCATCATTCAAAGAAGAGCTAGTATAATCTATGAATTAGCAAGGCGATGGAAATGCTTAGCTATGAATTCGACCTAGATTTTTAGCCCAATTGAATTTATGTCGTCCCTTTTGCCCTTTTTTCTTCCTTCTGCTGTGATGCACGAAACACCCACGATGTTGTATCGTCCACGTCAATTCATTAAGAAGGTTCCAATTAATTAATGGAGAGAAGTTGCTCAAAAAGATGTGGGTTAGACAGGTTATTTCTTGATTTTATTATTGTTATTGTTATTATTTGGGGCGGCTTTGGCTTTCATGCACTATCAGTCCATCAGTAATAAAACGAAATCGATGAGCGGAGCTGATTGTAATTTTTTTGAAAGGAAAAACTGGCGGGGTCCACACAGGCTTGTTGCCTTTTGCAGAGGATTCCTCCAGTGCCTGCCTGCCCGCCCACCCACCTCGTCTCAACGGGCTTCCTCGCGCCCGCCTGTCGGTGGGGCCCAGCCGGGAAGAAAAATAGAAAGGAATCTGCCTCGTAATTAAAATCGCTGACATATTCCCACGTCACCGTGGCGACCTTTTCACGTTCTGTCCGCCCTTCCTCGGATTACCCTCGTGAGAGCGCCCTCGCACGCAACCCACACACACGTGTGAAGAACCGCTGCCCCTCAATCATTCATCAAGGACACGGGCTAGGAATAACCTCTGTAGATTCTAATCCACTTGAACAGACGGTGAAGATCTTGCGCACGTGTCCTGCCGTTTCATGTGCCAGTAGATCCCCGTTTTAACCGCATCCGCAGCGTTCTCTCCTTTCCCCCGCACGCTGGCTCCAACGGATCTCCTTGCATTTATTTCCGCGGCTGTCGCATTCTTTTCGTCCAGCGACGATTTTTGGGTAAGGGCTATGGTGGCGTGGCACGTGTAATCTCTCCAAGCTCCTCGAGGCAGGCTCACCATGCACGTGCGAATATTTCCACATCGGCATATGTGGGTTGTATTTTTATTTACTTGGAAGGATATATATATATTTTCTTGGATCGTAGAAGTATATGCATTCGAATTAATGTAAAAGGAAGGGAGAATAAATGAAGAAAAGACCAAATAATGAGGTATTTTTTATATAAAATAATATGATATTGATTATGATGAGATAAAAACGATAAAGTAATATGCTAAACAGTGGCATGGTTACGTATCTTACAAAAAAAATAACAATACAATAGAGAAAATGATTTTTCTAAAAATGTATATATGTATGAGATAATGGAACAGATGGGTATAATATACAATTTAGAAGTTAAAGAATGATAAAAGAAGAAAAAAATATAAAAGGGTAGTTACCTTTAAAATGGAAAATTATATATATGTAAAAGATAACGTTAATGAATACTTTCTTTTGTAGATTTCACAAACTTTAAATTAGCTAATTAGGAATACTAAGGATTTAAATATAGATTTCATGATAAAATTCTTAAGCGTAACAAAGTAACATGAAGATCAACTGACTAAAAATTTCATGTAAAACATCTTCTTGTCTTTTACTTTTATCCCAATAAGCTGTTAGCATAGTTTGACTAACTTTATTTCTATCACTATTATCAAAAAAAAATATTTCTATAACGATTGAATTTATTTTTTCTATTATCAAATTCCAAAAATATTTTTAATCTGTTACATTTTTTTACAATCATTATAATTTTTCGTTTATTTGACTTTTTTGATTCGATTGTCTCTGTACATTTTTTCTACTTTGGACTGACTACATATACTCTAATCTCGATATTACTCCTCTATATTGCCTATTCAACTAGCCTTTTATATTTTCTCAAAAAAAAAAAAAAAAAAAAAACTAGCCTTTTATAAACTCGACAACTTCAAACTTTCCAAAACTTAAAATCTCGTATGTAGTCCCATACTTTATAATCCCCACGTAAAGTATTTTCCTTTTTCTCTAGGCATACGATCATCGCGTGACAAGTTTTTGATTAAAACAATCTATGCATATACTTTTTGCCATCGTTTTTTTTTTATTTCAAAAAAAAGCTATATCTATTTTTTTTATGTTTCTATAATCCTTACAATTTTTACCTCGGTACCAAGATTGTTGGATTATAATTTGCTAGGTTACAAAGCCTAGCTTACCAGATTCTTGGGCAGAACCCCAACCTCAATCCTTCATAAACCCCACTACCACATGCATGTATATTGTAAGGACATCCGTCGCTTCATATTTTGGTGCGTCGATACATGTTTAAGGGCCCGTTTGGGCGTGCATTTCTGCATTACTTCCGCTTTCGATAAAATATTTCAGTGCTCATTTGGGAAGAGAACGTTTAAGGCTTAGCTGTTAAGCGCTTTTACTATTAAAAGTAGGCGTCCAAATGAAAGCCACATATATAGAAGTTTATATGACCATGCCAACATGGAATTCTGTGTCAATTTGGCGTGAGGTAAAGCAAGTGAATTTTTTTTTCAAAAAAAAAAGTGAGACAGTAACGTGATATAACAAAATTAATAATTATAAATAAATCTCATCAAAAAAATTACAAATAAAGAATATCATGATAAAAGTAGGGAGGGTGATTACATGAAAAGATTTTTAAAAATTAGAATATAGAGTCAATAACAAAAGAGTAAAATAATTAGCTAGTTAAGACATAAAACGATCATATGAAATGGTGTGTATAAAAGAGAGGAAATTTTTTTTATCTCTTAGCAACAGGAAACCTAGCATTGAGTTGTCTTCTTTTGGAAAGCCCATCCAAGCGGAGATGATGCTTCAGCTAGTAGGAAGGTAGAATTCTGTTTGTTCACCATGCATGTATGATTTCGGGAATAAAGTTCTTATATATAAATATTCATGCATGCTGTTCAACTTGATCAAACACAAGTGATCATCAAAATACTGTTGTGGTTGACCTTAATTATCAGATATATCATCCCCAAACAATCCTAAGCCAATTAAGCTGAGGGTGGTCCAACACCACAAGGTGCATATATGTTAATGCTAGCTGGGCATGGTTGACCGAATTAATTAAGCAAGTTACACACATACAGACCTTTTACTCCATGACAAGCATCTGGAATTGAAGATTCAGAACTGTGCGATAATCAGATGAGCCAGGTCAGGTGTCAACCACCCCTCACCCTGGTCCTCCTGCCTTCTGTGTCGTCTTCATGCTCTCGAGAGCCAGCACATCAAAGAACCTTCAGGCTTCAGTGGCCACTTGCTGCATGACCAGACACCCTCTGCTCATGTATGTATATAGTTAATTTCTTTTAATAAAGACGTTTCTCTTTTTCTTTTTCTTTTTCTTTTTTAAAAAAAAGGAATACAGACGTTTCTATGGACTAAAACAAATGAACTTTTTTTTATAACAGAAAAATGGACTTTTTTTATGAAAAGGAAAAAATGGACATTTAATTCGCTACTAATAAGAAATTCATTTGTCACGGCACATTAGCGTCCTGGTAACACGCCTGACTCTTCAGCGGTAGGGGGCGTTTTCCATTCTTGTCCTAGGCAGTGATCTAGGTGACCTTTTATAGTGTAGTCCCTTTTATAATACGAGTTTTTATAATTTTCTCAGTTGTGGGGGTTTTATAATTTCCCCTGTGGTGAAAGTTTTAAGAAAAATTTTCCTTTATCAGGTGTACATATAAGTATAAGAAATGTACATAATGTATATAATAGAAACCTTTTGTGTATATAATGTACATATTTTCCTTTATAAAAAAAATAAGAAATCCATTTGATGGAACATGGTTTACCGAAAACTTAAAAAGCGGCTGCAGGAAATTAGTAAGCCTTGATCAGAATGAAAATATTGCGGAGTGTAGATCTTTAATTAATTAATAATGATGATGATAGTATATAATGAGGGTGAAAGGATCATATAAAGCCATATCATGATTTTTTCATTAAAAAAAAAAGCCATATCATGATTTCATGCTACTCGCTGTAAATAATAACCCCGCCGTTAATATCAATTAAGTTCTGCTAATTATTATGTGGATAAATTTCTTGAATTTGATATAATTTCCATCCACATGCCCACGATTTGGATCTTGCCGATCTAATTACAACATGCAAGGAATTGCTAATCCCATTATATAGTTTTGTTTTTCGCGGGAAGCTAGTGTTGGAAATTAATAAATGGATCCCACCATGACTATGGTCCTGCCTCAAGTGCGTCCCATCATCGCTTCACCCAAAGTCGTGGGAATGGCCGGGATACAGCTAAGCATCCTTTAGTAAGCAATTAATTAGAAGACTAAGTTGGTCTATATATTCTAGTAGACAATCAACCCCTTTCTTCCCTTTAAAATATCAGTTTATTCTAGCTAATTAATTGTTTTCTCTTGGCCGACACAAACGATGCTGACTGATTTTTTGCATAGTTTATGCATGCGTAAAATATATTCAATCCTGCAGCCTGACCGAAGCCCTGCCAACTTATATTTCGTCCAAAACGAATGGATACTGTACTTAGTGGCACAGCAGCAGAATCCAAAATACGTACGTCAAGATCAAGTTTGCTAATTGACTATTATGTTAGTCATTTATTTATAATTGCACTTTTAAAAAGATTTCTGCCTATAAAAGCATATTAAAATGATTATCCTCATATTTAATTAGGGCCTGTCTTTTTATCGGTACCTAATATGCTTAGAAGCTCATTTTTTTTGCAAATAAGATGTGACTTCAGATATTTAATATTTATGTCATTAAATGGAAATATATATTTCAGTTAAGTTGTCACACACATATATATGTATGTGTGTGATATATAAGAAGGCTAGTTCTCGACGCCATCCAAACATTTCAATATTGTCTCTCGTTTTGGGCCCATTTGATAATTAAATTAAAATATGGTTCTCTCATTATATTCAAAATTAATTGTTAACTCAGAACCAAGGTTCAGCCAAGTCGAATATCTGCTTTGACTCCATTTATGGAAGTGTCAAATTCATGTTTAAAAATGTTTCATTTATACATCTATTTTTAAATTCTTAAATCGAATTTTATAACATTTAGAATATTTATTATGCATAGACAAATGATTTTATAAATTATTTTAACATTTTAATGAATTACTGAATGAATCAAGTAGGAAGATAAGCAAGCATAGTAGGTGGTTTTCCCCCTCACCGGCTTCTAAGAAAGAAGATAAAGAATGAGGGAGCAAATTTATTGAAAATGAGGGAGAAGAACCAGGCAACGGTAACGTCTTTTGTGAAACTTTGATGATTGGAAAGGAGTTTTGGTACAACAAAATGCTTGTTGGAGTCGAAATGGTAAGAGGCGTCCTTTGATCAGTGATCTACAGAACAGCTAGTGGTGCACTGTGGAGGTAAGATGATGACAACTGCTAGGATTGCTTGCATTTGCTACCACAGAGGGTGATGAATAGATAATTATTTGTGGAGATGGACTGAAGGTTTAGACAAAATGTTGCCGCATTTGTTCCATCAAGATCTTGTGATCTAGAAGTCTAATTTGGATGATTCAAGTGTTGATTTCTACATTTTGAGGTGCTTTAAATTATACGTACGATTCGAATTGGTCAAATTATGCTTATTTTGAAGTTTTTGTTTGAAGAATGAAAAAAAGAAAGAATCAGTAACGATTCAGAAATAAAGGAAAACTATTCAAGTCAAGAAAATGTGCAAAATAATTCTAATCAATTAACCATACAAACAAGTATAAAGGTGGTCAGTTTCATAGCAGAATCAATGAACAATTAAAATAATTTTGCTTTGTAGTAGTAATGAAAGAATGATATTTTGACTCAAGAAAAGACAATAAGAGCACTAAAAAATATGAAAAGTTTGCACGGATGAGTATTAATGCTTGAAAAGATATGAAAATTTTAGCAACTAGTACAATTCAGATGTACCTTACAAACAACCCTCATCGATAAGTGATTAGTTTGATCAACCTAAAGAAAATTTAGACGAAGCCAAAGAGCAAGTACAAATTTAAATCCTTGACAAATGAAATGTTAATAGATCCTAATTTGGTCGAGAGTTATTCTCAACCAAACCAATGTTTAAATCATAGTGTAAGGGAATTAATTAGATTCTATCGCACGGGATTTATATGAAAAGAGCTAGTTTGATGATAGGATCTACTCGAAAAACTATAGAAAGGGTTGAAGACCCCAAATATTGCACTAAGGATTTCTTTTCTCTTACAATGTATGTTTTGCTTAGTTCAAAATTAGCCAACCCCACTTAGAGGGTTCACCCAATATCAAAATAACTCTTCTAATGAAGGGTTATACATTGGTGGAATGAATGGGACCGAGAGTGTCTTCTAAATAGGACCTTCTCTTCCTCCTTCTTTGTAGAAGTTCATCGATATTTATATGAGGTTCAGCGTTCTATGTTAGATAAGATATTCTATGATCATTCCTTAAAGATCTTCTTTAGTTGACGTATTTACCTATCGCTAGCTAGACTAGAAGACTTTAAGCCCACTTCACAATCATCTTAGCATGGCTAAGTCATCCTTGATATGTGAATGTATCGAGTCTTCATTCATGTGATTCGGCCTTCTTTAGCTTGAGGGTAGGTATGCTCTTGTCTTGAAATGGTTTTAATAAATGCTTGGCCATTATGTCATTTGTGTGTTGTTAGTCCTGAGCAAGGAGTCAACAGATCACACCTTTATCCCATTAAAGCCTTATCATCTCTTGTAAAACCTCTATGTAGGCCCATTTGGTGAGAGGTGGGCTTTGAAAAATCTCTCTTCCTTTAAGAAGGATCATGTTGAGCCCTCACATAATTAGGAGTACAATTTTAGTCAGGTAGATCTGAGTAAAAGTTGACCTTACCCTTATCTTATTTTTAAAAGCTCATAACCTACCCAACCTGACTTGAAACTTGGTTGGTTCAAAGCTTATCCTGTCTTATTTTTTCAAGAACTAGTTGATCCAATTTTAGTTCTAAATTGGTTCCCCTAAAATCCTACTACTATAATTTTAACCGAAACAATCTATGCAATTAATGAGCAATCTATCCAAACAGTTAATGAAAAATTTATCCAAAGTCCAAATAGTGAATTGCGTCCTAATGTAAACAAAATATTTTAAAAATCCAATAAAAAAATACTATCAAAATGCTATAAGCTAATAAATATAATTTCATTTTGTTATTTTGTTGCACAAAATGCATAGGCCTTGATTGCAAGTTGATGCAATAATGAACTAATATGGGAAATAGAATGACTAATATGGGAAAATAGAATGACTCTACAAACATGACATTCTTAGAATTAAATGATTACTTCCATCAAGGTTTAAAGAAAATGAGGCATGATGGGAATAAAACAAAGAGATTTTGTAGGAAGGAGGATCGATAAAATAAGAACCTTTTAAGGAACAAAACTATAATTGTTTTGTAAAAGTAATAGAAATATTTAAATGTAACCAAGAAAATAAATTAAAACTAGAAAGAATGGATGAAGAAGGAAATTAATTTTTAAATGTTTGGTCAGTGGCAAGCATTTAACAAGATATGCTAACTATGTATCTAGACACATAGTCAAGGAATCGAGGGCTAATAATTTAGCTCCTATCCACATAAATATTGATGTTTAATTGACGACAATAGTAGCCAAGGATGTTTAAGCATTTAATGTTATATTTTTTACGTTATCTTTGAAGTGTCTGCCTTTCCTCTTTAATCAAAATTTTGTTAAGGCCACCTCTTTATTTGATGAGTGAAGACCTCAACACTATTTATGCTCTCTTAAATGCACCACTAGAAAAACAATAGTAGTAGCATGACCCTTATTTTCTTTTCTAGCATTTTGTCCAACACTACCTATGGTATTGCTTGAAAAACTAAAGAGGAAAGTGAGACAGAGATGACAATTGGCAAAAAAATCAATTGAAGACAATGACTAATGGATGAAGAATGGTTGATGTTAGAGAAGATGATTGATGACCATGCTAACTTGCTAGGGTTAAGGATTTTTAAGGGAGAGAAAAGAAAATGAAAATGGTTAATGAAAGCTTCAAAAACCAAGATGGGCATTAGGGATTTATGGCATGTAATATATTGGATATTATATGAATTGATACCCAACATTTGGAACCAATTTTACCTGAATTCAAGTAGGTATTTTTTACCTAAAAACAAATTGACCCTATGGGTAATATCTTAAAATTGAAACTACCCTATTTAAGGTACCAAACAAGTTGATCCCTAAGTACTCGGACCGAATTACACCCCTACTTGTAGTCGGTTGCTAGATCCATTTTGATCCAACTTGATCAACTAATGTGAAAAGGAAATTATATGATCTAAAATTTATAGAGTTTGGAGATCTTGTAAAACACTTGACTAAATTCAACAAGATCATAACATATTTAACTTCTTCGAAAGAGAAGATCAGAGAGGAGGGCAAAGTGCCACTTTTATAAGCATCATTACTTGAGTCGTTTAATCATATTGTGATGATATTGTTATTTATAAAGGAAACCTTGAAGCTTGATGATGTTATTGTTTCTTTATTAATGAACAAGTGTCTATGAAAGAACAATGATAATGGATCGTCAAGATGGTAGAGCTTTATTGTAATATGTGTTTGGTAATATAGAAGAAGATTATCTAATAGTCTGAACAAATTCAGAAGTTCATTCACATCAGGTAGAGACATTGTTTGCTAAGAATGCGGCAAGAAAGGTCATATGAGAAGAGTCTGTAATAAGTGGAAAGAAAATCAAAAGAAAGAGTAGGAGAAAGGAAAAGAGAAGGTAGATTAACTCAAATCATTTGATTATTCTTCAATTGCTGCAGACTATGATAGTGATGTGATGCTTACGATAGACGCATATGCAAGTATTGGTGATTGAATTTTAAATTCTGGATGTTCTTTCTACATATGTTCAACCAAGGAATAGTCCAATACATAAAATAAGTGATTCTTAAGATGATGAAGAAAGCTATAATTGTGACGAAAAGTCAGAAAACTGGAAGCTTATACAAACTTGTAAGGAGTGTGAAGACAAATGAAGTTCATGTGAGATCTCAAGTTGCAAGTACAGGTGGAGCACAGACATCCTACTCTATGGCAAGTTTTGAGAAGCTAATTTTTATTCTATGAATAGGTGAAAATTATCTGATTGAGATTGCAATGGAGTGATGAGAGGAGTAGAGCCACTGAAGGTCATATGGTAGATGTGACTAATCATGATACTCAGGAGGGGTGCGATGGACTATACAAATTCAAGCATGGTGATGAATGCCGAAGCATACAAAGTGGTTAAAGAAAAATAATTCTTTGCAAGATAGTTGGCATGTTGTGCATAGAGTTCAAGTCAAAGTGGAGATTGTTAGAGGTATATTTTATATTCTGTATATAGGTTCGCATAGAGTGTGAGTGTGAAATTCTATAGTAAATTATGCATATAAGTGAAAGTTATAAATAGACGTTTATATATGGAGTTAATATAGCATAGACTAGAGAGTAAGAAGCTTGATGTGAGATTCTAAGAGAGAGGTAATTTGTTGCTTGTGAGAAAAAAGTTGTAGTTATTTATTCAATCAATGAATTACTCTTTCTCTAGTGAAGTAACCACACAAATTTTCTGTGTTTTGCGTGCTTGATCACATTCTCATCCCTAGCAAAAAATATTAAAATACTCCTAATGTTGAAATTGAAAATAAAATAGTTAGGTATCTCCAAAATTAGCAAAGCTTGGCGTACAAATTAAATATACTTTTTGATGAAAATGAATTAAATATACTTAGGAAAACAATTTCATAGGAAATCTTAAAAATAAAAATAAATTTTACGTTTAAAAAGGCCTAAATTATCAACCGTTAATAATGGCTCCTGATGATTCAAGACTATAAACCAACACGCAAGCACATAGACATGCACGTCTCTGGTGTGTACAGGGAGAGATCAACATCGGATCATGAACTGATAGTGAAAGGTGAAGACCTCAGATATGATAAATATTAATCTGACAATTTGGAATATGAACCAACCTCTCTCCCAACCGCCTGAATATTTCGATCGTAAAATTAATTAGAAAATAGAGTGGTCACGGGCGGATGATGAATATGTAATATGTAACCTAGGCAATGAAATATATACTTCTTATACATACATTAGCCGGGAATAGCACTCCTACTCTTTTAATAATTCTCATGCGCCCATTTCTTTCTGTGCGCGAAAATCACGTGACTCCCCCTCCGTCTCCTTCCTACCTCCTGCTTTCTCTCCCATCCGTGACGAGTTTTATTAAAGCTCGATAGGCATGCATGGACGAATGTCTAAGGCAATTTTAATGGCTAACGAACGTATACGCACTGCAAACGTGTGTCGTTCACGTGTATTGGATGTAAACCATCCATCATGCCTCTCAAACTAATTGAAGCTTAACTTCGAGTTTTTTGCCATGGAGGTCATTTCCTTGCAGTGGCCCACCTGATGGATGGATTATAGGTAGCTGTTAATTTTCGAATAGCATTGATGTTCAAGACATCAATGCATTTGGCCGACATGTCTCGGCCACCTGCTGGGAATTAAGGGCACCAAATATTCTTAGTCGGTTCTCTTTTTTTCTTTTTTTGTGTGTGTGTATGTTGCTTTCTTGATCACTTCTTTCTTCGGATGTGGATCTCGACCCTCCAACAAATCCAAATTGACAATCTAATAAAAGAAGGCTATGTCATGCCAATCAGTCCGTGGACCATGGGCTGTATATTTATAAAACCAAAACATTAGAGCATATGCCATGAGGAATAATTTCTCAAATTTCCAAGGATTCTTGCGTATAGGTATCTCAACTCTCAAGTTTGTGAAATTTTCATTTTTTGACTTTTAACTTTTATATTTACAGGAGATATGTTAATCTTCTAAATGAGCTTATCAACATAGCCTTTCTTATCCCCGAAATAAATATCTTAAATTATCCCGTTAAAGTTTAAAATATACTTTTTTCACAAGAAATCTAAGCCAAAAGATTTTAATTCATTCATAGGGCTTGGATATTATGAAAAGGCTATTTAGCGCTTCACTAATTAATCGGAAGGACCATGACTACAATTTTTTGAAGCTAATTAAAGTAGTTTTTGATAAAACCAGTTAAATTAATTAATCTACCCAAATATAAAATTTGATTGTCAAAAGTGAAAATTACACAAACTTGAAAACCACCGCACGAAATACATATTTGACCACCCTTATTAGCAGCTAAAAAAATTTTATCGACAAGGAAAACATATTTTTCTTGCTTATAATAATGCGTTCATAGGCAAGAAAAATTTTCTTTATTTGTGCTAATACTTTCATAGTCAAGAAAAATATTTTCTTACTTATAATAATATTTTGTTAACCAAATCAAAATTTGGTTTGCCTAAATACAAAGATTGTGAATTATTGGGAATCAAAATTTTCTTTGTAATTGCTATGTGAAATATGTCGTAAATTATTGACCCCCAAAATTTTAACTTTTCGTAAAAGATTTTAGTTGCCAAAAATCAAATTTTTTTGTGAGCCTTAATTATACGCTAAAAGCTCATATTTCCCATGTGAAGATTTGCATGCTGTGATCGTGTTCGAAATCCACTCTGGTCCATATATTCGAGTAATTTGGTAAAATGGTTCTTCATTCAAAATATTCCATTTCACATACAGAAAAATAGCAGCAATAAACTTTATAACCCTGTAGCCTATGACAAAGCCAACAAGCATGACTTCATCGAAATAAGCCACAGCGTAACGCAAATATGGGTGTGCTCCTAATGCTGCTGAAATTAAGATATAAAATATATATTCAAGTCAATATATATATATATACGGGGTGGGAATAGGGAATCAAAGAGGTCAATGTTCTCATGCTAGCAAGCTAGTTTAATTAAATAAATGTAGGATTTGGTAGATTAAAACCTTATTAGCAAGATGTCAGGTGCTGAAGTCGCAACACATCCAAGGTTTGGCAATAGAATATATGGAGATTAGAAACAGAAGAATAAAAAAGGAAGAAAGTAGGCGCTGGCCGACAGAGGTCTTAAGACAAATTAATGACAACCGGAACAGAAGAATAGATGTCAAACATTGCCTTGATTTGATACCCTCATCGGCTTAATCCGCTTTTCATTTATTAACCTACATAGACAGAGTGCGGACCTTGCCGCTGGCAGATCCAAAATCTCAGGCCTTTGCACCCAAGGTCAAAGGAGAATTTACAAGTATTTCCAACAAGCAGCTTGAAATACTAGAGCCAAATAATTAAGTTAATTCATATTAATAATTGGCGAGTTAATTAATAAGTTAAGTATCTCAATAGGAGGTATGAGGCCGACCCCAGGATGCTTGTAGACTTTGATGAGTGTCAATTGACTCTTTCAACAGGTACGTTTTGAACCATAAATGTACATATCCTTTTGGGATCATTAGCTTGCCTCGCTCGACATTCTTTCTGAATTTGGTGGATGGCAGCGCTGAAAACCAAAAATACAGTTTAAAAAAAGATCTCAATAATCTAATGCTTTTCAAATCCATCTAAACCATCCGCGTTTCTCTCCTAATCCAAATATCAGGCCATTTCTTTATTTGGCGCGCCTGGACATGCAGCCTGGGCATTCAAAACATATATTCCCAATTCAGCAGCAAAATCTAGCAACTAGTCTACTATAAAGTATAACCTTCGAAGTAAGCCAAAATCTGTCATTTATTGAAACGACTACTTAGGATATATCAGGAAACAAGTATAAGTCCTGATGGTATGTATGGCGGCCATTAGCCAAGTTTCATGATCAAATCGTCCATTGATCGGACCCCACAAGTCAATTTTATGCGATGCAGCGAATATATATAGATAGAAGACTTGCATGTGATTTCAAGTCATTCCATATAAAATATGGAAAATAAATAAATAAATAAATATTTAAGTTGATTTGTCAAAATTCACTTAAGATATCCTACATGGCAAAGGTTGGCCTTTTGACCAACTGAGTCCGATAGTTAATAATGGGCTTTGCCCAATTATTATTAGTATAAGTTGTGAGTTACATTTTTATTTTTATTTTTTGGATGTTAACTTAGTAATTTGTGTAGCTTAGTTGGCATGCAGGTCGTCTCAGTGCTCTTAGAGGTTTAGAGTTCAAGTAGAAGGTTTTGCAAAAAATAATTAATTTTTGTACTTCTTTTTCCCTATGCATGTGGGCCCCACATGATAAGGTTGGATAGGATAAAAACTCTCCTAGGATAGATTGGTTAAGATAGAATTTAAGTTTAAACTAAATTGTATTTTATTATCTATCTTTTAGAAACTACAGAACGTTTTATAAAAAGAGTTTGGAGAGTTTGTGACTTTAGGTATTTTTAGGAGAAGGTTGAAAGCTAGAGTTATAAAATGAGTACAAAAAAACTTATAGAGATTACAAGAGAAGGAAATCGTAGGCAAGTGGGATTTAGTTGAAGTTTGATTTTTGGTTCAATGATTATATATTTCATGATGCAATTATTTTTATATAAATAATTATGTTGCTTCAATTATTCGTATAAGACATGATATTATCATGATATATATATCTTAGAAAGCTATGAGATTTTATATGATAAGCATAATTAAATTTATAATGATATAAAATTATGCAGAAATATGCCTCAAATTTATGCCGAAAGTACATATGATAATTTATTTGTGCATTTTATTTTATAAATTATTGGTATAAATTTAAATATATTAATTGTGAATATTGAAAAATATATACAATTGGCATAGAAATAAATTAGTAGATGTATATGCACAACAGAACTTTTCGTTGAAATCAAATCTGTTAAATAGATAATTTTCGTTAAAGTCAAATAAATCAGAGGCTTAGCTCATTTGGATTTGAGATTTCAAATCAGCAACCAAATCTTAGTTGCTATTGGTTTGGTGGCGCAACGCAAACGCAATACTCGTCCAGAGATGTGGGGTTTTTGGGTTTATGCAACCAGTTTTTTTGTTGTATTTGATGCATTTATGACTTTGATGACTTTGATTACTTTGGTGCTTCGAAAGTTCAAATATTTTAGATTAAAAAAATGATGTGCAGCCATCATATCACTACAGGCTAAGTGGGAGAGGCTTGTGTGGATCCCATTTGCAAAAAAAAGTGTTGATGATGTGACTTAATATGAACCGTTTATTTAGTTTTGCTATAATTGTCCATGGTAACTCCGATTTACATGTTAAATAGACTATTTCTATGTTTTTAATGATTCTGGATTCAATTGAAGGATTTGATAGTACATTTGAAGTTTAATTTTTTAAATATTAAATTAAATGGTTATTTTTATCATTTAATTAAGTTTAAATTTAGTCATTATCTATTTTTAAATAATTTTCCACTTACTAGTTATATTGAGACTAACCCATTATTTTTACAGATATGCCAAATCAAGTGGGACACTAGAGATTAGCTTGCTTGAATATTTTTCAAGAAAAATTATTTTATTTTATTCAAAAATTGTTTAAAGGCATATATTGCAAATAATGGATATGTGTTTTTTTGCCTTTGATGTAATGTTGAGAACATGACTAGTGGAAGTGAAAATTTAAATTTTTCATAAATTAATATAGTAATTAATTTTGCATAAATGTATGATTGATCTTGAAAATTTGTATTAAAAACGCAATCTATGATCATTTTTCTTGATCGGTATATTACATTTACCTTCAAATATTATCAAAGAATTTCCTTTCCAAGATAATACATAAATATACATTTTGGGTTATTAAAATATCTTATCGAACGAAGAGGGTCAAAGGAGAGGAATCGTCCACTTATTTTAGGTATTAGTGACAGGCTACAAGACAATTTTCGAGATGTGTGCCAACATATATACATCTCTTCATCCACTCAAACACGAGCACTTTCTTCACATTTCTGGTCGTGACAGCTGCATTTAAACGTGCGACAGTGCAAATGCAACGCTGTGACGGCAAACAGGTCTGATAAATCAAATTTCAATTTAGGTATATATTATCTATAAACCAAAATTTAATAATTTCGAATATATATTTAATTTGTATTTTTAAATACAAAAAGTACTGGAGTCATTTTCATAAGGGTAAAAAGTGATCACGATATATATTGGCGTAGTAGTACGCTATTTTGACCCACTGCTGGGTGACAGCGTTTCGATTCACTGTGGTGGTAGCAATGCACGTCTCCTTGCTACTGCACGGGAGCGTCCGCTGGTTGTTATTGCAAGAAAAATAGAAATATTCTTAAACATTGCGTAGAATGTTTGTAAAAAATATTGCAAGAATATCTCATGGAGTATGATTGTAATAAGACAATTCTAAAATCCATAACACAGTAAAACTTAATTTATAAATAAAATATATCTAGATTAATAGTTTTATTTAAAAAGTAAAAAATAGGTATCGTAACCCCTAGTAAATGATCAGGCGTCCGCAGGAAATAGCATAAATGTTTACATAGGAAATTTCGTGTTATGTGCAGCAAAATAATTTGTTACATAAACCGAATTTCATGTGCTAAAGAGTAGCAAGCTAACACTAACAAGAAAATGCATAATTCTCCAATCCTTTAAATATTCCAGACATGCTTAATTAGAATAACCTTTAGATTTTGTCTAATTCGGGTACATGGGAGTTGACATTTTCATAATTTTAGTGGATTTCCAAATACCAAGGAATCTTGCAAGGAATTGGGTTGGTATTTTATTCAATCATCGAAAGCGACAACTTAGTAGATTAATCACTTGTTTATAAAATTAATATACTCTGAAATGATAGACATACAACCCAATTTTTAAGACCACTACGATTTTTTTTTTTTTTGTCTTATATTTATAATGCAAGTATGTACATATTTTCCAATCTTGATCAAGAGATTTCAACAGGAAATATTACTTCTGAAATAGAAGACAAACTTTTCAAAAGGAACTCGAAGCCCGGATATCCCATGACAAAGGCACGGACTCTAGCGTCACTGGCAGACCACTATGTACTTAATTTTTAAACAAAGGAGCACATTCTTATCTAAGCCAGCAGGAACTTGGTTTCTCACTAGTCAACCGAGTTTTCACAGGCTTAAGATTGATTTGGATTTTGAACTCGAAATAAAATGCAATTATAATATTTTGTAAAAAGATATGTAATTGGAGAAATCCTTGAAGATAAAATTAACCCTTACAAGCAATCAGTAAATATCAAGCAGTCATTTGAAACAGGAATTTGTTTCGTGATTCTGCATCTTTAATCTTATTCGCAGCAGTTCCTATGTATTTCACGACGTTGATTTAATTGTGGCTGTTTTTTTTTTATTTATATAACCTTCTTCCAAAAGGATGTTGAATTTTAATTTCTATAGCTATTTGTGGATTGCTATTAATAAAGTTGTAATGTGGATTACCATATGCCAAAAGCATATGTAGCAGCTTAGGAGCATTGCTTGCATGGATATGCAACCAATTCCCTGCTACATGCAGCGAAATTTCTTAGCTGCATAAAATATTTCTTAATGGTTTTCCTTTTAATTTTATGGCGAACGAGATGTCAAAAATTTTAGTTTAATATTATTTTTGTATTCCCGGAGGTTATATAACATTCTTAATGGAAATGCATTTCAGAATTTTCAATTTCAATCTCTGCTCATTTTTTAGTTGCATTAATCTGTGAGTTTTAGTTTAATCCATCGAATGCCAGGCAAAGCCAATGTTGGCGTTCTCATCTAACATTATGAGGGGCTACACTAACCATCATATCGGCGAGGCTTTCCAAAAAACTCTTCCAACGAGACTTCGCCGAATCACATCCTCATGATGTGCTTACAAGCTTAATCGTTTGGTCTACATCATACGTGCAGAACAATATACAATTTCGTAAATGAATAATACAGTCCAAATCAGGTTGTTGATGCAAAGAATCAATCCAAATCCAATCCAAGTTTGTTGGCATTCTTGGAGTTTTGACTTTCTGGCAAAGATGTTTATGTGGGTGAGTTTTTTGCAGTCGTTGATATAAACGCAATTCGGCGTGATGCTTAAAATATGCAAATCTCATAGAAGGAGAGAAGTCATGTAAATTTAATCATATTTTTATATAAAAATCTATATTATGATTCCAAGAAGATGATGTTTCATGCTCTTCAGAGTTCACGGCTTGACTGTGTCATGCTTTCTGCATCTCAAGAGCTTCAATTAAATGATCTCGAAGAACAATAGTTTTGAAGCTTTTGAAGTGTTAAAATTACATAAACGGCTTCTTCCAATTGCATTTATATTGGAAAACCGCACTTATACCTTCCAAACGCTTCGTCAAACAATGCCTAATCTTATGTTGAAAAAGCTTCCATTATTTAAAAAAAAAAAAAATGTTGAAAACACTACTGTTTGGAGAACTAGATGACTAGTGCTTTTTTCGGTCAGACATGATTTCAGGGTCGCTAAATTATTTAAACCAGTAATCCTCATAATTCGTTGGAGGACTGCACTTAAATGCATTTTGCGCGCAATTCAAGTCATGCGTGCATAGCAGAAATTCAAATTTTTGGCATTGGACAAGTCATGAAAAAAAATTGCATATGTAGATGAAGTGAGAAGAAAATTTGAATTTAGCTTCATATATATATCTCAACCTTTTCACCAGCATTAAGAACAACTGGACCCATCATTCATTGCTAGGCAGTTCAAGATTCCTGCCACACCACACATGTTTTAATTAAGCTATTTTAAAAATAAGGATGAAATTGGCATTTCGTATTTGGTAGATGCATCACCTTGCTTATAGATATTCGAGGATACCCATCATATTGACACGTGTTCGCAACTTTTATGAATTCGAATTGAATTTGATTAGGACTTTACGCAGTTTTTAAAATTCTTTTAAAAAGTTGTTGATAAATATAAATAAGCTTTGTGAACATATTGATGGGCTATATCTAATTAATGATGGCTATATCTAAATAAAAACATTGACAGTTATTTACTAAATTTAGCAAGATTATTGGAGGCGGTTGGGGGTTTAAATATGTCTAGGTTAACTTCTAACCCTAGAACTTACGCCAAAGTGAATTGAAATTCTTGACTTTATCTAAAAATAAAATTAGGGTTAGGTCAACCATGTACCAATTTAACATAACCCAACTTGATTGATACATATAGTTTTATTTAAAAAGAAAAAATTCTAAATTAAATGTCTCATTTTCATTTTGAATGATAACAATTTATATTTTAGTTAATTTGCATATATACCCACATAGTTTCACCGAAATTGAAGATATACCCACGTAGTTTCACGAATTGCATATTACCTTCATATATTTTCACCAAAATTGTGTATTACCTTAACACCGTTAATTGTCGCTAATATCTATCATTATATTTTAAAAATGACAAAAATGCTCTCATTTTCATAGGAGTAATATGTTATTTTGGTGAAATTATGTGGGGTGATATGCGATTCGTGAAACTATAAATGAGGGCATTTTCATCATTTTTAAAAATATAATGGCAAATATTAACAGCAGTTAATGGCATGAGGTAATACGCAATTTTGGTGAAACTATACAAGGGTAATATGCAATTCGTGAAACTAAGTAGGTATATCCGTAATTAGTGTCAAACTATGTGAGTATATATACAAATTACCCTTTAATTTAATAATAATATTTAAGTTCAACATCTACATAACAACTTTAGTTTGCATTTTGTGTTGAACATATTATATATTGTTTTGATAAAAAAAATATTATATATTTTAAATATAACTTTGAATCCAACCTCAATGTCAATCCAAGCTTAACTCATTTTCTAAATATTATCATTAGAGTTAAGATCATCTTGAACTAACCTGGAATAATATATAAATTAGATAAAGGATTTTCAAATAAGGTTAGGGTCAGGTTAACTCCAACTTTATATTAACTTGACCTAGTGACATTCTTAAATGCAAGTTTGTGGCCTTGTTTATACCTTCATAAGGTCATCCAATTTGGTTAATTGGGCTCAACCAAACTTTAAAATTCATTAATTTCAAACTATGTAAGCTATCCATCTCTAAACAAGCTTAGCAAATCTAATTGGAGGGGTGATCCCATGCATCCAGTCGTGGAATCTATTTTTTTAATTTTTCATAAACATGTAGAGTTATGTGTATTTAACATATAAATCAAATTTTATCATTTTTAGATGTTTTTAAGTATTTTATTTTAAAACACAACAACATTTTTGTAATTTCTAAGAAAGAAAACTATGAAAATGTCATTATGTTTAAAAATAAAAAAACTTAAAACATGCAAAAATAATAAAACTTGATTCATAAGTTAAGTACACCTAGTTTTACATGTTTATTAAAAAAAGAAAAAAATATATTTTTGGGAGAATGCCATGGCCTGACGCGTAGGATCACCCTAGGTTTAATTGATAAGTTTGGCTAAATTTGACAAGCTTAATGGCATAGCATGCAAATGACAGTTTCTCCCCTCGGCATATCCATCTCACCTTGACTACATTATCAGTAGCAAGAAGGCGGTTTGCATCCTACAAAATGTTGCAAATGCTTGCGGTGTAGCCATTGTCAACAGTTGACCAAGTCCATGATATTGTTACTGCTACTGCTCCAATTATTCCCACCGGAGCAGGATACAAAGTGATGCAAATTGGAAGCAGGATTGATGCAAATTACAACAGTTTTCAGTGTTAATTAGTATGTTACTTTGGTTGATTAGTAATAGCATACTATCTTTCTCAGTGTTGATTTTTTTTTGAAAAGGATGCCACCTGTCCCCATTCCCTTTCAATATGGAAGGGAACTAGGATAAGGAGCCTAGCTCCACTCTCTCTGAAAGTGTTACGAAGGAACCACACCATCCAGCACCACAGGATGAAAGAAGCTAGATGAAGAGACCTATTGTTTTGAATTAATGCTCTCAAAATTTCCTGAATAGTCCACGTCCGTGAGACCGACCTCACCACTTTGATTAGTTTGTTACCTTAGTTGACTAAGAATAACATACTGCCTTTGTGAGAGGACTATTGCTCCGAGCCAATTCATTGACTGTCCCAACTTGCGTTCGGTACAAAGCCTAATCAACCCCATGAAAAATTCCCATTTGGCTTCTTCTTGTAGGCCCAGCTAATATTGTCATGTCATTCATGATCTTGACCGTCCATTTTGTTTGGCATGGAAAGATAGCTGTACCCAACTCATCTGTTATCAGTGAGACTAGATTTTTGAAATCAGATCTGAGGTTAAATGCATGGCTTCTAGAAGTACTTCACCACCAAAAAGGCTTTTTTTTCACGTATCATAATTGCGTAAATCATGTAAATGAACAGATGAAGAGTTTCCTGGCCTCGAACTGAAGCCAAATTTCAACTTCTATTATTTTATCACCAAAAATTTGATAGAGTCCCCTCGAATGATAAGAATTTCAGCCGAGATTAATGACACCAGCATGCATATGCGTCATGGTATAACCACATGACAAGTTCACAGCCAATGACTTCAACGATGCTGATACAGTGCACCCCGATGCTTTAACCTATTTTTAAAATTTTTTAAAATTTTTTTATACAAATGTTAATCTAAACGTATTTAATATATATATTAATTTTTACCATTTTCGAAATATTTTAAATATTAATTTTTTATTTATGAAAATAGTGGCATTTTAATCATTTTAAATTACCTAAAACGCTACTGGTTTTGAAATATAAAAAATAAATATCTAAAATACTCTGAAAATAGTAAAAATTGATACACATGCTAAATGCTAAGATTAATAGTTGTATAAAAAAAATTTCAAAAATAAAAAAATAAAAAAATTAAGTTAAATGCACTTAGGGTGCATTTAGCCTCACCCTAACTTGACACCCATCTCCTCATGAAGACTCGATGAAAGGTCATGTGTAGCTTCCATGTTTAATTTATATCGTAGTTTGTCTTTTTATAAGAACACATTTTCAAAAGAAGAAACAATTTAAGAAAAGAAAAGGAAGAAAGGCAAGAAGTATGAGCGCCGATCTCCTGTACGCGAGAGCAGGCAACGGGTGCACACACCTATCTTTTTTATTTTTTATTTTTTTTAAATTTTTTTTCTAAAAATGTTAATATATGTGTATTTAATATATGTATAAATTTTTACCATTTTGAAATATTTAAATTTTTTATTTTTTATTTTTGAAAATCAATAGCATTTTAAGTAGTTTTAAATTATTAAAATACCACTAATTTTCAAAAATCAAAAATATCTAAAAATCTCCAAAAATAGTAAAAATTTATACACATGTTAGGTACACTTGGGTTAACAAGTTTATGAAAAAATTTTCAAAAATAAATTAAAAAAAGGTAAATGCACCCGAGAGCAATCAACGCTGCTCGCTCCCGGGTGCAGAAGCTCGGCGCCCAAGAAGTACAGCTTATTTATTGAGATATGCTTGATCTTCTTCTTCTTTATGATATATTCGGCATTTGCAGTTCTTAAAAGAAGGATGATTTAGCACTCTCCACAGAATCAATCACGTATTTTAAAAAATTGGAAAAAAGAAAAAGCGAATGGTAAAATTTTCACTATTGGAGAATCCATTGCGACCTGAAAGTTTCAGCTCTATCAATCTCATTGCGACGAGTCAAAGGTGAAGTCATTGAATCGGCATTTTTCAGTGATATTTATGTACAAAGCAAATAAGAAACATACATCGAGAAACATGGCCATCGTTTGAGTGTGATCCATAAGCATGCCCACAGCCAAGCACATGAGATATGCATCTCAAAGCAAACCATCCAACTCACAGCCCCAAAAATAGGATCATATGGATCTTAACTGATACTATCATTTCATTTCAAGAGTATGTCCCATAAACAATTGGACTTGTGATTTGAACGACTTGTATTGAGACACATACATGAAACATCTAGGAAGGTGCTTGCATGCACATGACAGGCCATACTCTTCCTGCGCAACAGACAAGTCTGCATGCGTGTTGAGAGCAGTGATCATGGCTCATGCGTGTTGAGGCAGGACATTTCACTGCAAGAAATTAAAGCACTAAAAAGACCACGAAATTTTCTTAAACTTTAAGAGTCCGGCCCTTGTAGACACCTCTCTGAACCACAAAGCTATCAGGTGGCTGGAACTCTTCTAACCACACAACTTCACTCTCTATCCCGGTTGAATCAATAATGCCATTAACAAGATCATCTAGAAGGAATTAAACAGGGGGGAAAAAAAGAAAGAAAGACAGAAAAAGGTTAAGCATATATAACATAGGAAGAATGGACAAGCATGTTAAAATGTCAGATAGCAGATAGCAGCCAAAGACCAGAAAGGTCATCATAGTAGGCAATGAAGATTTAAATATCCAAATGACTAATCCAAACCTTCTATTATTCCAATCATATTGTATTTCAGAATATAATTCAAGATGACCAAACTGTTCTTTTTATTTTGAAAAAAAAAATAGGAACAGTCAAATGTTTTGAAAATTGAAAGAAATTATGGTAATTAAGGGTCTGAATTAGAAAATTACCAGGCAAATCCCTCCTTGGAGATATCCGAAAGTAAGAGCAATGTCGTCCATCTGCTGATGAATATGGTGGCGATAGAATATCAAAGATGGCACAGGGTGTAACAGCCTTGAAAGTGTGAATGTTGCCACCACTATTAGGATAAAGAATTGTAGAGACGCAAGGTACAGACATGTCCTCATCTCTAACAAGCTTTGCTAGTCTCGCTGCAGAAGGCCACAAGTAAATTTGAAATTTTGAACACCATTGTTTATGGTATTGTCAGTTCAATTGACAGAGCTAAAGAGATGAAGAAGCGAAGATGATAGTTCACAAATAATACAATGTCAATGGTAACATTAACAAGGTAATAGGATAAAAATCAGTGGTGGGTAAACGAATGTATTAGACAGATAACAGTATACACGTTACAGAGGGAAAAAGAAAATTGACTGTGAATAAGATAGGATTCATGAGGAAAAGACAAGACTTGGCAGTTGTCTGCAGAGTGCAGATAAATAAGTTTTTATTTAAAAAATTAGATAAAAGAAAATGTAAAGTAAACATCTCATCACAGAATGTTTATTCCTTTTACCAGTATAATATTTGTGTTTCCATTGCAACTGAATGAACCAGCCTTGAAGAAATTAGACTTAATACGAACAGCAAAGATAAAATCCAAGAAGATAAACCTCGCTTGGAAAGATCAAATATTTAAGGAAAAAATAGCAAAAAACACAGCTAGAATCACAAGAACATCAATCTTTGGTAATATATTTGACATGGGAACACATACTGACATGACTTCCAAGTTGGCAAGACTGAAACAGTGGTGTGCTAAAGCCTAAACCTGTTCCAAGCTTTGACTTCCCACCAACCAGCTCAACCTTGGTCAACTTACCATGTAGTCTCACGGTCAACTAGATTACTCACAGCACGCCCAAGTAAATGAAAAAAAAAAAATTGTGCAAGGCTCGAAACTCATTGCAAATCCAGATCCTAACAGGTTAATTTATTTTCCCTTTGATTCTAAATCAGACCTAGAACTGAGGATGAACAGGAACAGCCAAATGAGAATTGTTAACCTAAGAGGGATGGAAAAGGTCATTAAGTTAGAGATGATAAATTGGAATGATGATAACAAATAAGGGCAATGATGAGGAAATAGTAGGACCATTAGGGATGGGTGGGTTCAAATCAATCAATTTCTTATGTTTCTGATTTATTTATCGAGCCATTTCACTTCATTTGGTGCACCATTAGATAGTTAAGAATGATTTACTTTGCGCATAATGTCCTATCCTCCTATGAAGGGAAGAGGAAAGTCCACACAACAGACTACAAAGGTGAAGAAGGTGAATAAATACTTCTGCATGAAAGCATGCTGAGAGGGATGTCTCCAAATAAAACCAAAATGTTGCTAACCCAAATGAGTTGATATATTTCATCAAAAAAAAATTGAGTTGATATAAGGCTACAACATGAAGACAATGATAACAGTGACAAACATGACAATGAAACCAATCATGAGGACAATGAAGATATAAAATATCCATATTACCAATGTGTATAAAAATAGGTTTTATGCATGTGATGAAGAACATGAAACACAAACTCGAGGTAATATTCATGGGTGCCCCCGAGTAGCACCATCAAAATAATCCCCAAGTGAGGATTATTGTACACAAAGCAAACAAAAATTTGTGATTTAAAAAAAAAAAAAAAATCTACTAGAAATAAAGTTCACTAGACTATTCAGTTTGTGGAAACTGGTCCACCGTATGAATGACACCACGCCTGCCACATTTGCTTAATGCAGCTTACTGGAGTAATAATTAGGACAATCTTATGAAGGTGAACCTGCAGAGATCTTACTCTGAGGGGGAAAAAAAAAACTTTTAAGCAATGATGATACATGTTGAGTGTCCCATCATATCGTTAACAAGTAGGGTTGCTCAGATCACTTGCCTGGGGCACGACTTGGTATCTCATACTTGAAGTAGATAATCCAGTTTCTAGTTTTCAAATATTTGCCTGCCTCCAATTAGATCCCTTCAGCACCAAGAACTAGCAATTTTTTTAAAATAGATGTACATTAAGTAAACATTACATTGAATCACCCATATTCAGGTTTGAAAATTTTTCGTTTCAAACCCCATGCATGAACACTAGGCCTTCTCCCAAAGTTTAAATCATGAAGTATGGTGCTCTGAAATAAAATGTATTGCTGTTTCATGTCGTTGAGCTATAAACAAAGTTCAGTGATAAATCATGGGCTAGTAGGAAATGACATTCACTTTCAAACATTAAATTATGTTCAGAAGAGAAGAACAGGAACAGGAAAGGACAAGGGAAGTCCCCAACATAATTCCAGAATGCTAAGATCGAAATTGTACAAGACATGGATTTTCAAAGACCATTTTTTGTCATGAAATATGAAATGAATAAAGAAACAAAATTAGAGTGTTGTATTTATAATCAGATATATTTTCTGGTTGTATCCGAACATGTGTTGGCATTCAATTGTATTTTCTTGTAAAATAATTAGACAATAACAAAATGCATCCCAACACAATAAACACATAAATATCAAGAATGTCAACAGTATCCAATTAAGAACCAGCCTGGCTGCTTTTGCAATATGCAAAAATACAACGTAAGCACATTTGTACAAACCAACCGAATGACTGGAAGATGAAGATGGATGGTAACAAAACTAACAAATTATTCATGCGCTAAAATAAGGGGAACCAACTCTTGAATCATTGGACAGATTTGATGAACACAAAAAGGTTCAGGCTTTCCCGCATGTTCACAAAACAAAAGGTTTCTTTCAAATGGATAAAAACTCTGATTAAAACAAGAGCAGATTTTCTTTATAAGACTGAATTCCCAAGATGCAAATAAAAGATAGCCAAACAACAATTAGGGTCTGTATGGTATGAGGTTAAAAAAAAAAAAAAAAGAGGAAAAATTGTAGGAAAATTTTCGAACATTGAGAGTGATGTGATATAATTTGGGTAATAATTAGGAGTCAAGAGAATAAAGATAAAATAGTAGGACAGTTATATTGAAAGAAGCAAAAAAATTATTGGAATATAGAGGTAATAATAGAAAAAGGTAGGTAGGTATGTTAAATCGTAAGAAAAAGTGTGTGAGGGTAAAAGTTTTTTTTTTTTTTTTTAATTCATACCAAATGGACGATAGAAATTTTAAATAACAACTATTTCACATAGGCGAGTGCCATGTTTTTGTTAAATGTGTCCTTTAAATACAAATGCAAAATAACAAATTGTAATGGAAGTAATTAAAAAAGAGATACAGATGTGTAAATTTGCCTCTTAAGATAAATAAAATGTATTTTTCAGAAAAAAGGAACAATCTCATAGAGATGATATCGGAAGTTGTATGTTTTTCTACTACAAACGTGAACAATTCTAATAGGTATGATGATAGAAATTCAGAATTATCTAAAGAATAAAATAATGTTGTGAAAACAACAACCAATCGAGCAAGGATTTTAACTAGCTGGTTACCATATTTTGCTTCATGTTTGATATGATTGGTGTTTTGTTGGGGCAAAAAAATGTCAACCAAAACTTTTCAATTCAAAATTTTTCACTCTCTATGACTACTCTAATTTTTAATTATTTTTTCATATTTTCCTATACAAAATACTTTACTTTTCAATCATTTCTACACGATTGCTCATACAACTAACCTATCTATTTTAACTTTATTCTCTTTACTCATCATTATTACCCCTATTATATCATATCATTTTCTATTTATTTAACAACTTCTACCCCAAAAACTATTCATCAAAAGTTTTGCTCCTAACCAAACACACCCGATATGTAGTCAAAGATTGAAGTGACTTCATTACATTTATCAAGAATGTGGATAACTGATAAGAGTCATGGAGACCAAACTCCTACTTGACATCTCATTCCTCCATTTGACTGGTGTCTGCCATTTCAATTCAGTTGTTTACAATTTTTTTTCTTTCAACTTCTGCTAGCAGGCTATGTATTGAGTAGCTAAGATCCTCAAATGGATAGTTTCATACACAAATGCATCAATCAGAGGAAAAGGATTCATTGGCAAAAACGATTGATCAAGAACACAGATGATCAGGAGTAGGCTATGATAATCAAGACATCATAGCCCACCATTTTCACAGTATTGATAAGTTAAAAGTGCTGCCACCAGTGGAGAATGTTGCACTGAATGAAACATGCTTAAGGAAGTATACCTTGCGACAGATCAACAGATGTAGCTGAATCAAGCCAATCATATGATTTCACATGCACTGTACCATATAAAAGCTTGCTCAAAACAGTCATTCCAGGATGGTTGTGGAGGGGTATAACAGCTGAAGGTGGCAGACAAAATATTCCCATCTGCGTAAACATTCAGAAAGACTTTAAACACAATGAAAGCCTCCACGTGTATAAATTTGTATAAATTAACTTCTTCCACTTTATAAGATTAAAAACCCAAGCGGTGCTTTCAGGGGAAAAAAAACATAAAAGCAGTGACTTTGGTGCTTCCTAAAATTGAGAATGGAATGACTACAATGCCTACAAAATCTGAGAAGTGAAAACTCACAGAAAAGCTTTCGCATTCGTGCACATGCAGATATTTAATTGGGCCCAGACACTGGTTGCTCCCATTCTGCCCTTTTTTTCCGTTAATGCCATTTGTTGAGCCATTCCATCCACGTGCTAATTGTGCTTCCTGATCTAGACCCACATCAGATGGCTTGATTTTTTCTGGAAAATCAAACAGAACAATTTGTCATGCTGATCAAGAGGGTACAGACAGATTTTCTACACTGGCAGTTATAACAATGTCAAAATTTTCACCAAGCCAAATTGCTGGGAGAGAAATTTTATATGTGACTTCTTTTTTCAAAGATTGTAAGACACTCGTGAGAACATTTTACCCTATCACACACTGCATCCACTGTACACATGGCATATGGGCAAGTTGATCTTCCCACCATATCATGCATACTAAAGAGGATGGAAGCATGGAGCAAATACCAAGAATTGCAATGAAGCAAGATCATGTCCATCAAATCCATTTTCATTAAACGGTTGATCAAAGACAAGATGTCAGAGGTCCAAACTCAACAGAACAAATTAAACATCCGCAGCTATTTTATAGCATGTTTATGCAATATGCTCCATCCACAGAGACTTGTGGGGTGTGGGTTAATCTAAATGCATTCAAGGCATTCAAGGCAAATGTCAGATGCAGTACCAACATTTACACATATCAAAAAATGCCTAGCATAACACAGATGTATTAGGCCGAGTATAGCATGAAAGGGAGCCAAATATATACAGCCCAGTATGGGCTCCTCTTGGGTTTATTTTTAAATATTTAGGAGCAAAAAGTTAAGGTTCATGCTTTTGAATACTTTTTTATGTGCTAAATACACCAATATTCAACATAGATGTGTTAGTTGTGCTATTTTTATTAAGCATTCAAGAAATTTCTTCCGTGCTTAGTGCTCTAGAATAGATAGGAAAATGTAGAAGAGTTATGTGATAAGATAGGGGTAATGATGAGGAGTAAAGGATAGTTGTATGGAAGAATGCGTAGTCTATCAATAATCACATAGTAAATTTCAGTAGTTTTTAGTAAGATTGCCAAACAACCACAATTTCCTTCTGATTTTGTTTCTTAACATAGCAAATGGTCTTCATGACGAATACATCTAACTAAATTCACTAGAAAATCCAATATAAGAATACATTAATATATAGTCTGTGTCTAAACTGGATGCTGAAATAAGACCTGCTTTGACTGACCTTGTTAGTATGGACAGAGCTTGTATCATAATTACGGTGATGGGAACATTCTCCAAACTTCAATTTATCATTGCTTTTACTTAAAATGCTGATAAACAATGAGCTCGAACAATAAAACAATGTAAAGTAATCGCATTAGATTCACCCAATCGACTCTGCGCGAGGCATAATTGGGATTCCAGAAACATTCCCTAGCACACATCAATGATCTTTCCCACTCAATTATAGATCATACAACAGCACGAAAATGAAATCAAACACCAGATGAATCTATGATAATATCATCACCTGCAACCAAATAAAATTCAAATTTCCAAAGCAGCAGTAAAAACTAGATGAATAATGTTTCTCACCTAACAGACCACGAACACTTTCAACAGCTTCTTCAGAAGCTGGCCCAGTCTTGGAGAATGACTCCTTGCAGACATTATATAGTCTTTGTACAGCTGGCATAGCGTAGATTGGATATGGACTTATTGAGTGAAAAAACTGACACTGAGACAAACAGAAGTGACAGGTCAAAATGCCTTCCCAAGAACATATGGTAGTTCATGACTCAAAACAGCAACAAAAGAATGAATGCCCATGGATTCTCTAGTTCACACAAGATCATCAACTCTTTCGCTGCTTCTCTTTGAAAACTACATAACACAATTAATAAAAATAAAAACGATATGAAAACATCTGCGACAGATCTCTGTGGTGTTCATCTTCTATATTTTAATTATTCTTTTGGATGGAACATATTTGTTGCGAGAATGCAAGCAAAAGAGACAAGGAATCTGAATTAGTCCAATCGCGGAGAAGAAGAAAAATGAAATTCGAAGGTCAGGCTGCAAGCTGTCTGTAGATGCATGAACGAAAAACAACATGCAACACACCACAGTGTAAATACGAAATGCAAAGAAAATAAAATAGATGAAGAAAACATATGAAAGTGTCCTTAAGACGGACACCCCTTGAGGTTAAGCAAAGTAATCCCGTTGGAAACCCTCAAAAATCAAAAACCTCACGACAGTGGAATAGGGAAAGACAAAAGAGAATTTTCCCAACGGCAATGGAGCGAAGCCTGTTCCTGGACGATATCCGAAAGGAGAGAATAAAAAGACATGGATGCATCCGAGCAATTCTATGACCAAGGGAGAGAAATTCTACAAGTATGCCCATCAATCAGCTGCACGAATACAGGCATGTGGTTGAGGATATGAAGAAGGATCTGTTTGACCCACCAAGATCCAGACTTTGGTTAGGAACACGTGTTGAATCAACATTCATAAAGTTGGAATGGCCAACCAAATTCATCAATCATTTCAACATTCTCCAACGAAGTTATAAGCGAATCCCGCGAAAGACACCCATCCACATCCCGCGGCCGAGTTGGAAGCTACGATCACCCAATCCGAGAGGTTTCGAATGCAGAGAGTCCATTACCCAACGCCCTCAGAAGCACAAACACGGGAGAAATTCACACGAAATTCAACCCCAGAAACCCAGCTATCGCTGCAGCATTTACCCCAACCCCCGACTCAATTCACAAGAGAATCGAAACAGACGGAAAAGGAGCCTGATTCCGAAACGAAGAAAGGAAGGCCTTAGAATTACCAAAGACAGAATCTTTTTGGGGGAAGAGGACGTCACAGGTAAGATTGCTCGGGAAGGGAACCGGACAAGGACGATTTTTCCGAGAAACCGAAACTCATGCGACGAGAATTTGCGGAGCGGAGGGATTGCATGCAGAGGAGCAGGGAGAGGGGCGGCGTAGGTTAACGTACCTGGCGCAGGATAAGGATGTGAATCCGCTCCGAAGTCTGGGCTGGATCTTACGCCGCGAGCAGTTGGGACTTGGGACTTCTTGGAAAGGGCTGTTGCCTTTTCGCTAGCCCGTGCGTGCGGTGCGACCGCGCGTGCGTCCGTATCTCTCTGTTTTGACACGTCTCTGCTGTGGGACAAGAAGTTGAGGAGAATTACGAAAAGAGTATTCTGCTGGCAACACGAGATCTCGACCGTCCGATCTTTGGGAATACGAAAAGAAGAAAGGAGTTTTGTGGGGCTGTGTGGTCCCCAGTGTGGCGTGGATTTTCCGCGGTCAAAGATTACGTGATTCCTCGGCAGCAGCACTGGAGTCGAGATCCTGATAAATTTTTTTGAAAAATCTGCGTCTTTGTCTCATGTTAAAAAGGTTGTGTTGGTCCTAACATGAGGTATTTTGTAACTTTGTATAATTCCAAAATATCCTGTACATTTCGGGTATTTGAACGACAAACCTACACGTTTTAAAATGGAGCATAACAAACCCTATATGTTTTTAAATTGGTGTAATTAATTTTTCTTATTATTGTATTTATAACTCAACCTAAGTACATGCTTCTACTCTTCTAACTTTAGAGGAAAAGCGCAAATTTAATAATATTTCTAGTGGAGAAGAAGATAAACTACCCCGATTGGAAGTCCCAACTTCCCACACTAAAGGTAGAACTCTTCGTCAACTCTGCCAATCACGTGTTGGCAATTGTGTAACCATTTTGAGTGTATAAAGTGAATTTAAAAATATATTTATTTGAACCGAACTAATCGAGCTAGCTAAAAAATTTTGTTTTAAAAAAATTATTCGTTTGTGAGCTTTCCTTACATATTTCATCCTATCAAATTCTGTATTTTATTTTAATTTTTCAAAAAAAATAGTACTTGAATACTAGTTTTTATTTCAAAAAATGAAATAAAATACTAAATAAAGTCAAAAGTTATTAAATTTTACAAGAAGTAAGTTCTAAGTAACAGTGAAAGACCCACGTATGTGATAAAAATTTCGACAATCTAAAAAATTAATATTTTTACCGGTCGCTTTTAAATTATATGGTCTATAAGCAACGTCCTTCCCTTATCTGAAATGCATGTCACCAAAAATAATATAAAAGAGGAATGGACTTTGGAAAAAATAATCATCAAAAATAAACTAAGAGATTAAAAAATACATAGATAGTTGTTGAAAGTGTAAAGTTAATTTCATGCACCTAGGTGCACTTAACTTCAGCGCACTCGAGTACAAATACTTCCTTTTTTAAATTTTTTTGAAAATATTTTTTTCAATATTATTAATCTAAGTGTATTTAACATGTGTATCATTTTCAAAAAAATTTAGATTTTTATTTTTTATTTTTTAAAATCAGTTGTATTTTAGTAATCTAAAATTACTTAAAATGCTATTAATTTTAAAAAATCTAAAAAATATCTAAAAATCTCTAAAAAAGTAAAAATTAATACAAGTGTTAAGTATATTTAGGTTAATAATTTTGTAAAAAAGGTCAAAAAATATTAAAAAAAGGTTAAATCCACCTGAATGTATTGATATTAAGTGCACCCAGGTGCATGAAATCAATTTCCTTAAAAGCAATGAATAAAATGTGTCTTGGCTAATAACCGATTTTCAAATGCATCCTTCATCCAAAAATTCTTTTACCCTCTCCAAACGTATTTTTTTCTATCATGGTTTTGAAGTAGGTGCAAGTGTCTTACGAGTTTTATTATGTTCAGATATATTTATTAGTAGATGAGTGATCCTGTTAGTCTAGACTAAGCAAATGTCCCGCTTAGCCCACTTCAAAAATTCATTTTCACACAACTTTTTGTTTTTTCTTTGTACACCTATTTATTTAAGTATATTTAATATATAAACCAAGTTTTACCATTTTTAGATATGTGCATGTATTTTTTATAATTTTTAGAATTATCAAAAAATATACACATATCCAAAAATGGTAAAACTTGGTTTATGTGTTAAATATACTTAGATAAACAAGTGTATAAAGAAAAAATAAATTTTTTATTACAAATGAATTTTTTTAGGTAAGCTAAATGGAGCATTAGGATCATTGCTCTGATTACTATATTGTCCTTTTTTTTTGTTTTTTATGATATTATCTTAGCTTTTTTTACTAGATGAGAGACCAAACACTAGGTTTTTGTTGAATGGAGGGATTTTGCATAATTAGCCCAATTAATTTGTAAAATAGTCTATTTGTTTGTTATCAAAAGAAAAAGTCTATTTGCCCTAGTTTTGAATATTTGCAAAACTAATCTCTTAAGTTTAGAAGTTTTTCAAATCAAACCTTCATTAGAAACAGTCGTTAATAATCATTTTGACAAAATTGCCCCATTATTTTTATAAATAAAATAATTTAGAAAATTTATAGTATATTTACAAGTTATCTAAAAAAATTAGGTACAATTTCATTAAAAATTTATTAAAAGCAAGGATAATTTTATCCAAAGCAAAGGCCGATTTCTCAAAGACAACTTAATAGCTAAGATACCTAAACTTTTCAAAATTAGGTCAAAACACATTATTTACGAAGTTAGTGGTCATCTAAAAACACCTTAACAACAAACATTGTTGGATGAATGAGGTTGATAAATTATGAAAAAGAAGTTGGTAAATATATAGGATAATAACTTGATATGATAAATTAATTAATCATCATGAGTAAAATGAATAAAATTAAAATAGGTTAAATAGTTATAGAGATAAATACCAAAATGATTGTAAGAGATAAGTTGTATAAAAAAATATACAAAGAAGTTGTGAAAATTTTCTTCTAAGTTGACAAATACACCCATATGTATTTAGCAATTAATAAAATTTTTAAAACTTTTGAATGAAAAGGTTATTGGATATAAAATTTTTTGAAATAGAAAAACGATGTGATATGATAAAGAAAATAACTAATAATAAAAAGAATAAAATCAAAATAAATAAGGTAGTTAAATGGGTAACCATAGAGAAATAATTAAGAAGTAATATAATGGTATATGAAGATATGAATAAATGATTAGAAAATAAAATAATTATAAAAAGTAAAAAATTTATATTAAAATATTTTAAATTAATAAGTTTATAAGAATGCCCAATACACTTATAACCAAAACTAAAAATATCAATATAACCTTTTATATTCTCACTATAATTTTTTATATTACATAATATCTATATGCATTATTACATTTTTTAACCTCCATTCTCCATCTAGGAAAGATACTTAGGCCTGGTTTGGTCATCTAGGCAAGTGAGAAATCATAAGAAATAGTTGGAGTACGCTCTCTAAGGTAGCTATTAATTCCATTAATTATCTTAATTTTTCACTTTTATTATTATATTTTAATTATTTTTTCTACTGGCTATTTTTATCAAACATATTTATTCTAACTCTATTCTTATTATTTTGTAACAATTTTACATTTATTAAAATATTCTCTTTCTTACGCTCAAAAATCCCCCAAATTTTCACCTTCCGAAAGTCCCCCTAGTACCTCCAAAGAGGCACGAACATCAAGGATTTCTTTGGGTGAGCATGACACGCCGCTCTCACGCACGTGTCAAGCGACGTAGATTCGACTTTCGTCGGGTGTCAGCAGAAAGCGGGGCAGTTGGGATTGAACCTTCTCGAATAGCTGGCTAGCTATTTCTCGATCCACCATCCATCTGGATTAGGATTAGGGGAGATGTGATAGGAATCGTCCGATGTCGAAGCTGCGATGAGGAGATGACGATGGATGGTGCACCGGTGTGTTTGTCAGTTTGTCTTCCAATGCCAGAGGTGGCGGAGTAGATCTGGACTCTGGAGGAGCCTAGGAAAGGGTGGCGCAATGCGCAATGGCTAACGCAATCACGTCCCGCAGCAGGGCAACAGGCATGTGCTGGCTTTGGTTGGGCGGCAATACCAGAGTGCCAAGTGCGACCAGCAGGTCCGTCCAGAACATCTTAGGCCAGGAAAGGTCGTCTGAAATGTTGCAGCTCGCTCGGGTGCTGCCTCACGCGTTTTGCCATTTTCAGTGTCTGCCGTCTGTGGTGGCCAGTCGTGCTCCTTTGCCTTGTTGTATCCACGTATCAGAGGCAAACACCTGTTGGGCGCCACTGCCACCAAGTAAAGCCGAATCTGTAGCGAGCAGATCGGCTGAAGAATGTATCAGTTATCAGCAGTGGTATGCTTATAAAATTTAGCCCGTATTATATCTGGCTACTGATTTTTATGCGTCCGGACCGAAGTCTGGACGACTTCCGCCGCGCCCGACTCCGATTTTTTAGCCGTTCGATTAGGTTGCATTACGCGACGCCGTTGGATGGTAAGCTATGTTACATTTTCAAAAAACTTCCCGTGAAAAGGGAAATGCCCAAGCACATTTTCAAAAAACTCCCCGTGAAAAGGGAAATGCCCAAGCTACTTTTTCTTTTTCTCTTCTTTGATTGTTTGGGGATGCCAGCGCTTCCGCATCCGGCGATGACAAATTAAAATATTCAAGAATTAGTCGCATTGGTGCACGTTCTCGAAGGATTGCTGAAATAATTCGAGAGGGCGAAAAGGTGTGATTTCGGAGAGAAGTGGTGAATGCATTCAGATGCATTCAGATGTACTTCACTTATTTTTTTTAAAACTTTTTTAATGTCATTGTTAATTTAATTGTATTTAATATGTGTATTAATTTTTATTATTTTTGAATATTTTAAAATATTTTTTTAGATTTTTTAAAATCAATAACCGCATAAATGTGTATATTTAAAAACATCGAACAAAATACGTAAAAGTATCTAAATACGGTAACAATTGATACATATGTTAAATATATTTAGATTAATCATTTTATAAAAAAAATTCAAAAGAAATTAAAAAAAAGGTGTGTAAGACAGTAACACGATTATGTTCCGAGGAATTTTGGCTTTATTGTGTGATTCATCAGTGACTTCTTGAGGGAGGCTGGCGCAACAAATTCCGTCTATGATACAAATTAGTCGGCAGCCATGGAGATTCTTGTTGGCGGCAATGGTAGGTTTCTTGGAGATTGATGGGTCTCAAAACGTTGCGGGCTCAACGGAATTAAAGACGATGGAGCAGTGGCTGTGATTGTGCTTCATTGTTGGCAACCATTTCCGTTTACAACAAAGAAAATGTCATCTCCAGTTAAAAAATAGCCAAAGTAAAATTTTCATCACAAACAAAAATGCCATTGCCATCACCGCCGGTGACTGCCATGAGCACATCGTCGTCGACCGCCTACCGGTGACCCGTATCGCCGCTACCTTCTTCTTCATCTCCTCCAGTGATTTGCTACTGCTGAAAACCCATCTACTGCAGCTCTGTTTCTCCCCAAGCCGGCAACCGCTTGTTGTCGTTATTCTCTTCGCATCACCGTATTCTGAACGCCACCATCCGGCATCCGCCGATCGCGTTTTCACATGCGAACTACCATGTCCAGATCTACGCAAAATCATGGCAGGTCATGGCATTAGAGAGGAAGAGGGAAAGACGGAAATGGGTACCCTAGCGGCAGTGGTGAGCAGTGGGAAAGGAGGAAATATACACTGACAACAGCCATGAGTGGTGAGCCGGTGACGAAGCAGACGACAGACAGGAGGGAGAGGGGACGAGCGAAAACAGAAATCCGGACCATTTTTTTTGTTTTGCGCTGTTATTTCAAAATGCAAGGGCTTACCTGCAAAATTCACATTAACTCTGTTAACCCAAAACAAACGGCAAAGCTTCAACGCTCGGCGCCCGGCCGAAGTCGTCCGCGCCGCATAAAATCAGGGGCCATTATGAATATCTCTGTCTTTAAGCTTATCTAAATTGTAAGTATATCTACCAAGTTTATAAAAATTACAAAAAATATATTTTTCATTAAGATACCGTTAAAATTTTCTTTAAGAGGATGAAAATGCGCTTTAAGCCAAGCTAGACATTTATAATATTCACAAATATTATAGATATATTTATTATTTTATCATTTTGTATATATTATTATTTTAGCTTTTTTGCAAATATAGTTACAATATTTTCAAAAATTGCAAATGTATCTCCTTGTTCAAAAGACATTATTATCATTTTTTATAAAAATTTTAACAGAATCTTAATGATAGGGAGATATTTGCAATTG
>JAXCLR010000001.1:46966204-46979987 GCA_035584095.1 Annona squamosa | reverse complement strand
GAATCTTAATGATAGGGAGATATTTGCAATTGTACATAAGTTTTATAACTATATTTGTAATTTTAGCAAACTTAAGCGTGCGGATACAATATTAGTAAAATATTATAGATACATTTGCAAAAATCTCAATGATTACCTCCCACAATCATGACAACATTCGCCCTTCCCGCTGGAAGCCTGAATAGCAAATGCATGTCGGGATGCGTGCTTCGCGGGGTCCTATCAAATCCACGTGTATTTCAGCTTGCCGTGCAATATTTATTACGTTGAAATTATATCCTGGGTTCTCCATTTACTTGTATGATTATGTCATTTCTGCTTTTGTTTTTCATTTTTCTTCCCCTCTTGCAAAAAGCACTACGTGTGGCTAATATTTATGTGATTAATGAAAAATTTATTTTATTCATTATATTTAATATTATTTATATTATATAAGAATCTTTTTATTTGTCAAATATTAATGTGGGCGACTTAGTTATAAATTTGGAAGAGGAAGGATCTTGTTAGCCTATTTCAAAAAATTCATTTACAATAAATTTTTTAAATTTTTTTTACACTTGTTTATCTAAGTATATTTAACATATAAATCAAGTTTTATCATTTTTATATATAAATCTTTTTTTAAAAAATAAAAGTATTTTAAATACATATATACATATAGATGTTTAAAAATCTTAAAAAATATATATAAACATATTCAAAAATGGTAAAGTTTAGTTTATATATTAAATGCACTTAGATAAACAAGTATATAAAAAAATAATTTGATTGTAAATAAATTTTTTCAAGTGGATTAAGCGAAGCATTCATTTAATCTAGGCTAACGAGATCACTCCTTAATCTGTAAAATTAATATAATAAAATTATTTAATATCAAATATTAATTTTTGAATATTATTTTCAACATCTTAACCATCTAAAATATGATTACGTTTTGATATATACGTGAATGAATATAGATACTCGTGTTCCAGCAAAATAAATTATGTTAAGTACAATGGATGAATTAGATTTTATATTAATAATTAATGCATCAAAAAGGGAGAAAATTATATGAAATTACTTCCACCGAACTCATAAAGCCCACTTCTACTTAATTGAGCCCGATATTACTTATGATATCTTCGTATAAGATCTTAACGAGTATGATTATATACATCATGATGTATTTTAAATTAAAATACAACATTCGTTTATTTTTAAATAGTTATATTTTTTAGTTTTTCTTCATAAATATGTTTTTCTAAGCGTATTTAATCTCAATACCAAGTTTTACTATTTTACAATACTTTTACATATTTATTTTTTAAAAAAAGTTAAGCTTTTTTAGAGATGAGAAATGACTTAAATAGCCTTGGAAACTATTTCTCTTTTAAAGTAAAATAAATATGAAAAATTATTATAAAATAGTAAAACTTAGTATGTTTATTAAATATACTTAAGAAAACATGTTTATGAAGAAAAATTAAATAAAAATTAATCAATATTGTATTTTAACTTAAAATACATCATAATGTATACAATCAAATTTCAGATCTTAAAATCCACTCTTAACTCACACCAAAAACATATCAGCCTAAGTTTCAATCCAAACTTAATTTATTTAGGATACAGATTTTAAGTTTTATAAAATAAGTTAAGTATTGGGATCTAAATTTTACAAATAAAATTTAAACTCAGATTTTAAGTTTCAACTCAAATTTTCCAATCCCAAATTGCTTTGCTCTTGGGTGCATTTAAAAATTTAAATGTGCCTAGGTGTAAAACTCATTTTAAAATTTTTTTATGAAATTGTTAATCAAGATGTATTTAAAATGTAAAGTTTTATCATTTTTTTAAACATATATATTTGATTTCTAAAAAACAAGAGTAGTTTTAATAATTTTTAAATGACTAAAATACTCTTATTTTTAAAAATAAAAAATACACACATACCTCCGAAAATAATAAAACTTAGCCCATAGATTGAATACACCCAAAAATTTAGCTATATAAAAATTTTTAAAATAAATTTTGCACCCAAGTGCACTTAAATTTCAATGCACCAAAAGCATTCAATGCAATAAGATGAATTAATATTCAATGCATTTGGTTGAAATTTTCGTTTTTTTAGTATTTTTTTAAAAAGTTATAATAAAACTATTAATCTATGTATATTTAACTAATGTATTAAGTTTTATCATTTTTCAAAAAAAAAAATATATATATATATATATATATATTTGAAAATACTCATTTTTTAAATGACTAAAATATAGATTAACATTTTTATTTAAAAATACAATTTCAAGCCGAATGCATTTGAAATTTCAATACATCTGGTTGCATTAAAACATTCTCCGTTGCATCCACTTTCAGTTTCGAACAATGTTTCAGAAATCAAGGGCTAGCTGATAGGGGAAGAGGAGTCAGTGGAAGAAACGGCATCGTCATTGAAAAGAGGAGAGACAAGGCGGGGGAAGGTAAAGCAAGGCAGATTTGACATCCAATGTTTTGACGGAGGGTGGATATACAGTATTACACAAACAAACACCATCCAACAACAACAACAACAGCTGTTCAATTTGCAACAAAAACAACCTGATACAAATAAGGATATACCCGGGAGGAGGTAACATTACCCTTGCGTAGGAAGCATTAATGTTTCACTCACAGGCAAGTTTTGTACCGAAGCTGGTGAGGCATATGGCAAAGGCCTGAAAGGCTGACAATGGCTGCCTATAATCCATGGTGAACATGTCATCCCCAACTTTACCGAACTGGAGCAGCACCGTTTCTTCATCCCCCTTGGACGCTGGCTGGCTTGGATCCACAGTTGCAACCAGCTGGAAGTTCTTGACAGATGCCACTGTGACTCGTCCGTGGAAGTTCAGGCACCAACATTGCAAGTGCTCGTGCCATCTTGGAGCTTTATTTCGCAGAACCATACATCCAGCTGGAACTGGAGAACTTGCATAGTTCTTCCGGAGTTCGCCATCACCTGTCTCTCTTGTTGAAGGGCATTGCAGTGTGCAGAGCATTCTTCGAGGTCCTCTTGATTTCAAGAGGTTGAACTTGTACGCAACCTGCCCAATCTCAAAGCTGCCAGCTGGGTCCTGGGGACATATCTGCTTGCTGGCAAAACGCCTGCCAGCACGGCTGCTTGATGGCTTTGCACCATTGAATGGTGGCTGATTGTCGTAGATTGTAAATTTGGTGCCAAGGAAATCCGAGCTGTTGATAGGGCAGCAATCAATGAAATGAAACGGATGTAAATCTGTCAATCCACATGCATAAAATAAGCAGCAATTTGCAGTTGACTACAATATTTTTGCCTGCATCCAACTCTCAAGTCAATGAATTACAAGTCTTGCTTAGCCAATTATTTACCCCTAAAGACTGGTATGCGATAACTTAAAGAGAGAGAGAGAGAGAGGCAACCACGGAAATAGTTGGATATGCCAGGAAACCAATGTTGGCACAACAAAGATCCACTTAATAGCATCACGTCAATAACTTCATATGGTGTGGTTACTTTGTATTTGAATTAAGTATCACAACCCATAGATGATTAAAAATACAGGCACATATAAGGGAAAGTGGGAAACCACATGCAAGCAATAGCATGTGATTACCCTTCCATCTCAAGTAATCAATTATAAGCCCACATAATTTTCTTTTTTCTTTTCAATGAAAGCCCACACAAAATTTTGAACAAGGATAAGAAGGTCAAAAAACAGAAAATTGTGTATGGATTGCAAATCCATCAATATAAATGGGGAGCTTCAGTTCCTCTCATTCCCCTATATAAAAGTTTCCTCACTCAAAATTCAAGTCTGATGTGCTTGTCCAAAGTTATTACATTCGGAGCATGTTTGTTTATTATACTAAAAACTTTTTAAACTAAAACTTTTCACTCCGCACAATTACCCCATTTTTAATCAATCCTTCAAATCTTTTGTTCAACTACCCTACTTTTTAATCATTTTTAACGCAACTACTCATACAACTAACCTATCTATTTTAATTTTATTCTCTTACTCCTCATCATTACCCCTATCATATCACATCATTTTTTCCTATTTTAAAAACTGTTACACCAAAACTTGTTCATCCAAAAGTTTTATCATTTCTCAAACACACCCTCAGATGAAAGTTATTTTGATTTTTGAACTAATGTAAAATATTGTGTGGCCCCAAATGTTTCTCTACTAATTCCAAGAACAGTAACTGATTTGACACGCATCCTACCCAGGATTGGAAGTAGCTGGGCATATAGCTGCCAACCATAGGGTGTGTTTCCACACATTTTTCTATACAACTAACACACTTTTCCACAGAACTAACCCTTTCCAATTATTTCTTCATATCTCTGTATACAACTGTCTTATCGATTTAACCATATAACTTATATCACATCACTGTCTCGCTTTTTCTGAACTCTTTTCCCCATTTTGATTCCAGTTACCAAACATGCCCGTGATGTATGTTTCTACATTGCAAACTACCACCTAACTACATAGACTTCCCGAGAACAAGGTAGGTAATTGATTGAACCATAGGATGTTACAAAGTTGGGGCCAATAGACTTCAGGAATTCATAAAAATAGATGAACCAACTAATTGGAGTTTCAATTTGGAATAGTGATTTACCACATATTTCTTCACTAGCCAATGATCCCTTTCAAACCATCAGTCAGTTATGCTTTTCGAATCGCAATGACCAGATCGGTTAGGTCAAATTTTACAGTTCAGCCTCTCCATCTAACAGTAGTGGCTGAAAGAAATTCAAATGACCTCATCTACTCTCTTTTCATTCGCTACTTTTGTTTCAATCCTAGGACTGATTTGATGGTTGACCTGACATAACAACTGTACATGGTCAAAAAGTATAGGAGCAGTTGAAATTTTAACATGGCAGGTCCTGGTGGTTTGAAAATAAAGAATTTGGTGAAGGGTCATAGAAAGTGTACAACTTATTCTGTCAAGACTTGGAAGCTTCTCTGATTTTTGCTACTTACATGAGCATTGACAACATGGACGGACCAAGTTCATCAAACAAGAATAATACATTGGTCCCCAACTTCGTTGCTGCATCATAACATGCAAATCAAAGTTTTTTGGAAGGCCCCCACATAATCAATGGGCAGCCTAACAAAGAATTAGCCGAGTCCAGTGAAACGGAACTTTTTGGAGTGTATACAGCATCCAATTACTTACAGCAGTTGGAAAATTTAAACCATGGCCAAAAAAAAAAAAAAAAAAGCAGATGACAATGGCAATTTTGAGTGAAGTTCTAGCAAAGTTGAAAGACAAATTTTCAGCATTCCCTAACTCTTCGAAGGGGAGCCTTGGCAGAGCTAAATAAACAATAGCAACATAGAATCCACTTCCTCATCCACCAAAAGCAGTTATTTGCAACACTGTGCATGCAGCTTTTCCCTTGCCTATTTTCTAGAACAATCTAAAGTTCCCTTGAAAAATCAAAAAGTGCAGCATGGATGAGCCTATCAGATTGCTAGAATTGGTTAAATTTGTTATACTCTTATTGCCATTTTTGAGCTTTCAATAAGCTCTTCATCAATTGACACACAGATGGGCATCAACGAAAAAAGCCCCATCAAAACTTTCTTTCGATGAATTCAGCGAATCCTAAGAATGTCGAAGTACATAGTTGAGTTGATAAAGCATTCTGGAACTTTAGTTGTTTGAAGATTCATGTTTGATTTTCTTGAGTTGACCACTATACACTGATAGTTGCCGTACCACACTATCAAAAATTTTGTTTTGTTATCTTACCATTGTTTCAATTATTATTGGCAACTATAAGCAGAGAGCATTCATCATAATTCACAAGGATGTGGGTGCTCTGATTCCCATTTGTCCTCGATATGATGCAACAGAAAATTAAATCAGCAAGTGCTAGTACAGACATGAGCAAGATTCATCGAGGATATAAAATTTGTTAAAGATCTTAAGAAGTTCTGCTTCCAAAAAGAACTTATTTTCTTGTTTGTTTTTGTGTGCATGCTTGTGCTTGTGCCTATGCATCTTTATTATCAGCAGTATCTCCCTTCCAGAGGTACTACCATTGGGCAAATGTTTACAGAGAACAGGTATTACCATTTTAAGACTCGCTTTATACAACAGTAGAATATATAGAAGTTGTCAACCTAATTATCAATGCTTTCGCCAAAAGGGCAATCTCTTGACAAGTTAAAATCTCAGTATAACACATGACAACAGTTGCACTTTAGGAACAAATTGGAACTCCTACGCATGCACACAGATGGTAACAACTCAAATGGCCAAAGATAATTTTTTGTGTGCACATAAAAGAGAAAAGTAATTCAAAAGATTTTACCTCAATTTTCCGACATATGCATTGCTTCCCTGAGACAGATCGTCAGCATCAAGAGATATTATATATTCAGTATGTGCTCCATGCCTGAACCTTCGGGCTGCCAGCAGAAACTTCCCTTGATCCACTAATGCTGGGGGGGGAAAAAGAAAGAAATGTGAACTTTTCAACCAGTAAGACAACAATGTCAGCCACAAAGACAAGATGCAAAATGCCTTTCCTTGTAAATGCTGGGGAAATCTTGGGCCCCAAATGGACACTTCCATCACATGAAAACCAAATCTCAGTACCAATATAGGCATGCCAGGAGAAAGGGGATAGAATTTCCTACCACTTGAAGAAAGAGCTACTTAACTTATTGTATAGAAATCCAGTTAATAATAACTGTGTCCATATCTTCGAGCATGCAAAGCCTAAACAAAATTGTTAACTTTCAAAATAACCAACATACGAATAAATAACAGGCTTTTTGGGAAATGATAAAACTTTTGAATAAAAAGTTTTTAGTATAAAAGTTTTTGAAATATGATAATATTATGTGATATGATAGAGGTAATAATGTAGAACAAAGAGAATAAAGTTAAACTAAATAAGTTAGTTGTATGGGTAATTGTGTAAAAATGATTGAAAAATAGGGTGGTTGTATAAAAAATGTGAAGAAATAATTTAAAAAATGGATAATTATAGAAAGTGAAAAGTTTTAGACAGAAATGTTTTAGTTTGAGAAGTTTTGTTGTTAAACAAACACCCTACAATAGGAACTTTAAAAAGAAAAAAAAAATTAACCAATTTGAAAATTCGTTTTTCAATGGTTTTAGAAGTGATATGTTATACTAATGTTATGAGAACAAGACCAAGCAAGTTCAACTGGTCTAACTGGCAACCAGTGTCTCTGCAGTCCAATTTGGACAGGTTCACGATTTGAAACTATCATAACTGTTAAACTGTACATTAAACCACAGGTACTAGTTTAGTCAGTTCAACAGTGTCCAATGCCCAGTGCACTTGACATGAAACCAGCACCAAAGAAGATGCAGAACATAAGGATGCAGAAATTAGTTCATAGATGAAGGTGCAAGATGAAATTGTATGCACTTATGCTTTATTCAGTCTGTTATAAATAAAACAAGTAATCTATTTCATTCATTCAATTTAAGTTTATCTTTAAATAACATTTTAAACATGATGCAATCAAATAAATTATTTAAAATAATCACTAAGCAAACTTGATAATTAAAGATACTGTTGCAATTTGCATTGGTGCAAAGAGCAAACCACTGGTCTATCTGCTTTGCACCGAACCACTACGTGTACCAGTTTGATCAACAGTTTTTTTTTCTTTTTCTTTTTTGGATCTATCAACAGTTTGGTTTTCATAACACTGGGTTATACCAACTATATTACAAACAGCTTGAGCAGTCCTTCCTGAAGACAGGATTGCTTCGTTGAAATTTTAAACATTATTCATCATAAATCTCATAGCTATATCAAAATCCTCCAAACGAAAGGTTAAATTACAACGTTTCACTGGATTTTACCAGCTTCAAGCATATGAATTTATCCTTCCTTTTCCCATTTACCAAGATGAGGAAAAGCTTACCCCTCTGAAAAGTCTCCCCTAAATATATATTTAAAAAAAAAAAAAAAAAGAACTAACCAAGTAATGATCAATACCATTTCCCACGGCGATCCAACAACCCTAGAGGCCTAGACAACTGCATAGCTGAGGCATTGAAATGGACTCCTTAGGTAACTGAATCACCACGATATGTCACACTTTTCTAAACCTATCAAGTTGACTGAAGGATTTACGAAATAACAAGTCAGAGTAGATTCGAGAAATCGGAAAAGTCAAATTTGTCCTATGCTTGTTTGGTCTAGCAAAATTACAAAAATTGATTCCACATGGCAGAATCTGCCAATGTATTGTTCAAAGAGCTTGAAACGCAGCAAGTAAAAACAAAAGGGCATGGCTTAAACTGACTCAATGATACTTTACTTACTTGGGGTCAACCCAAGATAAAGGTAAAATGTTGAGTTTTTCTTGTTCCTCTTGATAAAACACTGCAGAGGAAGATCTCGTGGTCCTGGCTGCAATCAACAACAAAAGATAACAAATCACAAGATACTCAATACGAAAACCGCCCCCACCAAACACCAATTTCCTTGTTTTTACTTGAATAAACGCATGTCATTGAAATCGAAATTAATTAGGAATCGAACATCTCGGTTTTGCCAGATTGACTGTTCGCCGCACCTTTTAGACACGGAACCGAAACAATGAATCCAAATTTCCAACGCAAATCCACTAATTCTCCCCAAATGGGGACAGATCGATGACAAATCACTAGTACATCGGAAGAACGAACGGAAAGAGCGGAATCAGGGCAGACCTGTTTAAGGGACGAAGGGAAAGTGATCTTGCCGCTGTGCAGTGGCGATTTCACGATCGATCTGGTGATCTCCCTCCACCTCTTGCAGACGCATGCGCAGGCTACGACGTCCTTGCGCGTCGGCCATCGGTCCTCGCTGGATTCCACTCGCTGGATAATCTCGCCGAGGAGCTCGGGCAGCATCTTGGACCAAGAATCTTCCGGCGACTGACTGCCATCGTCCTCTCCTTGTCCTCCGACCTGGTAGCTACCTTCGTCCTGGAGGGGGTTCGAGAGTGATGTGATTTTCTTGCTTCTGGAAAAAGGAAGAGAAGCGGAGCCCTTCCTCGACAGAAATGCTCTTCTCACAGACATTCCCCCGAGCAGAGAGAGGGAGAGAGAGGATCCCTCTTTTTCAAATTGGGATTGGTTTCTTTGCGAGAGAGAAGATGAGGACACGACGGTCCTTTCGCTGTCATCCTCTCGTTTTGCCATCGTTTTTATATCGTTGAGAGCAGCCTCGCAGGGAGGATTTTAGCCAACTGGCCCACCAGTAGAAACTGATCTCGTCCGTTTATCTCTTCATCTAGAGAGGTGGAGAACACGCTGGAGGACATTATATGGCCGAAAGGGTAGCATACTTTCCAATAGTCACGCGGGCTGCGCTGCTGATGTGGGCGGATGACGTGGATGGCATCTGCGCCGCCCATCAGCTGATTCGGGGCATGGGAAAAGTCTGAGGTGGCTTCGCCGGATGAGCAGCGGAAGGGAAAGGAAGGGAAGGGATGCCTGGCGCCCACGGATTCACGTGGTGCCGCGTGTGAGTAGCTTCAGGACCTCTGATGGCAAAATGGGGAATTCTGCATTCATTGTCGTCCACTTCTGCTGCTTACAGGGCTGCTGCAAGACTTTCAATGTGGGAACGTGCTTTGAACTGACTACGTGCCCGTATGTTGTTTTTCTTTTTTTCTTTTGTAAAATTCTTTGGTTTCTAGCAAATGAAATGGAATGCCATCTAATGCTAAAGTCAACGTAATTAATTATTGAACTGTTTTATTTTCTTCTATATATTTTAATTATCTTTCTACATAACTATTTTCTTTTCTCCTTTTTTCTCTCGCTCTACTCTCCTACTTTCGAAACTTGTTACGCGCAGTGGTCAGAGCTATTAGCCTCCTTATTAGATATAGTTCAAGTATTAAATTTTGAGTAAAGTTTTATTTTCTTTATGATATTTGAGAGCTTATAGTCTCTTCTGTTTATACTTGGGAGTTTATGTTCAAAAAATACCAAAAAGATTATTATTGATGCGAAACAAAATTTATGACAACTTATATGACAGATTAAGAACTAGATACGGAGACAAAAATATATTTAAGTTAATTAAATTAAGAGAAAATAAAGATAAAAATTGAGCACATGTTAAATATATTAGAAGCGAAGATAAAAAAGTTTTAGTTAAAGATGATAAAATTAAATAAAGATGAAGAACTTATTTTTATAAGCTACCGAATGATATCCTACCAGAACATTTAATATTAGATGTTAATTTAAATAAAAAAATAAGAATATTAGTTATTTTCCAAAACTTCGAACATCTAAAATAAAAGAAACTCTAAAAAATAAAAACAGAAAAAGCCTTAGTCTCGGATAATATATCAATTAAGGCATCGAGTGCATAGGAGATACAGGTATGACATGATTAATAAATTTCTTTGATATGATTATAAAAATAAAGTTAATGCAAGTGAGTAGAGAAAGAATATTATATTCCTAATCTATAAAACTAAGGAAGATATTCAAAAGTGTGTAAATTATCTTAGAATAAAATTAATTAGTAGGTGTAACACGATTAATAAATTTTTTTAATAAAATTATAAAAATAAAGTTAATACTAAGTGAAGAAAAAACACTGTAGTCTTTATCTATAAAACAAAAAGAGATATTCAAAAGTCTGCAAATTATTGTGTAATAAAATTAGTGAGTGATATTATGAAGTTATGGGAAAATATAATTGAACATAGACTAAGAAGGAAAACTAATATATTTGAAAATTAATTTAATTTTATGCCAAAAAGATTAACCACTTAAGTCATTTTTCGTACTTAGATAACTATTTGAAAAGTATAGGGAAAAGAAAAAAACTTACATATATTTTTTATTGATTTAGAAAAAACATACAATCAAGTACTAAGAAAGTTAATATGACAAATGTTAAAAAAAAAAATTAATAACATATGCATCGATGTTATTAAAGAGATGTATAAAAGACTATAGCAAATGTAGGTAACATGAGTGGAAATACTAATAATTTTTTCAATTAAAATAGATTTGCATCAAGGCTCAACCTTGAACTCTTACTTTTTTACTTTTAGTAAACATAAAATTACTAGACATCTATAATAAGAAGTACCTTAGTGCATGTTATTTGTATATGATCTTGTTCTAATAGTTAAACTAAAGAAAGACTAAATTTGAAATTGAATAGGTGTGTAAATGTCTTAGACTCTAATGATTTTAGAATTAGTATGTAAATATATAAAATGCAATTTTAATAATAATGAGAACATAAATGAGAAATCAATTAAGATTTTAGATCAAATAATAATAAGAATTAATCACTTCTGGTGCTTAAGATCAATAGTTTAAAAGAATAGGAAAATTGAAAAGGATATCATACACAAATTCAAGCATGATGGAAGGAATGATGAAGTGTGCCAGGAATTTTATATGATCATCAAATCTTAATTAAATTAGAAGGAAAATTTTATAAGACTGAAATGCTTTATGGGGAAGAATGTTAGATAGTTAAAAAATAATATACATGTAGAATGAATGTCGTAGAAACGAGAATGTTAATGTGGATAAGTAATAAAATAAGAAAAGATAAAATTATGAATAAAATAATCCGAGAAAATCTAAAGTGAGGCCAATAAGTGATAAAAATAAGAAAAAATAGATTAAGATGGTTTGATCATTTTAAACAGAGACTTAAAATGATAATAATTAGGAAGCCAGAACTTATCAAAGTACAAGTTGACAGAAGAATAAGATGAAGACTACAAAAATATGGATAAAAATAATTAAACAAGATTTAAAAATATTATAAATTACTAAAAATTTAGTCTTAAATCATTAAAAATGACATAATAAAATCTATGTAATCAACTTCACCTAGTTAGAAAATGACTTATGATGATGATGTTTACTCTTTAAAAAATGATAATAACTCTCTTATAGCTTGATTGTAATATAAGTTGAAATATAATGTAAATATATACCAATAAAAAAAACTTCCTGAAGCAATTATGCACATGGATTTTTTTTAACCACAAACATTCTACAATTAATGTAAATTTTAAAGGAAAAATTAAGGGGGTACTCAACATGATAAAAGGGCTTAAATGAGGGGAGATTTTCTTCATTCTCGATATAATTTTTATTTTTAAATATATTTAGATATTACTTTTCTTATGTCCAATAGTATTTTTTAATTTCAATATAGTTTCTTATTTTTCATTGCACAACCACCTTTCTCATTCAACTTATCACATCTCATTTTAGAATCTCGATTTTTTACGACGACCAGTCAAACACCCCTGTCCACCCTCGGATCCTACAACATTTCTCACAATTGTCCAATTAAATAGACACTGAAAATAGTGACTGACTCGCCATTAACGCATAGGAAAAATTATAGAGGCCTACCCTATCTTCCTAAATTTCTCTGCATCAACGTTTGTTAACGGGCAAGTGATGGAACCATAAGAAAACTATAGGTTTGATTTTCCAAAGTTAATTATGGCTCCATCAATCATATTATTTTTTTCACTTTTACCCCTATAATCAAATTATTTTTCCTGCCAACTACGTACAATAAATTTATTTATTTCAATTATACCAATATCATTTTCTATCAATTAGATATTTATCAGAATATTCTCTCCTCCGTCTTCCCCGAATTACGGTAATCCAACAATTTTTTCCCGTCGACAAACGTCTTCTGCCCCTTCTCTCTCGTTTCCTCTCACGTCGTCACAGTAAGCCTAGTCTCTAGTCGCCGCAACAAATTGACTACTTGGCTCCTCTGCTATTTTTTGCCATCTTTCTCTCAAATCTTAAAACAACGCCATTAATAAAAATTCCCTCTCTTAGATCATCTTCCTCATTGTCGATGGACTGTGCTCGAATGGACGAGTTACTGTGGAACTCAACGTCATCGCCGCTGGAGTCATCATCTCAACTGGCTAGATCCCATGGGACGTTTTCAGCCAAAGCTTGGCGAATCTAAGAGAAATATCATCATGATTTGTAGAGGAGCTTGACAGATCTTTAAGCCGACTGTGTCTGTAATGGGAGATGCTGATATGCTGCAAGGTCGAGAAAAAAATCAGCCATCAGATGAATTTTTTAGAATTCATGCATACTAATAGGGCATTTATTAACTAGAAATTTTGAAGCCCTTCCGAAAGCCTGCTACAAGAAATGGATGCCCAGCACGATGATGAGGGTTCTGTGCACAGACGGGGATGGCTGGACTATCAGCGACCTCCGCATACCCTCCTCTCCGTGTTGTCATTGAAATCCTCGAGGATTCCTGCTGCTTACTTGATCTTGACCAGTTGCAGTTCCGCTTCTTCCTTGTTGTTGGAAGTCTTGAGGAGTACGTGTTTGGCATTGGTGAGCATGCCTCGCACAGACGGCGACTGCCGAACTAACAGCGACCTCCACATGCCCTTCCTTGAGCTATGTTATGGCAAGGCGATGACATTGTCGTTGTAGTCCACGGGAATTCCTCTTTGTATCGTCTAGGTGGATATCCTCTTCGATAAATCACATAGCTCCAATTATTACTTCAATGCTAGCTTTGGAGATTGAAAATCAATTTCAAACCCATGTTTTCATTTCCGGTTACCCTTTTTGCATCCCTGGCTCTCTTTCTTCAGGGTGTGTTTGGTTGGAGGTAAAACTTTTGATGAAAAATTTTTGGAGTTGAAGTTGTCAAATCAATAGAAAGTGATGTGATATAATAGGAGTAATAATGAAGAGTAAAGAGAATAAAGTTAAAATA
>JAXCLR010000001.1:46916657-46946374 GCA_035584095.1 Annona squamosa | reverse complement strand
AAACATAATAAATAGTTTAGATTTAAAAATATTTTAAAATTAAAAAATAAAGGTAAGCATGTAGCATGATTATATTGAAATATTACTAATGTACATATATATATATATATATATATCGGATGGAAAAGTAATTCTGTTCAAATTCCAATAGAAACAATAAACGATTGTTCATGAAAACCCAAGGCAAAAGAATTAGCTTGAATAATGCAGTGAGGGGACATTCTCATCTCTAGCCGCTGTTAACTGTCCAAATCATGTAAAGGCCTCATTCAAAACATTATTCCGTGGGCTTTCCTGAACGGAAACGTTTATTCGCAACATCTCCAGTCGCCGTTAACTGTCCACATCGAAATAAATACGTACATGTGGGGTATGTTGGCACAAATGTGCAAAGCCGTGCCTCCACGTACGGTCCATTGTTTTCGTAAAAGATAAAAAAAAATAAAAATAATAAAAATAATAATAATAATAAGGATTAATTCCATCTATGAACCCATGCTTTACCCTTATTTTCAGATATCACAACATGTTTACATACACATGATTCTCGCATGAAATGGTTGCAACTTGCAACCTCTTAGGGTTTGCATTTTCTAAACATTTTTATTTAAATCCAAGGTGGGCATTTTATTTTAAACAATTTCTTTTAGTTATCTAAATAAAACGTTTCCAATAATATAGAAGCAGTCCCATGAAATTAAAATGATTTTAGATTTCGATTTCAACATCAATGTAGGCCTAAATAAAGAGGTTCCGTACAATTGGTATCTATAAAAAAATCAACATGATTGAATTTTTTATAATTCATAATCTTAACAAATATTTCTTGAAAGATTTTTATATATTGACAAACATGTACAAACTCGATAGAAATGATTTTTCATGTCTTATAAAGAAGAAAATACTGCGTAGCTTGGATCTTAATAATTAGTAAATGACTGCATTTTGCAATTAATTCCATGGAGCATTTTACTAAAGGTAATGATTCAATAACATATGTATGTTTTAAAATTTAATCTCAATCACATGTATAATCTATGTTTTTCATTTTTTTATATTTTTATATGACCTCACATATGTTTAGTTTATAAATGAAAATGTATCATTTTTAGATTTCATATATAGGGAAAAACTATTAATTTTTGAAATTATAAAATACAATAAATTTTTGTATATATAACATTATATGTAAGTTCCCATAAAAATGAAAAGAAAAATAAAAATAAATAACAATAAAATCTCAAATCATTCCTATGCATTGAGGTTTCAATACTTGAATTATTATTACCTTTCTCCTATTGATGATGGGGTAGATCATCTACAGTCGGTCTGAAATGGAAGTATTTTTCATCGGTCATAAAACCAATTTGTGTGCTTTTTAATTTTTTTAAATTGTTAATCTAAATTTATGTTATTTATAAGCTAAATTTTATCTTTTTTAGATTTATATATTTTTAAAATTTTTAGAATAAACATAATATTCTTATCTATATTTGGAAAGTGATAAAATTTTTACACTAAAATTTTTTTGTGTAAAAGTTTTTAAATCAAGAGAAAATGATGTGATATGATAATAGTAACGATGACAAGTAAAGATAATAAAATTAAAATAGATAAATTAATTGTGTAGATAATCGTATAGAAATGATTAAAAGGTAAGATAATTGTACATGAAGATATGTAAAAATAATTAAAAAATATAATAATTATAGAAAGTTAAAAATTTCAGATTAAAAAATTTTAATTTGAAAAATTTTACTATTTAACGAACATGCCCTATATTTAAAACTAAAAAGTACGCATATTGATAATCTTAATTTATGAACGGTATACTTCAAGATTAACAATTTCAAAAAAAAAAAGAAAAAGAAATCGATTTTATGACCGTTCAGACTGCGTAGTTGCCGTAATGATGATGATCGACGTGTACGACATTTACCAATAGAAAATAACTCTAAGAACGGCTGAAAAAATATGACTCGGCAACAAGAGGAAATATCTTTTTTTTCTTCTTTTGTTTAAATGATTAGACAGATAAATGCCCCCAACCCCAAAACTCACTCTCCCGGGACGGGGAGGTAGCCACGGTGCGGAAACACATTTAAGGTGTGTGTTTTGATACATATATAATTTTTTAAATTAAAACTTTTCAATCCAAAAAATCTTTTTACAATCTATAATTATACTATTTTTAATTTTTTTTATAGATTTCTATACAATTATCTTACTTTTAATAATTTTTACATAGTTATCCATATAATTAACTTATTTATTTTAATTTTATTCTATTTACTCTTCGTCAGTATCCTTATCATATATATTATTTTACATTATTTTTAAAAAATTTCATTGAGCATTCCATCATAATGAGTCATTTCAAAAGGCACTATGAATACATCCCTGAAGGTCTTGCCATCATACATTATTTAGCCCGTTGCCACCTGTAACAAATTTAGCTAACAAGTGAGCTGCTTGGTTAACATTTGGCAAATTGAAGAAATATATATATTCTTTTTCACTTTTTGGGCTAATATTTGATAGTGGAAAATATCATGAGATGGGAGAGATTGTGAGAAGTGGGAAATGAATTATTTTAAAAATTATATGAATAGTATGATATAAAAAAAATAAATTGGAATAAATAAGATAGTTATATGAAAAAATGAATGAAGTATAGAATTAAGTTGAAAAAAAGAATTATTAAAAAGTTAAGATGTCAAATCCCTGATAAAAAAGACGTGTGTGAAAAAGAAGAAACTACAAAAAAAAACCCTTAGCGTGAGTCCCAAATGTAGTCTTAGCTAGGGTTTTAGCAGTAGGAAGTGTGACACTAAACCTGAAGATTGAATAAGGGAGGTAGATTTGGTTGTAGAGAGGATTTAATGACAACAGAATTCAATCGCTATACAAGTGGGGCTTATAAAAGCACGATAGTGTATTTTTTGGAGAATGTTTCAATGCATCTGTATGCATTCAAATAGAATTTTTATTTTTTTGAATTTTTTTTTTATAAAACTCTTAACGTAAGCGTATTTAATTTATAAACTAAATTTTATTATTTTTGAAAATACGTATATATTTTTTCGAATTTTAAAAATAAAAGTATCTTAATACTTTTTAAATAACTAAAATATCCTTGTTTTCAATATGCGATTATATTTGGGCCTCTACTTTACGCCTAACTCTATAAATATTTGAGCCAAAAATCTTCATTGTGGTTGTACTTTTTAGATCGTGCTATTCTCTTGGATGACTAAATAACTGCCGGAAGACAACTCTAGAAAAGGGTAAATGAGACAAATATCTTTGCACATTTCAAAGTTTGGACCTCCCACCTTACACACTTTTACGCACAGGACCAGCTCACGACCACTATTATTTACCGAGAAAAAAGAAAAAGATAATTCCATTCCATCTCTTTTACTCCTTATTATATGGTTTAGAAACTTTAACTACATACTTATCCTATTTTTCTCATTACTATTAGCATTCTCAACCACTATTTCTCATATTTTATATGATTACTATATTTTCTTTACTCTTAATAATTACTTTTAGCACATTACATCCTATTATCTCTCTTTAAAAAATTTTCCACTCAATGTTTATCTCATTACCAAACACAAACGTTGTAATTAATTTTCTACCATGAAAGGGTTGCATTTATACTTTGGTGACAAAGAAAACTTTTAATACGATTTGATAAATTCATTACGTGACCATTTTATTCTTTTTCATAGATTTTATCAAATTAAAGCTGTTTTCAACCTTTTCCTATATATATAACCCTTACATTTTGGATTTTAAAATGTTCTAAAAATTTAAACAATTTATCATGTTACTTATGATTCCAAAAATTATATATAATGAAAACTTTAATATAATATAAATTTATTATATATCTTTAAAAAAAATTTAATATTATATATTCACTTTCAAAAGATTTTTATTCTTTACGAAATATACGTTTTTATGAAAATTATTTTTGGTCGCATGATGAAATAAGATGTTTCAAAAGTGGTAAATGTTTTAGATTAAAAATGTTTTAAAACTAAAAATATAGATAAGCATCCAGCATAATTATATCTAAATATTACTCATATACATATATCATCCCACTTCTATGTAAATACTTTCAATTTTTAACATCTAGATGGTTGATTGTAAATTCAATCTTTCTATTTAACATTTAAATGGTTAAAGAAAAATTCAATCTATCTATTACATTTAGTATAATTTATAATATCTTAGAAATCTTTTTATTTGTCTAATATCACTGTGTGTAAGCCCCATTAAAAATCAATACAATAAAATTATTTAATGTTAAATATCAATTTTAAGTTAGATTTTCAATATCTAAACTATATCATTTCTACATGGATAAATGATTTTATAAAATATTATTATATTCTAATATACTTGTAAATGGATCTAAATGTTCGTTATAATTCACGCATGAATATTTATTTTTCAACAAACGCGACTCATAAACATACTTGATCGAGATAAAACTTGATCTCTTAAATAAACATATGATAATTTTTTATTTTTGATAACAACAAATAAATGATGTTAAACACAATCAATAAATTGTTCTATTAATAAATAAAATCTTAAATTTTGACGAGATTATATGAATATAGTTTACGTGGATGCACAATTAACTTTTTAATATATTTATATACATAATTTTTTATTTCTTGATTGCACATATGTTATCCAAGTTATGTTCTTTACTTGATTTATCAAAGAAATAAAATATATTATTAATATTGTTTATACTTTTTAAAAATGAATATTATTATTTTGCAATTTAGTAATCTTAATTGTAAGTCAAAATTTACATATATGTTATTTTCATTGAAGGTTGATACCATATTTATCAAGGTCAAATTGTAATTGAAATTATTAAAAAATTTTACTAGAATTTTTTATGGTAATTGTATTTTACTTCACTGAATAGTAAAATATTAAAGCATTTAACTTTTACAGTTGTCATAGATGTGATTTTAGATTGATATGCATATAAGTTCGTAAAACTATTACATTTCGACCCACTCTTTATACCCGATTAATTGTCTCGATATTAGTTTGAAATTAACCCCAAGTTTGTTTTAAAATCTAGGGAAAAAAAAGGTTAAACGGATCTTGTTCCAAGCCTATATTAAAAATTAGTATCATATAAGATTTTTTAAAAATATGTTAAGATTGAGCACACCTCTAACCCACTCCTATCCGACTAGATTTTCTTTCCTCTATGCACCTCTTCCCAACATTATTCCGTGGGCTTTCCTCAACAGAACTAAAGGTTTATTTCCAACATCTCTAATCGTTGTCAACCGTCCACATAGCAATAAATACGTACGTGCGGGTTTGTTGGACTTTGGTTGTATGCTCCCGGGAGCATGCAGCATTCCCGGGCACATACACCTACTTATTTTTATTTTTTTTGAAATTTTTTTTATAAAATTGTTAGGCCAACTGTATTTAACATATGTATCAATTTTTATTATTTTTGGAGATTTTTAGATATTTATTTTTTATTTTTAAAAATCAGTGGCATTTTAAAATTGCCACTGATTTTAAAAAATGAAAAATAAATATCTAAAATACTCCAAAAATGGTAAAAATTTACTCAAAGATAAAATACACTTGGGCTAACAATTTTATATAAATGTTTTCAAAAAATAATGAAAAAATAGGTGTATGCGCCCGGGAGCATACAACTAAAGTCTTAGTTTGTTGGCACAAATTTCCCTCCGTGTACGACCCATTGTTTTCATAAAACAGAGATAATAAAAAGGATTAATTCCAGATATGAACCCGAAATCATACAAATGATAATTCAAAAATGAATCTTGAAGTATGTAAAAGAAATTGCGGCAGCATGATACTTTAACATGATGATCATACGAAATAACACGTTACGTTGTAACAGGAAGTTCGACTTTTGAGTTGAATTTGATGTTTGGAATGAACAACTGTGTCAGTTGAATAAAATGAATTACGTAGGAGGTGATGGATCTGAAATTCTGTAAAGAGAGATGGAAATAACTATGTAGGGTTTGAGTTTCCAAAAAGGAAGCCAAAATGGTAATCTGAATGGTGATGTAAACGTGGAATAACACAGTAACATTGAATTCTATTAAAGAATTATGGATTTGAAGATACTCAATGAAATGTGTGTTTTTGAAATAAAAATTCAACAAGTTACAAATATATATTCCAACGAAAAAATTTGTGAGACTTAACCTAAATAAGCTAATTAAGTGTATAGGGTCGTAAACCCTAAGTTCACAAATTGTGTAATTATGAGTCGTTGAATGCGTATGTTATGCATTGTGGTCTAAAAAAATGACTACGTATGATTTATAAGTTTAAAGCGTAATTCACCTGGAATGGGATGTGAAAAGTGTAAAGTTGCTTTCTTTTAAGTGAAAAACAAGTTAAGATAAGTAAAAGCTAGGTTTAGATGATGCATGATTAATACATATTGATGTACATATCCAAGCACAATGATTTTATGTTTAAGATGCTTAGATGAACATGACCTTTACTTTTAGATATAATTACATATTTTATAGAAAGAGCAAATATAATCACACATAATTCTCACGTGAAAGTAGTTGCAACCAGCAACCTTTTATGGTTTGCATTTTCTAAAGATTTAAATTCGTGAAAGTAGTTGCAACTTGCAACTTTTTATGGTTTGCGTTTTCTAAACATTTTTATTTAAATCTATGTGTTCATTTTATTTTAAATAATTTCTTTTATCTGAATAAAAAGTTTCCCATAATATGGAAGCATGTCATGAAATTGAAATGATTTTTAGATTTTAATTTCAGCATGAAAGTAGTCCAAATAAAGAGGTTCCACATGTATAAGTTGTATCTATTAAAAAAATCATTATGGTTGAATTTTTTTTTATAATTCATAATATTAGCAAGTATTTCTTGAAAGAATTATATTCATTGCCAATTATATACAAACTCGATTGAAATGATTTTTCATGTCCTATGAATAAGAATATGTTGCACAGCTTTTTTTTTTTTTTTGATTAAAAGATAGACACCTATCCCACCAACCTCTGGCCGAAAAGACACTCAGAGGCAGAAGGGATAGGGCTATCATCAACTATCAGACACTCAGAGGCACAGCTTGGATCTTGACAAAGCATTAATAATATAAAAGCTAAAAGCTTGTATTTTACGACTGGTTTCATGGAGAATTTCGGAAGGATAATGATTAATTTTCTTTCCATTTTAATGTGACCCCAATGGATTTAGCTCATAAACAAAAGTTTTGGATTCTAGGATTTTTATATATTTTTAAAATTCGAACTTTTTAAAAAATATTAAAACATGAGAATAATATATTTTGGTATATGTAAAATTTACATGTGAGTTCACATGAAAATAACACAAAAGTAAAAAATTACCCTTTTCCTAACGATAGTGATCATCATCAAGCACCACCGCCACCATCATCGATGATGTGTGCAGCATTTTCAAACTGATAAAAACTCGAAGAATGGCTGAACTGATATGACTTCACGACAAGAGGAAATATCTTTTTTTCTTTTTTTTTTTTTGACCTTTTCATCTTGGTTGGGGTTTTTGCAATGGTAAGTGTAGTACTGAACTTGAGGACTGAGGAAGGAGATGGGAAATGGATTTGGTGGTGGAGAAAGGGAGTCAAAGGCGACGGAATCTGGCGGCTACAGGGGCAGGGCCCACAAAAGCGCTGGAGCGCATTTCCCGCTCCAACGCCCAACGGCTAACGGCCTCATCCGAAGCGCGGAGGATGGGCGAGAGGAAAACAGAGCAAAAGAAAAACACCATGCAACGGAAAAAACGCAGGAGGAGGAGGGGATCTGGTGTGGGCTCGGAGAGCAACGACCGACCGAGACCCGACCACAACAAAGACTTTCTGAGAAGAAGAAGAAGAAAAATATATATTTTTTTTTCTGAGAGAGAGAGGGAAGGAGAGAGAAGGATTGGGAGAGCGAGGGAGACAGAGAGACAGAAAGAGAGCTCGAGCGATGCACGACCTCCCGGCTCCTCTAACGATGGCCCACCCAAGGAGGCTTTGAGTTACAGAGAAGCCGGAACACGGCAGAGTGGCGATTTCCAGCTTTTCTTCTTCTTGCTACCTTCCTTCTCCCCTCACCCCTTTATATCCCTCCCTGTTTTCTTCAAACCCCTTCTCACCCCACCCCACCCCACCCCACATCTCTTTGTTGCTGTTCTGACCCACATTCCCTTCTTCTCACCTTCTTAATCACCTGCATGCCCTCTCAATAGGAATTAGAATACAGACGTTGAGGGACTCAGATTGCTGATCTCTTCCATTTCGACTTCTTGTGTATTTAGATAGAATTTGATTTGTTTTGTTATTTCTTTGTGAAATCCCCACTCTTCCCCTCCTTTTTCGTTATGAGTGTTTGTTTGGTTTTCTTTCTGAAAATCTGGCGCGTAGGGAAGAAACTCTTTACTTTCTGAAAGTGGTTAGAAACCCTGCTGTAGGCTGCGTTTGGCCTCTTTAGCAATGTTGGGCCGATGGGGCCTCCTGGGATTCAGGGTACTCTGCATTGCCTTGATCTTCCAATCACTGTCATATGGAGGCTGGTCGATCAATCTTGAAGGTATTCCTCGAAGCTTTTTTTTTTCTCTCTCTCTCTCTCTCTCCCATTTCATTGTCCTGTGAAGAATTCAGGGATGTGGGAGATTTTATTTTGTTTAATTCTCAATTATTGTTGCAACGCAGGTTTGGCTTTGTTGGAATTTCGCGCTAGGGTGAGCGCTGATCCTTATGGCGCATTCACGGATTGGAATGCTAACGATAGCAATCCATGCATGTGGTCTGGCGTCCATTGCATGGACGGTAATGTGAAGATCCTGTAAGTTCTTATTTCAGTTTCTCTGTGCTAATTCTACTTAGCATAATTGCTTCATGTCCGTTTTTTGGTGTTTGAATAATATGAAATGAACCGCCAACCATTCATTTGACGTTGACGGTTTTCGCAGGAGTGTTTCAGATGCATTGATTCCTGATTAGCTTCTTGTGGTCTGTGTTGAAATTGAGTCTGGATTACAACACATTCAAGAGGGTTGGTAATTTTGTGGTTTATGTTGATTCGACAGGTTCATTTTTGGCATAAGAAGCAATTTGAATTCAGTTCAATAAAACAAGAAAACATATATTAGTCATGTTAATGTATTTGGAATGAGATTAAATAATAGGAAACTGCAAGAGTTCACAAACAGAATTTCGAACTTCATTACCTTTATTGATGTTGAAGGGCTCCCACTGAAGTGAGATGAAAAATATTCATAAAAAAGATCCAATATTCAATTAAACTTTAGTTGATGTCAAGATATACATTTATAAAATAAGAATAAAAGGATGCGAGCTTAAATATGCCTTTGGAAAGGTGTCACACAATGAATATTGTCTGGAAATTCAGTTGGCTTAAAATTATGTAATGAAAAATTATCATGGATGACAAGCATGCCAATGGAATCAATTTAAAGTCCTCTATTGCAAACGAATTAAATAGAATCGATTTCTGTATTGTGGCCTCTGTTGCCATGGTAACACATCCGGACCACCATACCCGAGGTCCAGGGTTTTACTCCCTGTGACAGCAGAACCATACAGGGCAGTGTACCCTGTGACCAGATCCAAAAAAAGAAAAGAAAAAAACGAATCCATTACTTATTTATAAATAGATTAACTGCCTATTGACATTTTACTGCCAACTTGTCCTAAAGATATACCACAGAGATTATTCTTTCAGGTATGAGCAGTTACCCAGGAGCTTGAGTTAATTGGCTTAAAATTTCTTACAAAATGCTTTCCCTCTTTTCCTCTTGGTTGAACTGAATGCTCAGAATTCAATTCACATGCGCATACAAATGGATCATTGTTGAATTTTGAATCAATAAATTGCAACCTCAGCTTACTGATGTTGGAGGTAGTAAACTGATACATGCCGATCAACTAAACCACAATCATGCAGTCAATTCTGAGATTTTGTCGAAGCAGGAATGGTAGGACATTTTTATGACCATGCTCAGAATTCTTTTCCTCCATCAATAATTATCAGCTTTGGAGCTTCTTGCTAGTGTGTTCTTGTCTGTCTATATATATAAGTAATGTATGTTCTCTATTTCTTGGAGATGTTTACACTTTTCTGTTTTTGTGTGAGAGAATACATGCTGTCCTGAAGTCCTACTCTCTGACACTTCCAGGGACCTAAAAGAGCTTTCTTTGGGAGGAATGTTGGCCCCAGAGCTTGGGAAACTTAGCCACTTGCAAGCACTGTGAGTACTGGTCAAGTAATTTCTTTTTGTTGGAACCCACATGCTACTCAATGCGTATTCAACTCTCACTTTTTAATCCTTCAAACTGACATAATTTTCAGATCAGACATCCATACACCTGCCAATATCAGTGTAATTGCATGCAAAGTCAGATGCACCGGCAGTTAACCATTAGAGCTCACACCACATTGGGTTGCGTAATTGACTCAATATCACCTTGAGTTCTCATATGTTGTCAAACCTACAATTTCCAGCTTCAAAGTTCATTAATGATTTGTCACTCACTCTCCGGCATAAAGCCCAATCACTAGAGATGAGATTGGGGAGAAAATCAGGATTGAACTACATGAACAAAAACCAAGCAATTAAATATTTCCTTTGTAACAATAAATGCCATAAAGAAAGTATTACAATCATTTGTGTGTTTATGTGTAATTGTAATGTAAATATGGATATTGCATCCTAAGCTGATTGCATGATTTCATTCCTAAGAACTTGAATGGCCTCAGATACTGGGTAACCCGTGCCTGCCATTCACAACTTTTCTTGTATAGCCATCATCAACTGCTTTCTCTGAGTTATTTTTAGTCTTCTTGCATTCACTGACATTTTTCGTATATTTGCATTGGCAGTATCCTCTCCAGGAACCACTTCTCCGGTGTCATACCTAAGGAGATCTCTTCACTGCAAATGTTGGAGCTTTTGGACTTGAGGGAAAATAACTTGAGCGGAACAATTCCAGTAGAGATAGGCAATATGCTGTCACTGAAGCACTTGTAAGTCCTTGGTTGTAGATCTCTTTGAAAGATTGTGTCCTTTCCTCTGATGTCACCTTACAAGTGCGATTTTCTGGTCCTATTCTAGGTTGCTTTGTGACAACAAATTTCAAGGCAGCCTACCTACTGACTTTGGGAAACGTTACATGCTTACCGAGGAGCAGTTTACCCAAGGTTGCAAAGCAGATGCCGAAACAGGAATTGACTGCATAAACCGAAAAGTTGGACACTGGTATGTATAAAATTTTCTTTCTGCCAGTACTGTAGATGTCTGGCTAAGGTTTCTTGTTCATGTGCCGTTTCTCATGCTGTTTGTAAATATTCGATCTATCTTATTCTTTCCATCACTTCATTGAACTATTTCTCTGCATTTCCGTCTCTTCGTTGGATGTCATTGAATATCATCATATGGAGCATCCAGAAGCATTTAGTTTCTACCATTCACTAGTGCATAGTCTAATCTTGTTCTATTGATCAACTATACCCTTCGCAGCATCTTGCAGAGCAGCTTGAAACACTTCAAGAAAGCTAATGATTTCATGGCTCCAATGAAGAGGAAGCTTTTGCAATTCCTGCCTTTGTATGGTCCAACTGTTTCCCTTCCTTCTTGTTTGAGCAATTGTTCTTATCATAAACTTGTGCTCCAAGTAATGAAATTGTTTTCCTTCAAGGTTCAATTTAGGTAAACAATCATTGCGAGGACGTGGAGAGGAATGTTATGAAGATCTGTCAAGTGAGTAGGTTTAACCATGCGTGTATCCTCTGCTGCAGAATATCTTAATTTGAGTTTTTCTCCCCTTTTTTATAACATTCAAGGTGCTTCTTGTCCTACCCAGGCTTACAAGAACCGTATCTATTACAGAACATAGAGCATTTACCAAGTCCTATGCGTCGTAGACGGCTTGCTGAATCTAGTAACATACAAGCTGTTCCTGCTAGTGGTGCTTCTTCAGTAGAGGCTACTAATCTGCCATCTTTTGGCAGTGGTTCCTTCCCTGCTATACCTGACAGTAAGGAGAAACAATCTCCAACATCAACAACTCCTGCTAGTACTGATTCACAGACTACACCAGCCAATAACACACAAACATCAGACACTGGATCAGGAAATTGGAGATATGTTTATGCTCTTCCTGCAGGGGCTGCAATTCTTTCCATTGCTGCAGTCATTCTCTGTGTGTGTCGTAGGCCAGGAAGGGCTCCTGTTAGTCCTTGGAAGTCTGGATTAAGTGGTCAGTTGCAAAAGGCTTTTGTAACTGGTAAGCGTCCCTTCAGACTATTTCTTTTGTAGCCTACAGAACTATTAGTGATAAAATGAATATATAATGTTCCCTGGATCATTTGATTGTCCCACATGCAGTACATTAAGGGCAAGGGCCCACCATTAGGTGCTAGCACTAATTGTCGTGTGGCAGGCCCCAGGCAGATGGAAGATGCCCAAAAGGTCTCTCCTAACGCTTGAACCAACATACCTAATTTGGACCTTCTGAGACGAAGAGCTTAGATTATTGTCCATTGGAACAGAGAGAGTCAAAAGACAGTGGATAGGACGCCATCAACAGCTGAATGATGTGTCCTTTGATAGCTTTCCTGTACAGAGACAGTCTTACTATGTTGAACAGAACTTCAAACTGAGAGAACTGTCTTTGAATGTTGACAACTACTTATAAATTGAATGCATTTTCCTGCTGCATATTTCCCATTGATTAAAAATGCTCAACAAGATTTTGAAACTTTTCAGGGGTGCCTAGTCTGAATCGCGCAGAGCTAGAAACTGCTTGTGAAGATTTCAGCAATATTATTGACACTCACGAGTACTGTACAGTTTTCAAAGGAACATTGTCAAGTGGTGTGGAGATAAGTGTTGCTTCTACCATCATTAAGTCTGCTGATGAATGGTCAAAATGTTCGGAAACACACTTCAGAAGAAAGGTATTTGATTGTTTAATTAGTTTTCACATATTCTCGCTCTTATGATCTGTGCACTAAATTCCCATCTAACACCCATCCCCATTCCTCTTTTTTTTTTTTGTTTTGGATTCTGTATCTATATAGATCCATACGTTGTCAAGGATAAACCACAAGAACTTTGTCAATCTTCTTGGCTACTGCGAGGAGGATGAGCCATTCCTTCGGATGCTTGTGTTTGAGTATTGTTCTTGTGGGTCTGCTTACGAACGCCTTCATGGTAAGGATTTTCACCATGCTTAACGAACACATTTGCACTGCAGTTCATTTTTATGAGGGCCAACAGAAGTTGTTCATTTGCAGCTGCAATGCAAGTCTGGTAACATTCTGTTTAATCTTGGGGGCCATGAACGGCCAACAGTAGGCTTCTGGTTAAGAAGGGATGAAGTGCTGATGAGCTTGTTTCTCTTCTTTCCTTTTGCTGCCTTGTTGTGTAGCTAAAGAATCTGAACATCTTGACTGGCCTTCTAGAGTGAGGATTATAATGGGGCTGGCTTACTGTCTCCAATACATGCACCATGAGTTGAACCCACCTGTGTCTCATCCTGGTCTGGTGTCCAAAGCAGTCCTCCTGACAGACGACAATGCTGCCAAGGTGGGTTGCTACGCTTCTGTTGCATTGTCGCTTTCATCATATATTTGGATTTGGATAATGAGCTGCACTTTTTCATTCCCTTTTCAGATTGCGGAGGTTGGCATTTGGAAGGAACTCGTAGAGAACGCGAAGCTGCCTGATGATCTGGATCCTGAAGAAATGCCACCAGTGGATCTGGAAAACGATGTCTTCAATTTTGGGTTGGTGTCGTTGGAAATCATATCTGGAAAGCTTCCTTATTCTAAGGATCAAGGCTCCCTTGCGGACTTGGTAATACATCATTCTTCTGAGTTTTTCACCTTCGATCATTTTCATTTGCACTTGCAGAAACACCTTAATAACTCAGCATTATCAACATTCAGTAAATAATTAGAGCCTAGTTCCTTGACTTTCAGGAAAAAGTAATTAAAGATGAAAAAATAAACTAAAAATTAAAAGCGCAAATTGTTTTCAACGAAAACAGTTCTCTTTTGCTGATATCTAGGATGCCTTGTCCTCAGGCCATTGGTTACTTGAAAGAGAATCGTAGTCTAAGCTACATGATTGACCCTTCCTTGAAGTCCTTCAAGAACAATGAGTTAGAAGCCATTTGTGAGGTCATCCAGGAGTGTATACATGAGAATCCAAGGCAGAGACTGACCATGAATGAAGCTGTCACGAAACTGAAGGAAGTGATCCCGATTTCACCTGAGAGTGCGGCTCCAAGGTTATCTCCCCTTTGGTGGGCAGAACTTGAGATTCTCTCCGTAGAGGCTACCTAGCTAAAACCATTTCCTTCTGTCTTTTAAAGCCTCTCTGTTGTTCTTTCATACATGACTCATGTAATTCATGCTTCAAACCTCTCCGCATTTCAATGATACTGCTGCCAACCTCTCTTACTCCCATAGACAGACCTCTTTTCTTTTTTCTTTTCTAGTTCTCTTTTCTCCACCTATTTTTTCCTGTTGCCCCAGCCATGGTGCAGATTCCTGTCGCTTGTACAAGATGTATCTTTGGGAGGTTGGCATGCAAAAGTCCAAAAAAGAAAAAAAAGAAAAAACAAGACAACAAAGAAAATCTGAAACAAATGCTTGTATCTGTCTGTCTAAAAATGAACTCGTTGACCGTAACAATATATAATAGGCTATTCTACACTGTAAATTATTTTCATATCCTGTGAAGTTTTTACATTTCCCTTCAGTTTTGTCTCTTTTATAGCATAGTCGTGGAAGAAAGAATTAAAGAACAGTCTCTCTTCTTCATTTTCTTTCATAAATATAAGATTCTTGGTTGGTTTGCTTCCCCTGTGAATTGCATTTATATGCAGGTTTTTTCGCATGGTAAACCCTCTAACATTGCCTATTTGCATTTTAAATTCTGAACTTTGGCTGTTTGCATTTTAAATCTTGAAAACTTAAGTTTCTTTGCATTTTAAATCCCGAGTTATAACGGTGATGAAAACTGTCTTTAAAACACGCGAAACATGACTATTCGCACACCGATAGTTTCAAAATGACACAAATGACCTTTCAGAGACATTTTCATGGCTTAGACCAATTGAACATATGTTATAAGTGCATGGATACGCATGCACAATCGGTCTTGAAACAAAGCCCATCCATAGCTGCCATGGATCGGACGAGAAAAGGTCGGCGTTCCATGGAAATCCAGATCGCCAGCCACCGGAGTCCCATTCCCCGTCCAAGCTCTCTTCGACCTGTGCTGGCATTCATTCATGGAAATCCAGATCGTCAACCACCAAGTCTCATTCCTTGTCCAAGCATGCCTCCGCCAGAAAATTCTCGTCGATTTGTGCTGGCAGCCATTGGTGCTTCGGGTTAGAATTCGCGCATCGCATTTGTTTCCGACGATCATCAATCCACAGATAAAATCAATAATCGAATACAGGGCAACCATTAAAACCCGTTCGGTAGCTCTCATTTAGCAACAACGATTTGCAGTGGGCGGTAACAATTTCGGCAGACATGGTCCCCATTATCAACATCATGAAATTTTGCAATAAGAGAGACAGTAATCCATCTCAAGTTGCAACATCTGTTAATTCCAGCAACAAAACTTTCAAATTAGTAGCAGTGCCACCAAGCAGCCACGAAAAACCCAACCGGTCGCAACCTCCGTTAAAATAGAGGCCGCTATCTTCATCCTCCCCATTTTCCAAAATCAGCCAAAGCAAGCAGCAGATGCCACGCACCAGATCCGTAGCAGCCGATCAGTTAATCCCCTGCAAAATCCAGTAATCCAATTAGCAATTCCAAATCTAGCAGCCTTGATTTGCCCGCTGTTTCCTTCTTTCTCTTACATTGAAGCAGGGAATTCTTAGGCCAGTTTTTACTCACACATAACGAAACCATTGGTCAGATTCGGCGCCCTCTGGAATCACCGACAAAACACATCTCGTCCCCATCAAAATATGTGTTGTTTTCATCTATCGATGCCATCTTTGTCATCGACGGAACCCATCTTCATCAGAGTAGGTGCCACTACTGCCACATGCTGCCATCCATGGCAACCACGGCCTTGCGAACCGTTGTTGAAGAAAACTCATCCCAAGTGCCTACTGTCGATTACCAATAAAATTAGCCACTTCATTAAAAACCCATGAAAATCCCGCCATAGCCAACTAAACCAGAAAATTTTGATGGAAAACTCCATCCCTTCACCATCCAACATTGGTGGCCGTGTGTTGTTCATCGGAGGTCAGATCACAATCTCTTTTCTCGAATAAAGCTTCAGAGAAAACAACACAAAAAATCATTTAGGGTGCGTTTGGCAATCAATAAAACATGTCTCACTAAAAGCCAAAAACCAAAGCCGTGGACCGGCCAGGAATTGACTTCCTGGTGGTCGACATTCCATCGGCCTATGGGTTGAACACTGTGAAAGCTGTGGATCGAACAGAAAAAGGCTTTTTGATCGCATCTGAAACGGCAACAAGTGCGTGCATTTCCCTGTTGGAGTTGGCCTATCAGAAAGGAAAAACGAGTGAATGCGCTAGATGCCTATCGTTTGTTCCAATTACTGGCACTGGCTTAGAGTGAGAACCCAGTCCATAGCTTGACCAGTGATCTGTCGATTGCCTTATCTCCCATTACCTGACAGTCCAATCAGAAGCCGAGACGAAAGAGCGAAACAAGTCCCGCTGCGCGGAACGAGGGAAGATCAAAACTTTCTTTAGCGGTTCGTAGGTGTCTGATTTTGATCTAGTAAGGGGAGCTAGAGTAGCATTCTCCACGCACCCACCATTCGTTAGCTGCGACCGTCACCACGCATCATTACTGAGTTAAAATTTTTCAATTTAAAATTTTTCATTTTCTACAATTATCATATTTTTTAATATTTTTTTTACATTTTCTGTACAATTATCCTATTTTTCAATTATTTTTCAATTATTTCTACATAACTAACCTATCTATTTTAACTTTACCCTCTTTACTACTCATCATTACCCATATCATATCGCATCATTTTGACAATTTTTACTTTTCATAATTTTTCACAAAAAATTTTATTTACTACAAAACACACCCTTAATCCGAATAAAATTCATCAAGTAGGTGAAGATAAATTCTCTTATCTCTGTAAATTTTTATCAGGAACCGGTAGCTTTTGCAGTTCAATTATAGCCAATCCGGTTTGATCTTTAAAGACCGTATGAACCGTGGAAGTGCCAATTCGACCGTGTAGACCGTTCAACCGCCCGTTCAACCGGTGGAGAAAAAAACAAGGTGCGTGCATTCGCATAGCATTTATGGCGGGCATTGTTTGCATTGTTTAATTGTTTTGACATTGCTTAAATAGTTATTACAGCATTTATGGCATTATGGCATTGCTTGGCGTTGATTAGTTGTTTTTACCCAAAACGCACAAGCAAGTTCACAAACGTCTTTTAATGGTAATTCAGAAAATTTTTTTTTATCAATTCATTTGTTCACAACCTTATACATATTATAATACGCTATTAAATTACAATGTAAAATACTTTTGATTGGTACAATTTACATGTATCTCAATACATATTATACTTAAAGATCTGAGACATTCTTACAAATATAAGGGACACACATATTCCCAAAGAAATCTGGAGACATAGCTCCACGAAAGAATAAGGAAGACATAGCTTCCAACAACCACCTGGGAGACCACCAGCTCCCACACTCCATCCATCCAGGAGACCACATTTTTTTGCTCCCACCAATTTTCCGCCCGTAGCGCGATTCGAAGCTCCCCGCTGCCCTGCGCATATTTTGCGCCACTGACAGCCCTCGGTTGGTATAATGTAAAATACTAAGTTGCACATTCAGATTTTAACGTATTCTGTCAGGAGTTACAAATATTTATATTTTTTAATATATAACTAAATATTCTATAGATATTTACCCTTCGTCGTTAAGTTATAAACTTTATCTATTATAAGTTTATAATATAATTTAATTATTATATTTTACCGTAAGACATTTTTTTTGCATTCTATGCAGTACTATTCAAGCAAATAATTAGAATTTGGAATATGATTTGTTTTTATTGAAAAATTCTTTTATACAATTGAGCAAAGTTTTTTTAAAAATTAGTTGAATACTTGAACTTTTTATGTGATTTTATTAGTAAAAATGATTTAATCATTTTACCACTATTTTTTATTTATTATTATATTAGATATGTCTGAAAATGGGCAATTAATGAAAGCACAAAAATAAATTATAAGAAACTAAGATTAATAGAATATTACATTTTTTTTAGATTAGTGAACAATATTAATTTTGATGTTATATCTATTTCTAGGTAATGTATATTTGAATTGTTTTGATTTATTGCATATTCTAACCATTAAAATGATATATTCTAATTTTAGTTTATTTTATAAGGAGAATATAAATATTTATTAATATAGTTTAAATTTTTAATATTTATTACATCGTAAATATGCAATAATGTAGTTACCGGTTCAAATCAAACCAGTCACTTAATCAGTTTGATCACCGGTTCGATTCTGATAACACTGGTTTTAACCAAGGTTTTAATCACCGTTACAAGCTAAGATTTAAAAGGTAAAGAAACAAAGTTTCTAGGATTTAAAATATAAATTGTCAAAGTTCAGGATTGAAAATACAAAAAGGTATTGTTAAGGGGTTTACCATGCAAAAAACTTTTAAGTATATTTATGAGTTATATTTATTGAAAAATATATATTTATGTGTAAATTATAAAACAATATTTGGATCCATTGACACATATATTAGAATATAATAATAATTTATAGAAATAATATCTTAGACAGTTGAAAGGTTGAAAATATAACTTTAAAATTGATATTTAATATTAAACTATTTTATTACATTGATTTTCAATTGATCTTATGCACAGTAATATTAGACAAATAAAAAAGTTTTCAAGATAATATAAATAATGTTAAACTCAAAAGACAGAGTAGATTTTTTATTAATCATCAAGATATTAAAAATAAAGGAGGTTATATATGTAGATATGCTACCTTGCATTTACACGCACCATAAATTTATTATAGCACATTTGACTCAAAATAAGCCCTATATGTATTTAAATGTATTAATACTTTGTACAATTATTTATTTATGTATGAATTATATTTTAAACATTTTACATGTCGAAAAAACAACTTTAAACTTATTATTGATATCGAACTATTTTATAATGCTGATTTTGTACCATTTTCAGATGGAGCTCATAAACATGTCCAATTTTGATGGAAATTAGTATGCTAAGAAAATAAACAATTCTAAATATAATAGGTGAAGTAAATGTATATTTTATGATAATATGAGACCTATTTTTTATGTAATTGCATTTACATGCACTGAAATGTCTCTTATATAAACATATGGAAGTGATCTTATTAACCCGAACTAAGAGGGACTAAGCAAATGCCTCATGTAGCTCGCTTCAAAAATTAATTTACAAAATTAAAAAAAAAATTTGCATACACTTGTTTATTCAAGTGTATTTAACATATAAACTAAATTTTACCATTTTTGAATATATGTATATATTTTTTATATTTTTAAAGTTTTAACATTCTGTAACGTGCTATCGGCCAACCCTTCCTAAAAACTACCAAGACCAGTCAAGTTCAAAGAAAATGCTAAATCAATAATTACATCTCTTTAATAATTATGGAAATTTACATCAACTTCCTCATTGTCCATCAAAATTATTTTCTAATCTCACTACATAAATAGTAAAAATTCATCTTGTTGAGACCACTAATGTCCTGTGTCTTTTCCTTTTCCTGTTAACTAAAAAATAGAAAAATTGGAATGAGCCTGGCAAACTCAATAACTACAAAAATTAATGAAAATGACTAAATATTGAAAAATTAACTAAAAAACAACCAATTGAAATATTAAACTTTCACCAATATTTAACATATCAATGCTCATATTCATTTTGCTATGCATTTGTACATGTTTATACATTTAACTATTTAACTTTATTTCTTCTTTAACTTGGTAGCCCACATATAGGAATTACTCTCAGTGCAAGCTCTTAACTATAACTTTAAGTTATCTTTCTCATGTTATGCTGCATTCACACATTATGCTTATGACATGCTAAACTATACTTTCTCAATATGAATCGAAGCTTTAAACTGAAATTGCTTTGGAAATAATTCAAATATAATAAATACCACAAAACCATATAAAATTTGCTAAAACTAAAATTCATTAATTCATATCAAGATGCATTGGCACAATCCATCACATACACAAGAAAGCATAAAAATTTTCAAAACTCAAATCAAAGCTCCTACTTACCTCTATTCGCAAATCCAATATTTTCCCCATTGATTCCAACATTAAGCTCAAACTTGAGTCATTTATCTTTAAAACACAAATAAACTTTCGTTAATATATTTTCTAATGTTTTTCACCCAAATTTTCAACTATGTAAGTAATCCATACCCAAATTTCCTTTCTTATATTCTTCCAATAAAATGCCATTAAATTCACTTCATATCAGATTACTAGAAAATTTAATATTCAATGAAAAAATTGTATTTTCATTAAATTCCACGACAATTATTATCCCTTGCTCATCTCATAAATTTAGTAAAAATTTAACACTGCCCACTTTGTATAACAAAACCTAATTTTCACCATTTCTCATAAGTTAAATCATCACCACATAAATAAAAAATCCTACTAAATTTAATTTATCCCATGCCATTAACCAATTCAAATATATAATCAAAATTTGTACAAAACAATTATTACTAAATCATCCATTCTATTGACTTCAACCATCAACACTAATTATCTTAAGTGCTAATGCAACGTGAAATCATCTCCACCCACAAATTCATCCAATGAAATATACTAACGGTTTAATGAATATCACAAATGAGAAAACCCACCTAAGTCAATTAGATAACCTACCATTTCTTTTTTTTTTTATAATATATACCATATGCAGTTAAATCATATAGAAACAGAATTATGAGTTTCTTCGATGAAACCGTTCGTAGCATGCTTGGATGAAGATTTCAATTGATGCATCATGAGTCAATCTTCTAGATGTGTATCTCAACATACTATTATATTATTAATAGTATAAAAGAAACACCCCTGGACCCCAATTCTTCCACCTTTAGAATATTGTTATATACAATATATCTTTCATAAAACTCTCTAACTTTCATACCTACATTCTATTATAAGAAATATAATATTCAAATGCTACCAACTTGGATGTCCAAACAATATATTTTCAAAACTATCTGTTTCAATTGACATACTCGATAATATTATATATTCAATACTAATATAATCCAAGTATACAACACGTAGAACATTGCACTTGAAACCCCTAGCTATTCAATATAATTTCATTTTAAAATGTAATGAACTTTATATAATCATTTATCCATATATAAATCACACCTTAGATGGTTTAGATGTTGAAAAAACCACTTTAAAGTTTTTGTTTGCATCAAACTATTTTATTACGTTAAATTTGTACCATTTTCAGATGGAGCCCATATACATGTATGATTCGGATGAAAATTGGTATGGTTATAGAATACATTATTCTAAATACAATTAGTGGAGTAGATTATGATTTGATAATCATGTAAGGCCCATTTCAGCGATGCTGCACTGGACTGCACCAAAATATATCTCTCTCTCTATATATATACCTGCAAGAGTTTTATATGCCTAAAAGTCCTCAACACGTGTATTCATTTTCGTATTGGTCTAACCATCTGCACTTCCAGCCATTTGTGAGCTGTCAAATGCTCAACTTAGATTACATAAATATTGTGGGCCTCACTTCAATTTTTTTAATGAATATTTTATAATCATCTCAATTGATATTTTTTCAACTAAGCTTTAAGACATTCTTACAATGTTCTATGACACATCTAACAAAATTTTTAACAAAATTTATAAATTTATCTATACGATGGACATTTCCGCGCATCGAGGGGAAACCGATGCCACCAACCATAGTCTTTATTAAGTTGTTGTTGTGAGGGTTTGAACTTGGCACCTAACTCATTTGGGGCACACTACCATCACGGCAGGCCTTACTTCCATTTGGCAGAAAAATAAGTATCTAGTGCCATAAATGCAGCCATATTTCAGATTCCAAAGAGCTTGGCTTTGAGAAGTACTAGTTGGATTAGGCTTTAGGGAAATTTGCTTCGTAATTTTCTTTTTTAAAAAAAATTATTTATAGGGGAGTGTTTGCCCATTAAAAAGTCGTGGTCCAATGATGCAACTCATAGAAATATTGGAAGGGGCATCTTTTTCCAGTTTTCTAACGTGTTCGGCGTAAGGGTGCAGCTTGGGTTGGTTCAGTTCGGGTAAGGGTGTACCCTACTCATACCCTATTTCCAAAAAGTCTACCCTACTCTACCCATTTATAAGGTCAGTTCTTACTATATCCTACCCTACACATTACCCATTGGGTCGTTTTTCAATTCATGTTTCAAATCGATTCCATAATAACCAGTGGTAACATGTGAAATCAAACCAATGATAATAGATTAAGTTAATAGAAACCAAGCTAGTCGTGCAAATTGCGTTAACAGATCAACAACATAAATAGCAAGAGTATCCAACTATAATTTCAACATATTAGGAAGATTATCATAATTTCAACATATCAAGAAGTAGAGGAATATTTAATCAAAACAAAGAAATAGAGGAATATACTTACCGATTACACAACTTGAGAAAGCAAGTGACCAAATAGAGATCCGTCAGATTGATGATGTTTGCTGATTTTAGATTTCGTTTTCTACCAAAATACCATGTAACAAACAATTTTTTTGATAATGCATGTAACAAACAATTAATGATGAGAGAAAAAAAAAAGCATCATAAAGTAAGACTAACGTTTGAAAGAGGCGGATATTACCACTCAACAGACACGAGTGGAACCTGAGCTGATTTCTACAGACTTGTTACAAGGTGACGAGAATGGAAGAGGAAGAAATGAGATGGAAGAGAAATGACGAGAAGATGGAAGAAAGAGTTGTGTCGTCATCGTTAGGGTTTCGTCCAGCTACATGGGATAAGAAGATTTAACACGCCGCCTGAGATTAAGCTGCTTAGTGTGGCACCTGAGATCTGCCTAGCATGCTACCTAAGATCAAGATGTCGAGCACGATACCGCAGATCCACCAAGCATGCCACCTAAGATCAAGATGCCAAGCACAATACCTCACGCTGCCTGAGATTACAAGGGTTTTCCTTTTTGATCATTCCCTTTTTGGCGTCGAAGTGAAGGTTGTGAAGCTATGGAGGCTGGGAGCGGCTGGTGAGATTGCTAAATTTTTAGGTTTAGTCAGTAGGCTTATTTCGAAGATGAGAGGATGAAAATACGGGAAGATATTTGGGCTCACACTCAAATTGATGCTTAATAAGGGAGATGGTGCGGTCAATGTGGGTAAGTAAGAACTAGTACATTAATATATTTATTTGTATACTTATTATTACTTATACATGTGGGTTGGTTTCAGGTATCCAGCATGTCTATCCTATCCTTACGCTATTTGGGAGGTTGGATAATGAATCGTACCCTATTCATACCCATGAGTAAAATTTCCTACCCTACTTTACTCAATTTAAAGTTGAGTCAGTGGGTGCATATGGGTACCCTACCTGAGTTGTACCTCTAGTTTGATGTCTGTTTTAAGCTTTACTAAAATATGCTTTGGCAGTTTATGTATGCATGTTAGCTTTCACTTTTGCTTTCGGTTGTTGAATTCTTGCAATGAAAATTTTCACAATTTGTCCCGCTTCTATCCCCGCGCAATAATAATTGTTCAAAAATGGCTTAAAAAGGAAAATATGCGATCCAAATTTTGCTGGGCATCACCAGGGACGTGGTTCATACTCTCTGCAAGACCTTACTTTGATGGTGGGATTTCATTCCCACCCAACCCTCTCTTTTTTCAGATGCATATAATTCCAAGTCCTCCTTCGAAAAAAATAAAACGTTTAAATTAAGAAAATTATAAACAAAAGATACTGTGATAGTTCTTCTTTAACGATTCAGATCACTTTGGAACAGTAAGTGAAATATATTATCTGTGATTCATTTTTTTAATTCATTAATATATGTATTTAATTCTAGATGGAAATAAAAAATGTACAGTTCGTGAGGGTCGTGGACTCGCGATGGGATTTTTCAAATAAATGTGCATTTTTCAGATTGTACTTGGCATGGACCACTTACATATATTTTTTAAATGTACATTTTTCAGATTGTATTTGATATGGACTGCGCTCAAAATCCTAAGGCTTCGCCGGCCCGGCATCTATTTCACCCAACTTGAAGGAGAACGAGAAGTTGGTTAATAATAATTGTTGTGTCTGACAATGGAAAATTTTTTTCTCATCTAATTTTCACACATTTCTATTCAACAAACACACTTTTCTTTGCATATATAAACCATTATTTTACTTTTAGACATTTACTGCGTAGCTCAGTTCAATGATACCCTGACCCTTATGCTAGTTGACTCGAGTTGGAGCCAAGATGAGAGCTTTTATCTCTTATTTAGTACCTTCAATTTGTATTATGAGCATGGTCTTTTATTGTTTTGGGTAAATTTTCAATGAGTAAGATAGAAAAATATATTTTTAGATAAGTTATAAACCTAACAATAAATACTATGTTGCCGTTACTTTTTTCTTCATTATTCTTTTTCACACATAATTATTACTTCCATCCTATATACATCGCTTTCTCTATTCCTCCTGAAAACTCTTTTTTTTTTTTTTTTAGCGGACCAAACACACCTGCGGTAATATAATGAAAAGTCCGTTTATCAATTTTGAGATGCGTTACTAGCAAAAAATTTGATGACTAAAAAATTGATGTTATCTCATAAAAATCAGCAAGTAAAACAGTAGAATTAGAAATAGAATATTGACGTCGAGAACTTAGGAGGTGTTTGGCAATAACAAAAACTTTTCACCAAAAACTTTTCAATCTAAAACTTTTCATCCTTTACAACTTTTCTATTTTTTAATTATTTTTTTACATCTTCCAATACAAACTACCCTACTTTTTAATCATTTCTACACAATTACCTATACAACTAACCTATCTATTTTAACTTTATTCTCTCTATTCCTCATCATTATCCCTATCATATCACATCATTTGACAACTTTTACTCTTCAAAACTTTTCACTAAAAATTTTATTCATTCTCAAACATACCTTTAGGTTGGAGGTAAAACTTTTGATGAAAAGTTTTTGGAGTTGAAGTTGTCAAATCAATAAAAAATGATGTGATATAATAAGAGTAATGATGAGGAGTAAAGAGAATAAAGTTAAAATAGATAAGTTAGTTGTATGGGTAGTTGTGTAGAAATAATTGAAAAGTAGGATAGTTTGTGTAGAAAAATGTAAAAAAATAATTAAAAAATAAAATAATTATGGAGAGTGAAAAATTTTAGATTAAAAAGTTTCAGTTGATATTTTTTTTTTATACTAAACAAGCGCCCCCTTTAAATTAAAACTTTTCAAAAGTGCGGGAGGTGAGAAAAAAGTTTTCAAAAGTGAAAATAATTATTTTGGTCGTGCGTTAACGAACTTGAATAATTGCATATTGAGATATTTTGGTGGTGAATAGACGGCAATGCTCACGTGTTTGGTGGTTGGTGAGCGGGGAAACAGAGTCATTTGCGATCGCATTCACATTTAATTAGGACACGGATTACATGTTGCTCTTTATTATCATGTCTGGTAACCATAACCTTTAGTTGTCTCAATCAAGCTAAGACATGTGGCGTAACTGGTAATCATTGTACCTTGAAAGCGCCGTTCAGTGGGAATCGCAAACGCGGGTTACCATTTTCCACTCATTTCTATTTCTATTTCTATTTCTATTTTGGGATCCACTCTATAAAAACAAGCATTATGAAAAGATTTCAAAAGTGAGAAACTTATGATAACTATGAATAAAAAGGATAAAGATGAAATAGTTATTACATTTGTACAAAAAGATGTAAAAAAAAAATTAAAATACAGATGTTATAATAAAAATATGGAATAGTTAAATAACTACGATATAAAATAATATTAAAATGTGTGAGGGAAAAGAGTGAAAAATTTTTACATTTTACGAACTCGACCACAACACGATAATATTTCTTAAGTCATGAAAATTAGTTTTTCTACATCGTATTTTTTGAATTTGTTTTACAAAAAGTATTATGACATATTACATAATTTTATCAAATTTATTTTCAAAAGATTAAGTCGCCTAAATTTTAATTCGAAATTAAATAAATTCAGAAAAATAAAGATATTAGTTGCTCATATGGATTAAACTCTAAATCATTCAATTCTTATTTTAAAGTATTTCCATGATATATGATATTTTATAATCATTTGATATATAAATGGATCGATTTATATTTTTAAAAGAAGAAATAACATTTAATATAAAATATAATTAACAAAAATATGATATATAGTGTTTAAATAAATTATATGGACATTTTACAAATTTAATTAAAAGAAATAAATCATTTTTAAATAATGTGTAATTTAATGACTAAGGTTTTTTCGGATAAAAATGGCTATGGAATTACTCCTAATTTTAATCTAGAAATATATTTCTCAATTTTCAAGTGAAAGTTTTAACCATATTTCTTGTATTAGATTATCCAAGTAAAAAGACATCATTCCGATTACTATTTTAAACTAAACCTATTTACAAAAGTTATTTATTGAAATGACTTTAAAATTAAAAAATTCCTGGGTTAAAATTGCTAGGCATAGGTATTTTAAACTTGTATTTACTAGAATTTTAATTTTTAAGTTTTATATTACTAACAAATAAATTTTCTTCATTAAAATTTGATAATAATTTGTTTTTACTTTGTAGGTGATAATTTACATAAATATGCAATGCATTATAGTTAATTTTAAGATTTAATAAAAATTAAATAATAAATTTCAGGATTAAATAATACAAATGGGCATTGATAATTTCTCTAAAAGAAGGGCTTATTGTAATGGCCATGGACTATTTTCAATTCTGTTTGCAAAATAAATATTATAAAAGGTATTATATTTAATTAAGATTTTATGTGGGCTATGTTTTATATAAACTTAAAACATGAAAATGCAATGTCATATAAGATTATACAATTAGAATTATTAAATATCATAGTAAACATACTTGTAAGGGCCACATAAATCTAAAGCCTTTAATTTTCCACTACCAAAAGCCATGTAGAACCCAATCATAATATTTTGCCAACTATATGGGTAAATCACCCATTATAGCAACTAAGTTCTGGCTCCTTATAAAAAGAAGACTCTTGTAATCCTTGAGGAGGACAAAAAATATTTTAAAGGACTTTAATTACTCCTAGAATTCTACTCCTTTCCTATTTTGAAACTCTTCCAATCTCACTTCAAGTCTACTACATGTGTAAATACACCCTTTGATCCTTTGCAGTACTAATGAAAAAATTAACTAGCAAATTTTTAATTCTTTAAAAATATTGATAAATTAATGTACAATTAGAATTTTTAAATTTTATACTAAACATACTTATGACTGAAAATTAATTAGAAGTTTTTACTACTTTAAAAATATTTATAATTTAATTTAAGTAAAAATAATTTTCCTTATCTTAAGAAATTATCGCTATATTACAATCCACTAGAGAATATTCTACATGGATTTTGTACTCTTCCTTCTCTTTCGGATAGCTGCTTCCTTGCCTCTTCTTTCTTTTCTTTTTTCCAAATATACTTAATATTTTAGCCTTAATTTCAAAATTACCTACTATGTTTCAAAAATCTTAAATATATCCACTATGTTTATATCTAATTCCAAAAATGCCAATTTCATTATAAACGTTTCATCAAATACTGATAAAACTTAAGGTTGGAAGGAAATATTTGAATATCATAATTCACTATTATCCTAATTGCATAACAACTGTAAATCTGTAAAGTTATAATTTTATTTTATTTCATATTTTATTATTTTATATTAAGGGTATTTTGAACATTTACGAAATATAATAAATATTTAAACAAATACCCGTTAACTTCCGTAACGGACATTACTAGAATTGCTATTTTTGAGATTAAATACAAATATAATAGGTATATTTAAGATTTTGGAAAAATAATGAGTGGGAAACCATTGTAATGTGTGGGAGTGTTTCTCAATGTTAATAATTAATTCATCAATACTCATATTTTTCTATTTTTATCCTACGTTTCAATCATTTTTCCTTTTAACAATTCTAATTATTCCAACTTTACCCATATCGTTTTCTATTAATCACACAATTTTTAAAATATTCTATCTTACACTTCCCACCCCTTCCCACAATCCCACCAACAAATTAATTATGAAAAGTCCTCTTACATTATTCTTCCCTGGTCTCGCTTTTATAAAACTTCTTTTTTATGTAACTCCATCTAGTTTTAATATCTTAATGGTTAATGAAAATCCACTATATCTACTGTGCTTAATATCATTTATAGTATCTTAAAAATCATTTTATTTGTTTAATATTACTATGCATGGGCCCCATTAAAAATCAACATAATAAAATGGTTTAATGTTAAATATCAAATTTAAAGTTGTATTTTCAAGATATAAACCATCTAAAAATATCAATTTTATGTGGATAAATGATTTTATAAAGTATTATTATATTCTAATATATGTGTAAATAAATTTAAGTATTTTTCATAATTTAGACATGAATATATATATTTTTCAACTAATGTGACCTATAAATATACTTGAACAGCATAAAACTTAGTCTCCTACGTAAAAAATAATGTTAAACACAATGAATGAATTAGATTTGAATGAATTAGATTTTTTTTTTATTAAGAACTAGAATTTTTAAAATTAAAGGAGTTATATGGCAACGCTATGTAACATTTATATTAGAGTATGTCATAGTTAATATGTCACATGTCTTGCTTTTTTTTAAGGTTTGTTTAGTATTTTATAAACTCATTGACAATTTTTAGAAGGGTAAAAGTTGTCCCATTATGCTAGGAGCATTAAATATGCTAGTTAATGCAAAAATGAATGTGAATAACATTAAAATGGATGACTTCTTAATAGTGGTTGAAAAAATACCTATGTCCGATACGGATGAACAAAGAGAAGTTATTTGAAAGACGACCAGTAGTGATGTAATGACATGTTTTATGTAAAGGTGAGAATTGAGGTAGGTGAACTTGTAACTTGGCCTTGACTCCACTCTTTTTTTACTAAGTAAAACCAATGCGTTTTTGACTCGGTATAAGGATGAGTCAGAAATTTTGATCCGAATTTAAAAATAGGATCCGATGGGTCAACCATATCCGGCACGCCTCACATATATTAATTTATTAAAAATTATAAACTTATGTTAAAATATTATTATTATTATTTTCTTTTAAAATTTTCATTTTTTTTACAATCAACGATATCAACAATAAAAAAATCAGTTTATCCAGAAAACAATATTAATAAGAAAAACTTACCCACATATAATTGTATATTAATATATTTTAATAAATTTAT
>JAXCLR010000001.1:46902689-46913887 GCA_035584095.1 Annona squamosa | reverse complement strand
AGGGGTCTTCGGCCGGAGAGAAATTAAAAATTAAGGAAAATGGAGAAGAAGGGGACGGTGCTGATGCAGCGGTACGAGCTGGGGCGGATGCTGGGGCAGGGGACCTTCGCCAAGGTCTACCACGCCAGGAGCATCGCCACCGGGCAGAGCGTTGCGATCAAGATGATCGACAAGGAGCGCGTCTTCAGGGCCGGGATGTCGGAGCAGATCAAGAGGGAGATCTCTGTCATGCGTCTCGTCCGTCACCCCAACGTCGTCCACCTCCACGAGGTCATGGCCACCAAGAACAAGATCTACTTCGCCATGGAGTACGTCCGCGGCGGCGAGCTCTTCAGCAAGATCGCCAAGGCCGGTCGCCTCAAGGAGGACGACGCCCGCAAGTACTTCCAGCAGCTCATTGGGGCCGTCGACTACTGCCACAGCCGCGGCGTCTACCACCGCGACCTCAAGCCCGAGAACCTCCTCCTCGACGACAACGGCGACCTCAAGGTCTCCGACTTCGGCCTCAGCGCGCTCTGGGAGTCTCGCAGGAACGACGGCCTCCTCCACACCACTTGCGGCACCCCAGCGTACGTCGCGCCGGAGGTGATCAACAAGAAGGGGTATGACGGGGCGAAAGCCGACGTTTGGTCTTGTGGGGTCGTGCTCTTTGTTCTGCTCGCCGGTTATCTCCCGTTTCACGACACAAACCTCATGGAGATGTACAGGAAGATCATCAAGGGTGATTTCAAGTGCCCCCGCTGGTTCTCCCCTGACGTTTGCAAGCTCCTCGCCAGGATCCTCGACCCCAATCCCTCCACCAGAATCACCACAGCCACTCTCCTTGAGAACCCCTGGTTCAAGAAGGGATTCGAACCAGTGGTGTTGGAGAATGCAGAGCCCGACGCAGCCCCCCTCAACATCAAAGATGTCGTCTCTGCTCTCACAACATCATCCAAGGACGGCGCAGATGGGGAGGGGGAGAACAAATCGGAATCTCCCCTCACCATCAAGCCTACCTCCCTCAATGCCTTCGATATCATTTCCTTCTCCAAGGGCTTCGACCTCTCGGGGCTGTTCGAGGACGCATGCAGCCGGAGGCAGAAGGAGGCCCGGTTCGTGACCAAAAAGCCAGCTGCTGCAATTGTTTCGAAGCTGGAAGAAATCGCAGAGATGGAACGCTTCGAGGTGAAGAAAGAGGATGGTTTGGTGAAGCTACAGGGCTGCAAGGAGGGAAGGAAGGGGCAGTTGGCCATATATGCAGAAATTTTCGAGGTGGCGCCCTCATTTTTCATGGTGGAAGTGAAGAAATCGGCTGGGGATACAATGGAGTATCAGAAATTCTGCAACCAAGATCTAAGACCGAGGCTCAAGGACATCGCGTGGACATGGCCAGGAGGAGGGCAGCAGCTGCTGCAGGCTTAGGTCCCTCACGTGTTCCTTCTGGCTTGCTCTGTTTCTCCACTAAATTCAGATGCATGCTGATTCTTCTCTTTGTAAATGCATTACAGCTTCATCTTATAAAAACGTTAGTAGGAAATGCACATCTACATTCTACAGATGCTCTCAGAGCAATCTAGCAGTAGGTGCAAAAGCTCAATACAGTAACTTCTTATTATTTGGTGTTACTTTCTTATCTATCCATCAGAGACAGCAGGAGGACAGAAATCTCTACAAGTCAAGAGAATTCTTGAAGAATTGTTAATAGTCATGCTATAAATGGCGAGGAATTTCACTCGCCTTAGCTACTTTCCAGAAAAGTCTAGTTTTTACCAATTGTAAGACTTTTTCCAGTTTTTGTGTTCAAGAAGAACGACCGATCCAGTTAATTCAATTGATTATTTTCTGGTAAATCTGGGCAGAGCGTTACTGTTCCTTCTCTATCTCCGAACTCCGAAGGCATCTTCAATGGCTTGGAATGATCACATAGCAACCTAGGGAGTTTGATTTGCTTCAAAACCACCCTGCGAAATGGTATTTAAATCCAGATTAAAGAAGGGAACTTTTCCCAATTACATATGTTATGATTTACTTTAATCTTCGATATATCTATAACAATTTCATTCCAAGTATGTTTAATTCCAAAAGTTATCATTCTGTAATTTAACACTAATAGTTAATATGTAAATTTACTAATATGTCATCAAATTTAAGACCAAATTGAAAGATTGAATGTTGTAATTCATTAATGCCTTACTTACACACATAAACTTTCTATTCGGAGAATATTAATTTTATTTTTCAATTTATTTCATCTTTTATTATTTTATAATAGTAGTATTTTGGACCTTTAGAAAAATTTAATTAACTGTTTTTTACATAATGTGCTTTTTTGAGATTAAATGAATAGATAGTATGTATATTTGAAAATTCGAGATTAAATGCATAGATAATATGTATATTTGAAAATTCAAAAAGTTTGCCTCAACCATTAGGTAGAACCTAAATCTCTACTCTATGTATGTTGGGGTGACTGTAACAATTCGTGAGACCCTTTTTCTCCGTCCAGCTAAGCATCCCGATGCTTTGGAACAATGTTGGAATTGGCAAGTTTTCATTTTCAGAAAGGAGTTACAAATTTACATTTTTCATGTAAACATATAATAATAAATAAATTATGTAAACGAAGATAATAATAGTACATGACTTATTTTTGATGATTTTCTTTTACAATATCACTCATATGTTGTTATGATTCAAGTCTAATTCATTCAATTCACCTTATTTCTTTTATTGGGAAGACCAATGCTTCTCAAATGGATGACAATAATACTCGCAGTAATCAAAATTCCAACTAACCAGATATAAGCCAAGATTTTTACCAATCAGACTACGCCTATACAGGCATATGATCTAATTATGTTAGGTAAAGCGTAGTAATGTATGGTATACTTCTCGAAGAAAACGCACTTTTCAAAATAAGATAAAAAAAAAGAAAAAAAACAGGAAATGAACATGTAGATAATAACCTAATTTTTAACAAGCTAATTTAAAAGTCTTGATAACTGAAAAAGTATATTTATAAATTGAAAATATACCTTACTAGCTTTGAAACAAATGCTCAAATACAAACATCTCTTTAAAATTACGGTTAGTATAGTACATTTGCCTATTTGTTTTTATTCGAAGACACCAATAATATTTTATTTTCATCTAACAACTCAATTAATATAAATATACATTTGCAAAGCTCAGAAATATGAATTTAAATTTTTATATAAGAATAGACCAAAGCAAGACTCTATTATCAAAAAGTGCTTACATTTCAAATAGCATAAATTAAGGTAAATGATATCTCTTGTATGTCACATTTAATGGGGTTGTAAACGGGTTATCAGAGTGCAAACATCCAACCATAATATATTTATTCATTTAAATAGTTAAATAAGTTAACAGATCATAAAACATTAATTTAAAATTTTTCAACTCAAATTCATTTACAAACAAGTAGGGTGGGAGGGTTCACGGGTTGAGCCAATCTATTAACACCCCTATATTAAGAAAATATAATTTTCAAAATAAGATAAAAGAAGAAAATTAACAATCTAAATAGTATAAATAAAAAAACGTAAATATATTAATATAAACGGAAATGGATCCCTGCGGTCGGGCGCACTGAACAACTACAACTTTAGTTTTTTAATATTTTTCTACAAATATGTAGGAACACCTATCTTACTGTCTATGGAATTTGATAGTTATTAAATTTGTTTAACATTTTGTTTTAATTTTTGAAAAATGTACGTGCGCGGAGCGGGCACATGCATCAGGGGAAGGATGTATTCACCATTTGCAAGCATTCAGACGGCATACTATTATTGTTGAATATAATTTTAACATGAGAAAGACGTATCCAAGCACAAGTAATATGAAATATATAAATATGTAGCATTTGGGACTGTGAACTTAAAATGGGTATATCATATACATGCATGGAACAGTGTCATGAAATCACAAGAATTGGTGATGAATGGCTGCAATTGGAAAATCGGAAATGGTGCAGTCAAAGTGCAAACGAAATTGTCAAGGCTCGCCGACTGCCCAAGGATCTTATTGGGAGACGTGAGTTAGCTTGATATGGATTGTAGAGTAAGCATAATAGAAAAAGACGAATGAAGACTACAAGATCACATAGACAAAATATCAAGATTTATGCATAACATCTTTTAATCAAGAACAAAAAAAAATCATAGGAGAAAGATAGCAACCCACTGTGACAAACAAACTTACATAAATACAAACATAATGACTCATGCTCATTCTTTAAATATTTCACACACATTCTTATACAAGACACTTTGATAATCTTACATAAAAAAAAAGACACTTTGATAATCCATCTCTTATGTCACCTTAGGACACTTTTTTTCAAATTGGACTAAGGGTGTGTTTGTTTGTAGCCAAAATATGTCAATTAAAACTTTTCAACTTAAAACTTTTCACTCTCCATAACTACTTTATTTTTTAATTATTTTTTCACATTTGTCTATACAAATTACTCTACTTTTCAATTATTTCTACGCAACTACCCATACAACTAACCTATCTATTTTAACTTTATTCTCTTTACTCCTCATTATTATCCCTATTATATCATATCATTTTATATCAATTGCATAACTTCTACTTCCAAAACTTTTCATCCAAAATTTTACCTCAAACCAAACACATCTTGAATTCCTAATTAATACTCTTATAAGAAAATGCAGATTGGATATGACCATTGTGTGAATGGTATGAAAGATTAAGTTGTCAGTAAAGTGCAGACCTACTTCCATGTAGCGGTTCAATATCACCGGATTATATAAAAGCAATTCATGTAATCTTTTTAAATTTACTTGACGAAAAATCCAATTCATTCATTATATTTAACATCATTTGTTTACCTAACAAATCAGATTTTATCTAAATTAAATACATTTATAAGTCACATTTGCTTAGAAATAGGTGTATTCATGTGTAAAAATGAAAAAAATGTTCAAATCTATTCACATATATATTAAATTATAATAATACTTTACAGAATTATTTACCTACATAAAAATGATATTTTAGATGCCTTAGAGGTTAAAATACGATTTTAAAATTAATATTTAATATTAAAATATTTTATTATATTGATTTTACACCGTGTAGACAGGACTATAAGCAGTGATACTAGATGAGTGAAAAGGTTTCCAAAATATTATAGCTGGGCAGCGGCTACCCGATAGCAGACAATGGCTATTGTTCACCGGTGGCGAAGAAGAGAAGAACGGCAGCCCGAGCTGTCGCGCAACCCCAATCCTGTCGAATTTCGATGCCTTATGAAGGGCCTTAGCCGTCGCAAAGTCAGCGGCAAAGAGAGGTCCAAGGCGGTGGCACTGGCAACGGCCATGGGTGGTTGACAATTGGGTTGGGACATGATCTGCTGAATCCTCGGTCTCTCTTAACTCCGGGCTCCTTCTTTGTTGCCCGCTAAAAATGTCACTGCTTTTAAAAATTTTAAAATAAAAATTTAAAATTTTTCAAAAATGACAAAACCTATTAAATATACTTATATTAATAGTTGTGCAAAAAAATTTCAAAAAAATAAAAATAATAAATTAAATGCACTTGGGTGCACCTAGCGGGTGTAAGAAATCATGTTCTTGTTAAGGTTATAGGGATGCAATCGTATGCACCCGGGTGTACTATACTCATTATTTTTAAATTTAACGCATGTATCATTTTTCATTATTTTTGTAGACTTTTAGATTTTTTTTTAGATTTTTAAAAATCAATGACATTTTAATAATTTTGCGCCATTGATTTTTAAAAATTCAAAAAAATCTAAAAATCTCCAAAAATGGTAAAAAAGTAATATACTTGTGAAATACAGGATAAGATGTTTAAAAATGTCCAAAGTATCTTTTGGTCACTTGCTTTTTTCGTCTGATCCTTCTGAAAGCCGAGGGATGGGAAGTGGGAATAAGGCTTCCAAGAATTCATTGCACAAAAATAGATCCTTTTGAAGAGGATCAACAATACAGCTTAAGTGGGTTAGGCCTCCATGAGCACTCAGATGCCCCATTACAGATTCGGTTCTGCATAAATCGGTATGAACTGAAATTTTGTTGCGGTCTCCCTTATCTTCACAACCTGAGTGCCGACCGGTGAGAGAATTCCGCCATTGTTGTTGATCAGCGTGATAAGGATGAGGGAATCTAATTTTGCTTCAATCAGGGTGTGGTTCAGTCCCACAGCCCACTGCATACCCAACAGAAGGGCTTGTCCCTCCATTACAAGGGGGTCAGCAATTCCAAGCGTTGCCAACATGTTGCCCAGCAGAAGGCCCAATTACCGTCCCTAATAACAGCACCAAAACCCATTTTCCAGCTATTCAAACAGAGACCCGCGTCCACGTTGAGCTTTACCACTCCCGTCGTAGGAGCTGACCATCTTGCCAAGTTGCTTGGGGTTAGGAAACCCCCGTGTTTCAGAATGGATGCGGAATTCAATAGCTCCACAAATTCAACTGCTCACTGTGAAGTCTTGTGGAAACAGGGGTGTTAATGGATCAGGTTGAAACCTAATCTTAATCCTAATTTATTTAAAATATTCCGACTCTAATCTATTTATTAACCCGTTTAGAAAATCTCAATCCTAACCCATTTAACAAACGGATTAGCGAATTGTTAATGGGTTGTATAGCAAAGGACCTGAAGGTCTAGATTCTAGTAAACTATGATCTCGATAAAAGAATGTTTTCGATGCATGTGAAATGGAAATAGGACAATAATAGAAAAATGGAATTGGGGCAACAATAGAAAAATGAAAGTTAGGCAATGAAAGGAAAACTTAAAGAGGGAAAATAACAATTGAGTTTATATTTATATATATAACTTTAATAAGTTAAACGAGTTACATTCACACCCTGGTGGAAAGCTTGTTGAACTCCTTCCCTGTACAATTTGTTTCTGCTGTACCATATACGCCAACATATACAGAAGAATAGCGAGAAAGAATACCCAGTACCTGAGGCCGTGAGCTTTCCAAATAGGTCCAACGAGACAGAAATGGACAAACCAATTAGCTGAGCACGCAGGTTTCTTTACCATGCCTCAGATGTTGCATTGCACCCCACCATTGTTACACAGACCTTGATTTCCAGAGATTCTTCAGATTCCCGTCATTAAGTCTGGATGCGTCCATTAGGTTCTCCCCCAGCTCGACACCTCTCTCGCCCGAGCTTGTAAGCTGACCGCACCCGAAAGACGCCATCATTTTCGGCCCCCAAGAATTTGCAACCCTTCGTCGCGTTCTTTGAAGTGGTAATCACGTAGCTCAAATGATATTACCAATAGAACCATCTGGTCTGATCGAGTTATCCGCTTATTGGACTTCAGCGTGAGAAACGTTTTCTTTAATGAGGCACCGAATTTAATACAAAAAATATGAAATATATAAAGGGATCTCCTTCTACGATTTATATCACAAATGGAACCCGCCTTCTTCTATGTAAACATATTCATTTTTAATATCATGATGATTGATAAAAAAAAAAAAAAATTCATTCCATTTATTGTATTTAATATTATTTATATTATTATGGAAACCTTTTCATTTGTATAGTATCATTCTATATAAACTTTATTAGTAAATGTGTAAAATTGATTTAATAAAATAATATATTATCGTATATCAATTTTTAAGTAGTATTTTAAACATTTAAACCATCTAAAATATCACTCCTATGTGGATAACTAATTTTATAAAGTATCATAATATTCTAATACATATGTAAATTTATCTACACATTTTTTCTAATTTGCACATAAATATATCTATTTTTGGGCAAATGTGACACAAAAACCTATTTTTTAGCAAATGTAGCCCTCCATTAATCATATTTCCTATTAAAAAAATTAATTCCAAATATTACTATAACTTACACCCATATTTATGAATAAAATAACTTATTTATAAAAATGACATAGATGACTACATATTTTACCCTTTAGTTCTAAAAATGACAATGTCATTAAAAGTGATGTAAAGTTACAGTACTAGTCGTGGAAAAGTAAAAAGAGTTGCTCTAATTAAAATATTATTAAAAAATTCAACAAAATGGTATAAAACACAATGTAAACCAACTATTCTTGTGTGCACACAAGGTCCCTTTTAACAAAAATAACAAAGGCAATTTTGACATTTAAAATTTTTTACTATATTATCTAATATCACTTAATAGCATTGTCATATTTGGAATTTATGGTAAAATATGAGGTCGCTTATGCTATTTTTATAATGTATGGTCATATCTATAAATATGAGTATAAATTGTAGTCGTATTTGGAGGGGTTACGGAAATGCCACTGTGTTTAACAATAAAAAAAATACTTAAAAACATCAAAAAATGGTAAAACTTGATTTATAGATTTAATGCACTAAAATTTACTTACCCATGAAAAAATTTTAAAAAATTAAAAAAATAAGTTTTTGGGCTGGGCGCACAGACTTCTCCGTGCATCCGGCAGTAAAAGATCAGTCCGCATACAACAAATAGGTGGTTTTCTTATCAATCATTATAGTAAGAAAAATAGATAGATTACACAAAAGTAAGGTTCATAGAAGCAAAACTCTTTATAAATTAACTCTTTATAAATTGAGTCCTTTAGATTAGGGTCATCTAAGTTTGGGTTTTCAAGAACCCAACCTCAAGTACCATTTTGTCTTGGGTTCAGTTGACCCAGTTAGGCTCAACCTGGCCCAAGTAATATTCCTTATTTATGATGTAACATCCCATTGGGAACAGAAAATATCTAGTATACAAATCATCAATTGCATCAAGCAATCTCTAAGTATCTAACTTCAGCTGATTAACCCATTAGCCAATGAACTTTAGCTGACTAAAACAGGCCCTTAATAATGTAAGGATTCAGATTTCAAGGACAAAATCTAGACTGATGTTTAAATTCCAGAATCAAAGGCTTGCATTAGATTGTTGATGTGAAATTCAATTTTTTCACATGAACAATTCATGTGATTCGCATATTTACTGCTAAACGAGGATGGGAACTAAAGATACGCTGAGAGGGCCTCAGGCCTATAGCTCTGGACTGGTTTCGTGCCCAGGTTATAGTGCAGCATGGGCTCAATTAGCCCACCAGAGAAATGCTAACTGCTATGAGCACCAATCCATCAGACACCCAAAGAAGAGAAGGCCAATGCAATGATCACTTGCCTAGTCTAGCTCAGCACGTATGCAGAAGTATGCAATAACTTCATTTTAATTTCATTGTCTAGGCATTAGCCCCAAACAGATGAAGTGCCTGCCATTGCCCTCCGACTGATATGAAAGGGTTGGAAGGAAATTGTCAAAAATGTGAAATTACCAGGGCAAAACATACCCTGAAGATTTGGAAGATTGCTAAGCAGCAAATCCAAAGCTTGGGCTACACTGGACCTGGCTACCTGTCTGCGAAAGCCACTGGAATTTTGAATTTTTTATGAAAATTTACTGTGAGGGTTTCAAGCAAAAAAAGCAAAAAACCAACATCCATAAAAGACTGTGATTTGAAAGGTTGCTAAGAATTTGGAAGAGGGGGCATACAAATTTTTAACAAAAATAACCTTTTAATTATTTTACAGCCAGCCTCCAAACAAAATTTAAAAGAAAAATTCTAGTTCATTTCAGATTCAACACACCCAAACCTCAAAACATGTATAAAAAAAACCTTTCCCCTAAAAAATCTCATTGAGAGAAAGCTGCTTCTGATAAAGCATTTTCCATAGTAATGTAGAAAACTCATGACAAATGATGCCAAACCTGCCTCTGAAGAAGAAATAGCTTGAGAATCATGATCTAATCCCACACAACAGCAGAGCAGCAGCAGCAGTCAGTGGAAAAATCCTTTCTTTTTTCTAGGTGGATTTTCCAGTGCATTCTAGTAACAGAGAAGAGCCTATGAAGGCAGGACATAGAGTTCCCTTTGGAAACCAAGTTTCACAGAAAGTCAGAAACCATACGAGCAAAGCCAAAAGGAACCAAAACAAAACAACCCAAAATTTTCTAATCCATACAAAAAGCTTCCCAAAGAAAACACAATTCAGTCCTTTCTGACAGTCTTTTCTTGTTCGGGAGACGGAAGCATTCATTTTGAAGACTACAAGAAACCAAAGTTTTGCCATTTTCTGTGAAAATGCATGCCGTCCATTTAGTGGCCATGGATTCAAAGGCTATAAAGTAAGAATTTACAACATCGATCGACCTAATCCAACTGAGAGAGAAGAAAGCCATCGCATTTGATTACGTGAGCAGAAAACGACTATGATTCAGCAGCGCTCTTTACCAATTTCGTCGGAGTAGATGAGTTCTCCCCCTCCTCTGGAATTCCCGCGGCTCGATGAGCGGCCTTCCGTTCGAGATACCGCCAGTGGTTGATGGCGGCCGTGCAAAAGACTGGAAGCAGAAAAAGGAATGAAAGAAGATTTGGAATTTTCGATCAGCGAAAAAAAAAGGACGCAGAACCCTAAAACCGTAAAAAGGGGGAAATAAGTTTTGGAAATACCAGCTGCCCCGACGAAAGAGAGCAGACGAACGAGCTTCGAACCTGCTTCTCCACCCCCGATCATCCTCTTCCCTTCTTCAACAGTCTCCGACTTCAATACCTTATGCTTCCTTCCCTCTATTTATTCGCTTCCATTGCCATTTCTTCGCTGCTCATTTTCAGGGCGGAGAAAAATACACTTATACTCGTAACGTGGTGGCATGCTCTCGGCTGCGTGCACCCTTTTTTTTTTTTTCTTTAAATTTTTTTTTACAATATTATTAAATTACTAAAATATTATTAATTTTTAAAAATAAAAAATAAATACTTAAAATACTCTAAAAATAGTAAAAATTAATATATATGTTAAATACACTTAGATTAATAGTTTTATGAAAAATTTGCAAAACAAATAAAAAAATAGGTGTATGCTTATGAGAGTATACTATGAGGCTCCCTTATACTTGGTTATGTTTTTCCATTGTTTTTTTATTTCAAATATACGCAAAAGTTTCACGAGTTCCTTATGTGCCGATAACATTTTATCGTAAATTTTAATCATCATATTTTACTATAAATTTCTTTCATATTTGCACAATAAATAAGTCATAAGCAACTTGTTTAAAAGATGATTTTGTTGGAAACAATGACTCAAAACAAAATAAATTGACCAAAGTGTAAGTTTTGATGATTAACAAGAACTAATTT
>JAXCLR010000001.1:46886635-46901284 GCA_035584095.1 Annona squamosa | reverse complement strand
TGATTTAAACAAAGATTTTTTAAAGAACCCAATTCACCCCTCCCCTCTTGGGTTTAGCCATCAACTCGGGACCAACAGATTTTAACGGGAGCTGATTAGGTGCACCCGAGAGCATTAAGCCTCAATACTCTCGCGCGTATACACCAATTTTTTTAATTTTTTTCATGAACTTATTAATCTAAGTGTATTTAACATATGTATCAATTTTTATCATTTTTGGAGATTTTTAGATATTTATTAAAGATTTCTAAAAATCAGTGGCAACTACTGATTTTTAAAAATCTGAAATAAATATATAAAATATCTAAAAATGGTAAAAATTGATATATATGTTAAAGATACTTAGATTAACATTTATGTAAAAAAATTAAAAAAAAATAAAAAATAAAAAAAATAAGTGTATGCACCAAGAGCATTGAGGCTCAATGATCCCGGGTGCACTTGATTAGCACCCATTTTAACTACTTAAATTTTCTAAGAAAATTCCTCTCATACTTGCAATATTTACTCATAATTCTTATTATATTCACAACATTTCAAAAATTACTCTTAATACTCATACTATTTTACTCTAAATTTTTATCATACCTATACTATTAAAATAATCGTTAACTATCCTATTAAAAAAATGATTTTGCTCATCCATAATTTCTTAATTAAAATAATTCAACCTAATATAACTTAATTAATGTTGATAAATTAGTAATTTATGATATCTAAGTGATTCAAATATCATATTTTGGCTAAATCATTTCAATTAGAAAAAAATTAAATGGGCAGAATTATCTTATCAATCGGGTAGTTAATGGTTATTTTAACTACATGAGTGTTATAGGAATTTAGCGTGAATTATTATGGGCAAAAAAGAAAATTTTAACATGGTTTGGGTATATTAAAAATTAGGAGTAAATATTATGGTCATAAAAGAAAATTTTTTAAAATTTCTTATTGAAATGTTTAGTTCTCGTATATACATTTTTATGAATAAAAATCATCAATGGGTCACTTCAAATCATTAATTTGGGTAAGGCTAAACTATTTTAAAAGTAGAATGGGCAAAATAATCATTTTAATGGATACGTAACAATATTGATGAAGTATACGATATAATTTAGAGTGGAATATTGTAAGTTGGGGAGCTATTTGTGAACTTTTATACGTATATTTGGCGAACGATTTTGAGCCATTGATAACCATGTTAATGAACTAGACAGTCCAAATTGTATGTTGAATCAGTTTAGAATATAATTTAAAAAATTGCGCCACTTTGTTCTAAAAAAACCAGCCACCAATGGTACGGCCGAATTTAAAAAATTGGGTCACTTGTTCTGAAAAATCCAGCCACCGGTGATACAACTGAAAGGCAAAAAATTGCCTGTGGTTGGTTAATACGGAACCAAATTCTAAGTCCTCATGTTTGTGTGGAGGTGTTTATTAATTCTTACTTTGGTGAGGGCATTTATAAAGTCTTTTTTAATGGGGAGATATTAATTTCTTCCATTGTGTAAGGATTGAATATGTTTAATTATAATATCAGATGTCATATTTGTCATAATGTATGTATACGGATAAAAAAAAAGAACAAAAAAACTTACATCACTTCGTATCATTTGGTACGTGTCGATGATGTCTATGACCAAAAACTGTGCACGAGGGACTTTTTGAGATCGTCCGTACACGAAAATGAAACAAACTAATAACCCCTTTTAGTAAAACTAGGAGCCAAAATAGATATTAAAAAAAACAGAGGAAGAGAGAGATCCAATATCGATAACAATTAGGAAAAATCGGCGGTGTTAAATAATTAAAGCATCTTGATCTCACGTCTTCATGCAACCGGTTAGTTATGTATAAAAATCTAAATGGGTCATAAATATATATTTATTTATAATTCCATGCATCACATATATTAAAGGGAACATACTTAATGGTATCTGATACCGTTGAAGATCTCATTATGCAACCTCATTTGGGCACATCTTTGTAATTAAATTAAAATTTTATCGTTCGTTTCACATCATTTATTTTCATATTTCAACAAAATTCATTTAAATAAATTCTTATGTGAGAGTTATAATTGCTAAAGAGTAGATATAATCATGCGTCATACTTGTATACCATTGAGGCAAGCGACAGTACACCATTCATAGATATATTAGAACATAATAATAATTTATGTAAATATTTATCCATCTTATATGATGTTTTCGGCAATTTACATGTAAATATAAAACTTTGAAATTGATATTTAAATTAAAATATTTTATTTTATTGATTTTATATATTTATTAAATTACACCCATGCACATCTTTAATTTGTAAGAAATATTAAATAAATAATTTTAAATGAATTTGGTAGGTTGGATTTGGATTCTCATTTTAGTCATTTTAAAAGTTGAAAATGACTAAAGTATCAGTTTTCAAAAATCCAAAAAAAATATATACTCATCTTCGGATATGATAAAATTTGGTTTATATATTAAATATACTCAGATTAACTGATTTATTAAAAACAAAAAAATAAATAATTGTTATGTGTGCGTATGATTGCTAGTAGGAGTGTAAATATGGTTTGTTTCAACCTGAATTCACCTAACCCAACCCAATTTATAATAGGGTTGAGTTAAGTATTTTGGATGAAAAGTAAGTTATATAGCCTGATTTAAACGGACCCAATTTCAAAAGTGAGTTTATTTGTGATAGATGATTAACAACTTGACCCGAACCGATTTCATAAATTAGTGTAAAATATAATAGATTATTAATAGTCATATATTAGCACATAATATATAAGAATTAACTAGACATTATTACTTTAAAATAAGATTATTTAGCAATTATATTATTGTTTAATTCATAAATCAAAAAGCATTCCCATAAAAAAGATTCGTTTTTATTCTTTCATATAAATTTACATTTTAAAATAAATTTAATTAAGTAATATATTTTTAAATATTATATATTTATTAATTCGATTTTTAACTCAGACCGAACCAATTTCTATAGAAGTAAAACAGGGTTGGGCTAAAGTGTGAAAATTTGAATTGAAAATATGGTTAAGTTAAGATTTATAAGGTGTGTTGGGATTGTGTTTACCTCAACTTGAGTCAACCTGACCTAATTTACACCCTTAATTGCTAGCTTATATTTAAATCTTCAATGATTTAGGTATCATTGAAGTATAGTATATCCTATATATTTAAATGTTATATGGAAAAATTCTTCTTGTACCAAGAATATTTGCTCATAATTCTTATTATATTCATAATGTTTAAAAAATCTTTTAAAAATCCTTCCTTATATTTATAACATTTCATCCTAACTTTCTATCATACGCATGCAACCAAAACAATTGTCAACTACCATATTAAAAATACAATTTTGTCCATTCAAATTTTTCCTAATTAAAACGATTTAACTCCAATATGATACTTAAATCACTTGATATCACAAATTAATGATTTACCAATATTAATTAAGTCATATTAGGGTTGAATTATTTCAATTAAGAAATTACTAAATAACAAAATCATCTTTTCAATAGGGTAGTTGTTTTTTCTACACAAGAATAATAAGAATTTCAAGTAAAATGTTATGGGTCTAAAATGAAGTTTGAAAATGTTACGGGAATAATAGAAATTATATGCAAATGTTATGGATATAAGAGAACTTTTCTCGTGTTATATAGATATAGGGCCACACAAGTCATATAACCCCTCCAAATTTTAAAACTTTGATCCTTGTTGAAAAATTCAACATAATTATTATACTTAATATCATTCGTTTAGTTAAAAGACTAAGTTTTATCAAAGTCAAGTACATGCATGGGCCACATTTGCTCATATATATATATATATATTCATGTATAAATTTTAAAAAACACTTAGATCTATTTACACATATATTAGGATGTAATAATATTTTATAGAGTCATTTATCCACATAGAAATGATATTTTAGATGTTAAAAATACTATTTTAAAATTAATACTTTAGCATTAAACTATTTTATTACATTGATTTTATCGATTTATAGATGCAACTTATATACAATGGTATTAAACAAATGAAAGAGTTTTTATGATAATATAAATTGTATTAAATACAATAGATAAAGTGTATTTTTCATTAATTATTAAGATTTTAAAAATGGGGAGTTACATAAAAAAAAGGTTTTATAGAAGTAAGACTGATATATAAAGTTTTGTTACTTTCATAAAAAAAAAAGATTTGTTACAGTGTAGTTGCTTGCACCAAAGCTTACGGTGTATTTGGCTCAAAATAAGCTCCGCATGTAGTTAAATATATTGATACTTTATAGAATTATTTATCTATATATAAATTATAGAGGAGATCATTCACATGTGGAAAAAATAATTTTATAGTTGTTATTTACATCAAATTATTATATTGCGTTGAATTTATATAATTTTCAAATAAGATCCATATACATATCCAATTTGGATAAAAATTGGTATAGTAATAGAATACATAATTCTAAATACAACGGCAGAGTAAATTATAATTTTATGATCACGTGAGACCTTTTTTTGAGGTAAATGCATTGTAACTTACATTGTAAGTGTTTGCACTAAAATATTTATCATATATATATATATATTCATTTTTAAAGTTTAATTGTAGCATACCACTCTTGAATTTCAAATGTTTTTTTTTTCAAAACGACTTTCAAAATCGTAAATGAATATCCAAAAATAAATGTTATAAACCGTTTTGGATTCCTAATGATTTTAAATATTAAAAAAATCGCAACATGCATACAAATGAAACATTCAATATTTCTGTTGTATTATCCGACATAGACTCGCATCAAGAGGGTGAATACTTAGGCTGGGTGATGAAAATAATAAAAAAATTTTCAAATCTGTCTATTCTAGGTGCAAAATTTTTGTAAAAGTGAAATAATCCTAGGATATTTTAAAAAGATTTTATTTTGCTATTTTTGAAAGATATTAGAAGATTCCTAATATATTTTAGAATCTGTTTAAAATAAACATGTATCTATTTTAAGTTTACTTCCTTAAGAAGTTTACTTAAAATATACAATTTCTTTTTTTAGAAAGATTTTCTTAGGGTATTTTAGAATCCATTTAAAATATGCAGATATCTATTTTAAGTTTATTTTCTTAAGAAGTTTACTTAAAATATATATTTCTTTTTTAGTAGGATTTTATTTGCTAAAATTAGGTGGTATGTTCACCTATAAATATAGGTCTTGTAAGCTCTAAAGGGAATCAGTTTTGAGAATTATAAAGAAGTGTGATTTGGTTTTTGCCTTCTACTCTTTTCTTTATCTTTCTCCTTGTTCTTCCACTTCTTCTATTCTCATATCTTTAGAGGTTTCTTCCTCTTTTTTTTATTTTTTTCTCTACCCATCCTATATCAATTAGTATCGAAGTCAAACCTGATATTACTTTCACCTAATTTCTATTACTGTTTGCTATCCAAAAAAAAACTGCTGCTGTCCACAAACCACTGCCGTCTATTCTATTGTCATTTTGCTGTCTACGAACTGTTGCCATCTACAAAACACTGCTGTCCATTCTATTAGAGTTTGCTGTCCACAAGCCGGTGCTATCATTGTTGTCCATTCCGTCGCTGTTTTATGCTGTCTACTGCTGCCATCACAACAACCTACTAGTCATCGCGAAAATACTACTAAGAAGTTGCTGAAATTACTTTTAAGTTGTCTCTTACTAAACTTGGTAATATTGGACCTCAACAGGTACATTTTCTTTTGTTGAAAGTACTTAATTCATATCTGTTACAATCAAGTTCTTTGCTTTTGAACCTTTAAAAAGGAGAAAAAAATCATTCTTAGTAGTAAGTCTTTCCTATATCAACATAAGTTGAATTTTTGAGTCACCATGCCTACTAATGCTGAATTAAATGCCGAACTCGAAGCTTTATCCAATTCTATTGATAATCGACTTGAATCTTTAACAACCTTTTGCGATACCTTGGCCCAAAAGCAAGAAGATTTCCAAAAAGAAACCACCTCTTCCATTCAATCTCTCATTACCTCAGTAAACAGGTTGACTGAAAATTGTTGGAAAATGTCCTATGATTGAGACCGGACAATCATTTCGAAATGGTCAATCACACAATACTCATGCTTCTAGTAGCTCTCCTATCATAACTGACCTTCTCCAAAATCCAAACATACATGCTAAAGGTCATCATAACCGAGAGCATTCACATATTCCAGAAATGCATACAAATTTGGAAAATCATGAAGATGGTAATAATTTTTATGAAATTGGTTTTGCAAACAATCTTAGACATGAGAACTATCAGAGAAATTATAATATACCTTTTCCATAACAACAATGACGTGTAATTGATAATTCTTGGGGGGCAAAACAAGTCAAGGTAGATGCTTCCAATTATGACGGTTGCCTAGAGCCTAATGCTTTCTTAGATTGATTGGCAGACATGGAAGATTTTTTTTGTGGTATGATATGGATGATGCCCAACGATTGAGATTTACAAAAATAAAATTTGTTGGGTCTGCCAAATGCTATTGGCAAGGGGTTTTAAATGAAAGTCAACGCATAGGAGTACCTATTACAACATGGACTGAAATGAAAGCTAAATTGAAAGAAAAATTCATTCCTGAATATCATCAGACTCAACTATTGGAACAATCGGTTAACTTGAGACAAAGATTATTAAGTGTAACTGAATATCTTAATAAGTTTAAAGATTTAAAAATGAAATGTGGAATACAGGAAGATCCTTAGGTTACACAAACAAAATTTATCAATGGCTTAAAACCAGAAATCAAAACTTTCTTGAAATTGCATTCGTTTGTTTCTGTGGAAGACACATATTATAAAGCTCTAGAATTAGAAAATTTTCAAAAATCTTTTGCCAACAAACGCTTAATTCCAGAAACTGGAGAGACAAAGGTATCCAAATTAAATTCTAATCTAACATCTTTTCAAGAAACAACTAAACCATCGTCTGAACAATACACAAGTAGGGAAAGGAGTAATCCAGTTTCTCAATTTAATGTTACTAGTAAGCTGGTTAATGGTCCATGTTTTCGTTGTGGGAGTAAAGGTCATATTGCATCACAATGTCCTCAGCACACACTCACAATTAATCATGTAGAAGATCATGAAGATGTGACTATTGATCAAGTTGCTGAAACTTTTGAGGAACCATCGGATTGTGAACTTGATGGAGACTAGCTACAATGAGGACTTGCAATTAAATGTTGTGCACTGCATTTTGACTACTTCTTTTTCAAATAGTGATTGGAGACGTACAGATATATTTCATCAATTTTTTAAGTGTGAAAATATAGCATGCAAGATTGTTATAGATGGAGGTAGTTCCATAAATGTGATTGTCAAATCGGTAATAGCCAGATTGAATTTGAAAACTGAACCACATCCTCATCCATATCGTATAATATGGGTAGACAAAACTACACTTCCTGTTAATGAAAGATGTTTGGTTCCTATATCAACGAGTGATTATTCTAATCATATTTGGTGTGATGTGCTACTCATGGATGTGGCTCATATTCTTCTTGGTCGACTATGACTATATGACTTAAAAGTAATTCATTCTGGGCAACCTAACACCTATATTATTAAGTATAATGGAAAATTTATCCTTTTGAAGCCTGCTAAACCTAAAGAAAATGATAGATCTCACAAAGAGTCTTCAATTGATTCATTTGAAAAACGACCTTTGCATATTTTTACAATAAAGCAATTTGAAAAAAAAGGACAAAATTCATGACTCATTTTAGCTATAGTAACCAAAAATGAAACACATACTGTTCTTCATGAGACTAATGTTGCATTACCTGAAATCCAAGCATTAATGAAAGAATACAAAAATATGATTCTTGATGAATTACCAAATGAGCTTCCATCTATGAGGGATATTCAACATGCTGTTGATCTTATACCAGGATCTCAATTATCAAATTTGCTCATTTTTGTATGAATTCTAATGAGCGTGCTGAATTAAAAAGGCAGGTAATTGAACTACTTAATAAGGGGTTTATTCGTGAAAGTCTTAGCCTATGTGTTGTACCAGCTTTATTAACTCCTAAAAAAGATGGATCTTGGAGAATGTGTGTTGATAGTCGTGCGATCAACAAAATTATCATAAAATATAGATTTCCTATACCAAAACTTGATGATATGTTAGATCTTTTGACTGACGCACAATGGTTCTCTAAGATAGATTTTAGAAGTGGATACCATCAAATTCGAATTAGAACCGGGGATGAATGGAAAACTGTCTTTAAAGCTTAAGATAGATTGTTTGAATGGTTGGTTATGCCTTTTGGACTATCAAATGCCCCAAGTACATTTATGAGAATCATAAACCAAGTATTTCAACCTTTCATTGGAAAGTTTGTGGTAGTTTATTTTGATAATATTCTCATTTATAGCTGTTCTAAGGAAGAACACTTGCAACATTTAAAAATTATTCTTAAGACGCTTCGATTTGAAAAGTTCTTTGTAAACATCAAAAAATGTTATTTTTTGACAAATCAAGTGATTTTCTTAGAATTTGTGGTATCAGCTAATGAAATTTCTATGGATCCTTCAAAGGTAAAAGCCATAAGGGAATGACCAAAACCCACATCAATTACTAAGGTGCGAAGTTTTCATAGTTTAGCTACATTTTATAGGCGCTTTATTAAAAGGTTTAGCACAATCATGACTCCTATCATAGATTGCTTAAAAAAAAAGAATTTCAATGATCAACTTCTGCATCCAGAGCATTTAAGGAGATTAAAAAGAAAATGATTGAGTCACCTGTATTGCAACTTTCTGATTTTACTAAAGTTTTTGAAATCGCTTGTGATGCATCAGGAGTTGGGATTTGGGGTCTTTTGAGCCAGGAAAGTCATCCAATTGCGTACTTTTCTCAAAAACTCAATGAAGCTAAATAAAAATATTCAACATATGATCAAGAATTTTATGTTGTCGTGCAAGCACTTAAATTTTGGATGCATTATTTGCTACCTCATAAATTTGTATTGTATTATGATCATATGACTTTGAGGTATTTGCAATCACAAAAACGATTAAGTGCTAGACATGCAAAGTGGATTGAGTTTTTACAAAAGTACACATTTGTTCTCAAACATCAGGCAGGAATTGAAAACAAACCTGCAGATGCTCTTAGTTGTGTCTCACTCATTCTTCATACTATGGATGTTAAAGTTGTCGGATTTGATAGGTTGAAAAGTGATCATGCACTGATTTTGGAATTATTTTTTATGAAACACAAAATGAAAATCATAATGATTATGTGATTCATGATTGATATTTATTTAAAGGAATAAAGTCATATTCCCAATACATCACTTCGAGACTTTTTAATTTGGGAATTACATGCTAGGGGTATTGCTGGTCATTTTGGTAGGGATAAAACCATTTCATTAGTTGATGATAGATTTTATTGTCCTATATTGAAAAGAGATGTGTCAAGAATTGTTTCACGGTGTCACACATGTCAACTTGCTAAAGCTCAAAAGAGAAATACTAGATTATACACTCCTCTGCCTGTATCACATATTCCTTGGCAAGACATATGTATGAACTTTATTCTTGGATTGCCTAAAACCTCTCGAGGATTTGATTCAATTCTTGTGGTAGTAGATATATTTTCGAAAATGACTCATTTTATCCCATGTACTAAATCTGCTGATGCTTCATATACTACAAAATTATTCTTAAGAGAAATTGTTAAGCTTCATGGTTTACCAACTTCCATCATTTCTGATTGGGATGCTAAATTTGTAAGCTATTTTTGGAAGACATTGTGAAAACTCTCAGGTACCAAATTGAAATTTTCATATGCTTTTCATCCCCAAACTGAGATAGTCAATCGGAGTTTGGGAAATTTGCTTAGAACTTTGGTGGGAGAAAATATTGGAACTTGGGATTTTGTATTGGCTATTGCTGAATTTGCATACAACAATTCAGTTAATCGTTCTACTGGGAAATCTCCTTTTGAAATTGTCTATGATTATATTCCTCGAGCTCCCATTGATTCAATTCCTTTACCTATTGATACCTGTTCATCTGCTACTGCTGAATCTTTTGCTCAACACATTCGAGATGTTCATGCTGATATTAGAAGAAAGATTACTCTAAGTAATGAAAATTATAAGCTTGCTGCAGATGTTCATAGAAGAAAATATGAATTTGATATTGGGGATTATGTCATGGCTCGTGTACGTCCAGAAAGATATCCTAAAAATTCATTTAAGAAATTGCATGCACGAGCTAATGGCCCCTTTCTTATTTTAAGAAAATTGGGATCTAATGCATATGAACTTGATTTGCCTTCAGATATAGGAATTAGTTCTACTTTTAATATAGAGGATTTGTTTCCTTATCGAGGTACTTTTGAGCCTCCAAGTTTGTTTGCAGGAATTTCAACAGATAACAGTTCAGCATCACCACATGTGTTTATACTTCCACGAGTATCGTCTACTTTTTAAGATCAGATAGAGGGTATCCTACAAGATGAACTTGTCACTATTGGATCGGGCATTATGCAAAGATTTCTTATCAAATGAAAAAACAAGCTTGATTCTGATGCTACATGGGTTACTGAAGATGACCTACGCCACTTGGATCAAAATATTCTTGAGCAGTATCAAAGTCAAAACTCTCTAGTGGCGAGTTTTTCGAAGCCGAGGATAATTGATGAAAATAACAAGAAATTTTTCAAATCTGTTTATTTTAGGAGGAATAATTCGGTAAAAGAAAAATAATCCTAGGATATTTTAGAAAGATTTTATTTTGCTATTTTTGAAAGATATTAGAAGATTCCTAGGATATTTTAGAATCTGTTTAAAATAAGCATGTATCTATTTTAAGTTTACTTTCTTAAGAAGTATACTTAAAATATATATTTCTTTTTTAGAAGGATTTTATTTGCTAAAATTACGTGGTATGTTCACCTATAAATACAGGTCTTGTAAGCTCTAAAGGGAATCAGTTTTGAGAATTATAAAGAAGTGTGATTTGGTTTTTACCTTCTATTCCTCTTTTCTTTATCTTTCTCCTTGTTCTTCTACTTCTTCTACTTTCCTTCTTTTATTCTCATATCTTTATAGGTTTCTTCCTCTTTCTTCTATTTTCTTCTCTACCCATCCTACATCACAGAGCTTACTTTGAACAAAATCAAGATACCCCGTACCAGTGGAGTAGTTTATTGATGCGAATTCAAATCGGTGGAGGGAGCCATTAGGGGGTTGACCTTGTGGGAACTAGCATGTATGCCACTAATCCGGTATTCGATTCTTTTGGTGCGAGAATATTTTACAAATTTTTCTCTAGCATGAGGGTATTTTATAGATTTTTCTTTGGTTTGGAAGCATTTACAAAAAAAATTTCTTATACGGTGTGAGAGTTATAAATGTAATTGATGTTATAATTATAACATCAGTTATCGTGGACTGGACTGATGACGTACAAATACCAGTTTAAAAAACCAATGGAGGGGGGAGAAAAGTATCATGTTAGCAAGGGAGCAGGGGTGGATTCCGCTGCCACCGTGCCAAGCAATGAGGAGGAAGGCACATATCCTGGGAACCGGAGCATGATGTATGGCAGATTTAGTGATAGGTATGCATATGCTTGATTGCCAGAAGGAAAACGGAGTTGGAGGTTGGGAATCAAGATAGAAGGGAAATATGATGGAATGTATGAAATACTATGGAAGATTAAGCTGCCATCGAAGGTGCTGAGCTTTGCTCTTACAAATTAACAACTCTCTCCCTAATGGATGAAAAAAATCTGCGGACAAGGGGAATCCTGGTTCATAGTAGATTTTGGAATCTGATTTCATGCGATTCATCCATATATTTATTTGTTGTATTTTTAATTTTTTTCATAAACATATTTTTTTATGTTGAATTAATTCACGTACCAAAATTTACTGTTTTGCAATACTTTTATATTTTTATTTTTTAGAAACCATAAATTTTGGGGGCGTTTAAGTTAATTGAATTATATTATGACTAGATTGTCTCACTTAAATTATTGAATCATATTAAGATTAAATTATCTTAATTAGAAAATTTTATATTGGCAAAATAATCTTTCTAATATGATAGATATATAACGCTTGTGTTGATTGAATATAAGAGGAATTTAAAGCTAAATATTATAGGTATAAGAAAAATTTACAAAATGTCATGAATATATAACGATGAGGAACAAAGGTTATTGGCATGCAAAGAATTTTCCATTTTTAGAAATCAGAAATAAATATATAAAAGTATTTAAAATGATAAAACTTAGTATGCAGGTTAAACGCATCCAAGAAAACATGTTTATAAAATAAATAAATATACAAATGCATCCCATCTAACCAATGCACTTAGATGGTTGATCTGTCAAGAAGGTGAAGGATGATGATGGGGAGGAAAATGGAGGAACTGGTGATGTATCTCTTGGAGGATTTGGTTCCTACACAACCAGGTCAACTCGGAAGGGTTACGGTCCGTTTTCATTATTGAACTCGGAAGGACTTCGGCCTATTTTCATTGGCGTCCATAAGCAGTGCAAGGAATACTGGGAGAACTATCTTCTCATAAATAGTGACATGCTGATGCGTGAAAGTTCGGTAAAATGGAGGAGAGCAGGCATGTGAAGAGTGAAGCTAAATGTTGATGCAAGAAGAACAGCTCGTGATGAAGTTGCTGGCATGGGAGCAGTAATTAGAGGCAAAGGATGGCTCCTTCATTGCAGCAAGATCTTGGCCTAGTATGAGTACCATCGACTCTTTAGAGACAGAAGCGAAAGCATTAGTATTGGTAACGGTAGCAGTTATCCTCTTGGAGATTAATAGTGGGTTCAAAAACATGAAGGGTTGTCTTCAAATACGTGCTTAGGACTGAAAATGGGGTCGCTCATAAGCTTGCAGCCAGATTGATGACAATCATGTATGGTGGGGTAAACCCACCAAGGTGCATTATGGATCAGTTGTGTAAAGACAATATTATTGAAATGAAATAAGATTTGGTGTACGTTTTTTTCCCATTAACCACGTCTCAATTTTAATGACGTGATTAATGGTTTTCTAATGAATCGCTTTTTCCATTAAAAAAAAAAAACAACTCGATTTTTTGTTGGGTTTCGGATGCAATTTTCTTAAAATTCCCATCGTTAAACTTATTCCTATTTTTCTGTACTTTTGAATTTTCTCTTTCGCATTGATGAAATCGAATACAATATGACATTTCAATGCCTGTGTAGATAAATTAAATAATGATCTTGTTTGGTTGGGCTAAGTAAATTCTACGTAACCCACTTCAAAAACTTATTTATAATAATTTTTTTGACTTTTTCTTTATACACTTATTTGTCTAAGTGTATTTATAAACCAAGTTTTATTATTTTTGAATATATATATATTTTTTGAAGATTTTTAAAAATCTGTGTATATATTATTTAAAATACTTTCACCTTTAAAAATCTCGAAAAAATATATATTCATATCCAAAAATAGTAAAGTTAGTTTATATATTAAATACATTTAGAGAAATAAGTGTATAAAGAAAAAAATAAAAATTATATGGTAAATGAATTTTTTGAAGTGGATTAAACAGGACATTTAGTTAGTCGAGGCTAGCAGTGCTATTCCTTAAATAAATTCAAGTAATTTATTTATGTTCCTTATAAAAGTATATATTCCAAATGACATAACCAACAAAAGATCTCTTATCCACTTTTAGAACATTTTGATTAATGATTTGGTTTTTTGCTAGATGTATTAGTGCGAGCCCGAAACATAGTAGAATATTGGAGGTGTTTTCACTCCGCCCTTGACCTGGACTACTGCATTAAGAAATATTTGATATAAATTAGAATGTTGTAAGAATATATACGGATAAAATAGCAAAATATATATAATAATAAGCACAAATCTCAAATATATCTATCCGTTTTGACTTTTAATTTTCGTCATGCTCATAACTTTCTGAAATTCCTCAGGCACCCACAAAATTTGTAAATAAATAAATAAATAAAATTCCTCGCGTACCTATATTTTTCTTGAAATGCCCAGATGCCCCGCATATTCTCATGCCCGACGTGCGAAGTCATCGTCTTCTTCAATGAAAAGATAAAACCTCTGCTAATTAATGCTGATGCCTGGTTGGGTATGTGGGGCTCAAAATCCAGCATTCGATGACGATATGATGATGACAATGAAAATAATAATAATACCTCAGAGCAGCATCTGGAAATTGTTTAGAATGAATGGTGCGACCTCGTATGGTCTGACAGGCCTAACATTCATAGAAGGTAGAACAAATTGGTGGCCTGTGGTCGTCGATTCTTGTGAAACCAAAATATTCAGAAATTAATTTAATGACATTTAAAACGAGATAAAACTAGAATATGATGTATTTAAAAATTCAACTTGGACGGCTTCATCTTTATATCCCAGAGTGGGAGTCATGATTTTCCAATTTGATATCAATTTGATACCGACCACCGTGGTCTGCAAGAAAAATATAATCCCAAGGAAAAACATATAAAATATGAATTGAAAATACGATTCAATTCAGGACACCTCTAAGGTTTGCTTCATCCAAAATAAGGAATACGTTAACTTCCCCCCCCCCCCA
>JAXCLR010000001.1:46857545-46884234 GCA_035584095.1 Annona squamosa | reverse complement strand
GATGAATATTCATACAATACAATCTCAACGGGTATTACAATTAAATTCCGAGACATTCTTACAATTTGCTACTAATTGTCTACTAATTTTAAACTTTTCCACCGGTGGACGGCTCCCACAAATTTGAGGAGACTTGCAACGCCACCACTTCAAAAATACTGCGAGAGAGATTTGAACCTATGACCACCTACTTGTAAGGTCATGTCCTGCACTACTGAGGTACGCATATATATATATATATATTTGAAGAATACAAATTCAATGATTTTTGATACTACGAGAAAGCATTCTACAAAGTTAAAAGCTACACTCTTCCCAAGAGTCAAATTGAGTACCGTTTGAAAGCAAAAAAACCAAAAAAGCGCCCAAGGCTATCCTGCCTTTTGCCCGGACCATAAAAAGTTCCGGAAAGCAAGCCTATAAAGAGAATACTTTCATTTTTGTCCAGGACATATGTACGTCAATAATCATGCCTAAACAGAACCAGGAAAAAAAAACATAAACGAGAACTATTCTCTGCATTGATTCTTTCTCAGGCTGCAAGTTCAACCTAGCTATGGCTTAACCGGCTTCAAGATGCTGTGCTTTTCCTACTGCTTTTTGGCGTCGTTCCGCTCAATGCTGCGACTACGTGACCAGGCTAATTATGGTCTAAAAATATTTTTATTGCCTGCTGAGATCTCTTTTCTGATGATTCCGAAAAGCTTATTGCTGATTAACAAAAGGAACTAGACATAATAATACTTGACTGCATATAAAAGTATAAGACGAGACTTAAAAAACAAATACGGAGTTCCTATACTGGCTTGCATATGATGTAAGACGGTATGAGAAGCGGAAATAAAACCACAAAACCTGAAGATATGCGGATCCAAGAAAATAATAGAATATGTCAACTCATAGTATGAGATGCAGCGTGCGTGTGTTGATTCTAGCTTCGAGTGGACCCTCGTTCAATGCACTGTATGCATTTAGCCTCAATGCACTCCCGTGTACTTCATACCCTTTTTCTTTTCTTTTTTTTTTAAATTTTTTTTTATACAACTATTAATCTAAGTATATTTAATATGTGTATAAATTTTTATTATTTTTCAAGATTTTTAGATATATTTTTTTAATTTTTTAAAATTAGTGGCATTCACTGATTTTAAAAAATCCGAAAAAAATATCTAAAAATATTTAAAAATAAAAAAAATTTATATACATGTTAAATACACTTAGATTAATGTTTTCATAAAAAAATAATAAAAAAAGGTGAAGTACACCCGGGTGTATTGACGCTCAGTGCACCCAGGTGCATTGAACCAAAGTTCGCTTTGAAAAGCGGTCTCCTTTGTAATCCAGTATCATTTTTTTTTAAAAAAAAAAGAAAAAAGAAAAAGAAAATAATAGGGTATGAAACGGAGAAGGAACATAGAGACGCAAAACAAACTCCGTTGTTCTACCAGATACCTCCGAGGAATGCTAGCATCCAACCACTAGGGTAAAAACTCGCATCTCAGAAAACTGGAATAAATCAACTTGATCTCTGACAACTGGGAGAAAAAACCATGGCTAGTATCCATTATTTCCAACCAGCTAAGCTTCTAGACATTTAAACAGCCATTTGCAGATTCAGCAACTCTACATCCATAAAAACATTAAAAATTCTTTGCCTTGAATGAGCAAGACAAGGATGATAATCATCCTTCATAGGGTTTCTAGTAATAGGTCTGTCTAAAGAATATATGCTTAAAAACCAGCATAAAGAACCCATTAAATTGCAAGTCCAGATATGTGGAAACCCTAGAAATGGACATCCTTTCGTGCCCTAATATGTAACAACCTTCATTAAAGCACGAGAAGATTTTTGCTTTAAAGTGTGTTCGGTAACAAGTAAAAGTTGTCAAGTTAAAACTCTTCACTCTCCACAACTACCCTATTTTTCAATTATTTATTTACATTTTTCTATACAATTACCCTACTTTTCATTCATTTTTATACAACTACCAACATAATTAACTAATCTATTTCAACTTTATCCTATTTATTCATCATCACTACCCTATTATATTACATCATTTGATAACTTCTACTCTAAAAAACTTTTCATCAAAAGTTTTATTTAATCCCAAACACATCCTTAACAAGAAAGAACAGGGAGCACAATTATGCTTGATAGCACATTTACTTACAATGCAAATAAAAAAAATTCAATATTTCAATTGCAGTTCCACAAAGAGGGAAAAACCAATTAAACAAACATCCCTTTGCACCCTAACATGTAGGGTATTTTCATCATTGATTAGTGTGAAGGGAGAAAAGCATGGTTGCGAATTTTATTGTTATCTGTGGAGAGCACCCTATAACCTATTGGTGTTTTGCACAACTAGAATGTGTGTTAAGAGACAAGGATAGTAGGCCAAACAGGCCCTAATTGTCGAAATATGAATCACTTGGAAAAGATTTGGGAAAACAATTAAGTAAGCATCCCTTCCCCATCCCGATATGTACAGCATCAGCAGTATCTATAAAGCCAAGAAATCTGTGTAACAAGCATCAACTTGGTAACGTGAATAATGGAAAGTCAACTAAGTAGGTTTCTTCCTTGGAAAACTAAATAATATCCTAAAGCAGTGTTGCATATTGGTGTCTGTCAACTGTGCAAGGCAACTGGTGACCCAACTGAATATCTATGCCACGTGATGGAGGAAATGGATAGCCATATGCTGTTATGGTTCATTTCCATGGCATTTGTTTATTAAATAGATATAAGCCAACAAAAACAGGCTGAGAATAACCCAGGCATCCTTCCATATGAACACAGGCATGCGGAAGGGGGCCTCTTCTCCAATCGCATAAGCTCTGTAATTCCATTAACATTGCCATGCTATCAAACAACAGATAAAGCACGCCACCAAGCTTGAAGTTATTGGTGGAACCATTCTTGCAACTTCCCATTCTAAACAAGAGAAACATTAATGGCCTAGTTAAGAAATGTCAAGTCCACACGCCAAGATAATTGCTACATGACATAGGAGGTACTCATTATGCATCTAACCCTGAAGTATCATGTAGAATATACCCGGAAGTCAATTTTGAATTGCACAATCATTTCCAGTCCTCGAATTCTTCTTTTGGGCCTTTCACACCAAAGCGAAGGAAAAGAAAGAAAGAATTATGACATACTGCTGCTGGCCACATCATGTTATGACTTGCATCGGGTTTATTTAAATGAACCTTGTCCATATGATCTCAATCAGAAATTCATCCTCCCAGTAATTCTCTTAACTGCCAGAGAAATGGCATCAAAAGTCATACTATGCAGTAAACTTTGCAACATGCCTGCCGTCTGTTGATCTAAATCAGAAGCACAAGGCACAAGCTATCACAAAGAATGAATGCTGATAGCTTCTGCAGGGTTGCGGTGCCATAGAGTGTGGGTCTATCACCGAAAAAAAACTTTTGAACACTTATCGAAGATACATTGCAGACACCTCAAAACTTATGTATTGCTTGCATTGCACATTAGCAGACCATGCTGCTTTTCAATTCTAGAACTTCTTCAGATCCCACAGGACCAATGAAATTGCGTGGGATCATTTGTTCGCCTCAGAAATTAGAAGTAACCATTTTTTGGTTGATAATGGATGCAGTAGATAATAAGCAAAACCAGGGAAGTGAAAAATATTTTGTATTGCCATAGAAAATATATCTGATTTCTAACTATCATCACAAGGGCTAAGATTAGAAAATATAACAGAATATATAATTAAGAAAGACTATAATACAGACAACTCCAATGGACCAAAAGAACAGGAGCAGAAGGACATACTTCTTTCTCCTTATTCCGTATCAGAAGCAATACCCGCAGAAGCAGCAGTTAGCTCGCTGTAAACGAGATTCTTCAATCCCGGCTTCAGTTCCCGGTTACAGAATTCCTCATATTCCCCTTTGTCCCCTGCCTTCTTCTTCACCTCGACCACGACGAGCTTTGGCGTAAGCTCGAATATCTCTGCAGCGATCGTCAATGGTCCTTTCACGCCCTCCCGCGAGCCTTCCAGGCTCACCCGGCAATCCTTCTTCCTAACCGTGAAGCTCACCACCTTGGCAATTTCCTCAAGTTTCGAGATAATATTAGAGACGGGCTCCCCAGAGACGAACCTTGCTTCATCCCCACTCTCCTCGAAAAGGCCCGACAGGTTGAATCCCTTGGAGAAGGATATGATGTCAAACGCATTCAGGCTCGCTGGCCTGGGCAGGCCCAATCCCCCCGGGCGCCTCTGTCTCTCAAAGGAGGATTCCGGCTCCGATTCCGGCTCCGATCTCTCCGACTCTGCCTCTGATCTCTCCGACTCGTCCCCAGCTTCGTCTTCCTCCTCCACCTTGCAGAACTGATCGTTTTCGATGTAGAAGCGGATTTGCTTGAAGCCCTTTTTGAACCACCTGTTCTGCATAATCTCCGGAATCGTAATCCTCGTCTCGGGATTCGTATCAAGCAGGCGGCAAAGGAGGCGGCCGAGCTCGCCGGAGAACCACCGCGGGCAGCGGAATTCCCCTTTGTAGATCTTCTTGTACATGACCATGATGTTCTGATCGTTGAACGGTAGGTAGCCAGCCATGAGGACGAAGAGGATGACGCCGCAGGACCAGATGTCGACCTTGGCGGCGTCGTATCCCTTGCGGGCGAGGACTTCCGGTGCGACGTAGGCCGGCGTGCCGCAGAAGGTGTGGAAGAGGCCATCCTGGCGAATCTGGTCGGAGACGGCGCTGAGGCCGAAATCGGAAACCTTGAGGTCGCCGTTCTCGTCAAGGAGGAGGTTCTCGGGCTTGAGATCCCGGTGGAAGACGCCCCGGGAGTGGCAGAACTCGACGGCGGAGATCAGCTGCTGGAAGTACTTCCTGGCCGTGTCCTCCCGGAGGCGGCCCTTGGCGACCTTGTTGAAGAGCTCGCCGCCACGGACGTATTCCATGACGAAGTAGATCTTGGTCTTGGTGGCCATAACTTCGAAGAGCTGGACGATGTTGGGGTGACGGACGCGGCGGAGGATGGCGATCTCGCGCTTGATGTGGGCGATGAGGCCGCTCTTCAAGATCTTCTCCTTGTCCAGCACCTTGATCGCCACGCTCTCATTCGTCTTCACGTTCCGCGCATGGTAGACCTTGGCGAAGGTCCCATGCCCTAGCAGCTTCCCGATCTCGTAGCGGCCGAGCAGGAGGGCCTGGCTCTCCTTCTTCTTCATCTCAGCCGTCCACGCTTTCATCACAAATTCACAGCAGCAGCATCCCTTTTACCATTCCCCGCCGCTTCTCTCTTGCTCCCAACCGCAATCCAATCCCTTTTCTTTCTTCTAATTTTCCCTCCTTCCCTCTCAAGCGCCCTGGCGTTATGTTGCCTTGCTTTTTGTAGGGGACGGAACGAAACGGAGGGGACGGAGTCTTTCTAGGGAAACTCTCACAAGCACCTTTCTCTTCTTTTATAGCCTTGAACACCGCGTTCGAATCCCTTCTGTACGCCACCGTCTTTTTTTCCAACTCACAGCATCAGGTCTGCATAACTGCGTCCGCATCCGAAAAAAAATTGAATTTTTTTCTTGAACGATGATAGAAATATATAATTAAATATTAGTGGGACACGCTACGTTCTACTGATATATTAAAGCTTTTACGATCATGATTATTTTACAAGTCATGCGTTCACTCGCAAATTATTTGCATTCGAATTTTTTTTAGGACCGTAAAAAGTATATTAATTAAAAATATGAGGGAAAAATAGATCGCTTCGGGTATCCTATACCTACTTAAATTTTTTTTTTTTTTTGAAAATTTCTCCTCAGCATTAATCTAATGTATTTAAAATTATTAAAATATTACTAATTTTCAAAAATTAAAATAAATATTTAAAATATTCAAAAAATAGTAAAAACTTATATACATATTAAATATATTTGGATTAACAGTTTTATAAAAAAAAAATTTAAAATTTTTTTTAAAAAAATAAGTATATACTGCCGGGAGTAAGAACGCGGCCTGGTGGGGAGCAAGCAATCACGTTCCGGTAAAAATAGCGGCCCAGCGTGAAAATGATGAAAACCTGCGTGGTGTTTTGTAATTTCCCTTGCAAACTTCTGTGATCCTGTCACGGACCGTCTGTGACGGGACTCGGTCGGCGTCCTGGGGCCTGTGCTGCATGGCGTTTGCAAATTTGCAACGGCTAGACGGAGACGCGTGTTGGGATGCGAAGGGTAAGAGCTGTAAAATCTAGAAGGGGCCATGACTTGCACTGTCCATCACGTAGATGACGCGTGGCGCGGTTAAAGAGCTCTTTGACTTTTATCCTCAAGGCCACGTGCCGGTTGGAATTCGATTCGGGGTTCCCATCAACTTGGGGAATCCATGTTCGTTGCAGCTACCTGCCTGCCCCACTCGCCTCGGACGCCGATGGCAATAGCAGCCCCCCAATAATCTAACTATTTCCATCTGAACCGTCCATTTTGGGAAGGAAAAGTCATAATACTGATCAACGGCCTAAGCTATCCCAGCCAAGAATCCCAAGATACGGTGTGTTGAAATGCTTGAATTCCGGGGCCACTGGTTTGCGCCAACGGCCTAGTGGAGATCTTTAATTAATAACGCAAGTCGGAGACGAATATTTGCGAGTACACCAGGAATGAACTCAACGGCCACAGCATTCTTTCCGGAATTAAGAACGTTGACAACCTATTTCCAATTACGGTAATTAAACCAATTAAATATCTTAATTTTCAAATCATGAAATTAAAATAATGATTCAACAGTGTGGAAGGTTTGGATCTTAATATATATGAAAATGAGAGATTTTTACCGTGAATGTGCAAGATAATTTCCTTCTAGGTCATGTAGTTGGCAATGCCCACCTCCCACGTATGTGGCTGACGTTGGACGGCCGCATTGCAGAATGCAGACTCTTCCGATCACGGCCGTCTAAACGGAGGATCATGTTTGCGTGGCTGTCAGCTCTGCAACCGTCGATCCGGCGCACGCCTACTCCGTCATGTTCTGGGCTTCATATTCGAGCTTGGTTGAGCTAGAAACGACCAGGATCCAGCTGTTCATCTAATTGAAATCGAGGGAGGGTTCTTTAGATGCGAATATTCGACCGCAGAGTATGAGAAAATGCGTACTCCTGATTCACGGCATGGCGTGATCCTCGAATGTGCGGGATGATAGGCGAAACGATAATTTAATTGTTCGGAGGAAGGCCTAAAAGATGCATACAATTAATCTACATGTTTAGCATGATTAATTTGGCATATCTCAACGGATTTTTTTAATATACTTTATAAGATTTCTTTTTACAATTCAAGCAATTATCCCAACCAATTTTTTCAATTTTAACGGATCTAGATAAAGTAACAATGGAAAGAAAAGTTCGATTACAGTGTACACGTCAAATAGAAATCGGCGTTATATATATACATGAAAAAATTAATTATATAGTATCAAATTCATAATAAATATTTAGACATTTAACGCATTTTCTATCTGTCTAGGAAAAGACAGAGGTTTAAAAATGAAAAAATAAAGAAACAAAATGATAAAGTTAAATGTAAAACCAAAACAGTGATTAAAAAGATAGATTATAATGATCAAAAGGAAGATAATATAGCATACATGTGTTATACTATATTTTGAAAGACAGAATTAATTTGCTCGTTTGAAAATCAATTCTCTTGTGAAATTTTGACAATAAACTTTGTCTTAACCTAATTAGTTAATCAGGGATTCCAAATTCGTTTAAGTTAATGATTTCTATAAATTAAAAAGTTAAAATTTGATTATCATACATTTACTATATATAACTGATCAATAAACTCGAACAAATTTTTTAATCAAATGTAGTTGCCTCCACAAAAATGTATGATTTTCAAGCAAATGATTTTATCAAATTTCATAGCATTATAATGCTTTCCTATATGAACCTAAGTATTTTTTTTTATCTTTTATACTTTCTTAAATTGCGCAATAGTCTACACAAGTTTCTAGCCAAAATAATATTGTTAAATATTACTTTATGATAAACGAGATGCCTCATGAAAAAATCATTTTTCATTATTCTCTATGACAATATGAGAAATGAAAAAATAGTCGTTTCTTTTTTATTGATAAAAGTGCATATTTTTTTATTCATTCAATATTTCAATCTTTACATAGAACTTCAATAATACATTGGGACGGCTTCCTCAAAATGTATATAGTTACTAGCACAATTTTGAAAAGCATAATTAGCCAAAGAATATGTAGCTTAGTTGCCACTGCACAATACATGCATAAAATAAGTGTTTCCGTCTTCAAATGATGTCTTTGATTCCCTTTACGATGACACTTGTAATTGACAACATCTTTTCTTTATTTGCGAGGAAAATTTTGAGAACCATAGAATCACTCTCTACCTCTATGTATTTGAGCTGTGATTCCCATGGCCATTTGATGCCCAACAACATTGAGTAGCTTTCGGTATTAATGAAAATATAACACTACTCCTTGCTCAATATTTTGCAAATATGAAGTTGTCTATTATATTTTTTATTGGCATTATATACACTATGACATCTGATGTTAGAAATGAGGCACATTCACAATCCTTACCATGAGGGGATATCTTTTAAATACTTCCGCATCCATGGAAAACAACGTGTAAATTTCTCATTAACTGAGAGTAATTTCTATAGATCTTCAAAATTGGTGGACAAATACTCTATACTCTCATGCAGGGGAGACTTGAAACATGAAACTTTATTTCCCAGACAGTGTTCATGACTAACAGGGTGTGGCCTTGTTGGTGTCTTTTGCATCTTTTGGCATTGTCCTAAAGCCTATTAAGTCCTTGTCTCTCATCCTTCTTACATCTACATTCATTTTCATTATGTAATAATTACACTTTTTTTTTATGAAAAGGATATCCTCTGTCCCTACTCCCTCTCAATTTGAGAGAGGGGAGGGACAGCGGAATCCGACAAATTCATTTTCAAAAAACTGTCTGTATAGAGTTTTCCAATGATAGCTTGGGGTGGAACACCCTACTACAATAGCTGGTCTACATTTGAGGCCGAGACCATATTAGCTAGGGAGTGCGCGACGGCATTTCCCTCCCTTAACACATGATGAACAGTAAAGAACTCATACATAGTAAGAATCGATCTAATTTCATCAATCATGAGACCCACCAGGGATTAGATAGGTTCTTGGTTGGATAAAAAATTGCAAAACAGAAGAGAGTCAGTCTCAAATTGCGCCTGCATGATGTTTAGTTGAATGGTCCATTTGATTCCCAAAAGAAAAGCAGTCGCTTCAATAAGTAGTAGCTCTCTCGCCCCAGACCACTTCCATCCCCTTGCTGCAATAAAGGAACCCCTTGAGTCTCTAATCACTGTGGCGCATCCAAATCCATCCCGTTCCACAAGACATCGGGCATCCGTGTTTATCTTGACAAAACTCCGGGGTGGTTTTACCCATCTGGTCACCATGGCTCTATCGGAAGGCTCCATTTGTGTCATCAATTTTGTTGTTCGGTGTTGATTAAGATACTCCATGCACCATGCAACGGTTCCTGCAAAATGTGGTTGAACACCCTCCTCTTTGAGCTTGTTGCGGAGAAACCGGACCCGCCAGCAACATAGAATGAAGAAAGTCAGATCGTCATGCCTCTTATCACGCACACAGGCCTCGAAGACCTCCTTAATTGATAATCTGAGGGGGTCCCCTCTCGCAACTCGTCTGCATATATCTCTGGTCGCTTCACACCTGATGAAAAGATGGTTTGCATCTTCAATTTCCTTCCTGCAAAAACCACACCTTAAATCAATAGCAATTCCTCTGCGATTGAGGTTTTGCAAAGTGGGGAGGACATCCTTTGCCAATCTCCATCCAAAGATGATGACTTTTGATGGAAACTGCATTCGCCAGATTGCCCGAAAGATACCCGCTTGTACCAGCGAGTCACTCCCACCATATAGCTTCCTATATGCTGACTTAACCGTGTAGGCCCTGTTGGGTTCATGAATCCAGAACATGCAATCTTTCACCGGTTCCCTTGGAAGGGGAATCGAGTTGACTTCCGACCATCGGTTCTCGCCCAAAGCAGGAACCACGCTATCCTTTTTCCATGATTTGGTAGCACAGTCAATGAGATGGTTGACTGTCATGTCATCCGGCATTGAGGATGGGAGAGGTCTTGCTTTGTGTGCTTTGTTCTCCAACCAAGTATCGAAAAAAACTTTCACCCGGTTCCCGTTACCGATCCGCCATCTGCAGCCCAACTGGATTACATCTCTTGCTTTCAAAATACTTTTCCAAGTGAAAGAGTTCGATGGTTTCTCTTTGCAGTTCCATATATCCATATTCGAGAAGTATCTGGCCTTTAAGACTTTATGACAGAGGGAGTGATTAGATGTGACTAATCTCCATACTTGCTTGGCAAGAAGGGCACAGTTGAATCTATGGAGGTCCCTGAACCCCGTTCCTCTAATGCACTTGGGCTTGCACATTTCTTTCCAAGCCACCCTGCTCAGCTTCCTCTTTCCGTTCTTCTCTCCCCACCAGAATTTGCTGAGCATAGCGTTGATGTCGTTGCAGAAGGATTTGGGCATTTAAAAAATGCTCATCGCATATGACGGTATTGCTTGGGCAACTGCCTTGATTAGTACCTCCTTTCCGCCTCCCAATAGTAGCTTGCCATTCCAACCTTGAATTCGTTTCCAGATCCGATCCTTAATGCCCCTGAAAAAATTGATTTTGTTCTTCCTAGCTATGCCGGGAGTCCCAAGTATTGGTTTAGATCCTGTCCAGTAGAGCCTAAGAGCTGAAGTAACTGAGTTTTGGATTGGTGCCCAGTGTTTGGACTGAAAAAAACCGCCGTTTTATCCACATTTATCATCTGACCCGAGTGCCTAATATATCGGTTCAACACATCAAGTAGGCCCCTGACATCCCATTTAGTCACCTTCAGAAAGATGATGGCGTCATCTGCGAAGAGTACGTGGGATATCGTTGGTCTGTTTGCGTTGAGTTTGATACCATGAAGAGCCTTGCTTGTAATAGCCTGATGAATAAGCCTCGATAGCCCCTCCGCACATAATAAAAAGAAGTAGGGGGATAGTGGGTCACCTTGTCTCAAACCTCTCTGGGGTTAAAAGTATGAAGATTTGAAGCTGTTGATATTCACCTTGTATGAGACAGTTGAAATGCAGCTCATAATCCAATTCACCCACACTGGACAGAAATTCATAGCTGTCATAACCTGTTTAAGAAAGTTTCATTCTACTCTGTCATATGCTTTAGACATGTCCAACTTGATCACCATCTCGTTCTTTCGCCCTATTTTCCTCCTGCAGATAGAATGGATTGCTTTGTAAGCAATAAGCATGTTATTCGTAATCAGCCGTTCCGGAACAAGTGTGCTTTGTTCTTCCCCAATGACTTCATGGAGAACAAGCTTGAGTCGATTAGCGAGGACTTTTGCCAAGACTTTGTATGTCATATTGCAAAGACTGATCAGCCTGAAATGAGAGAGGTTTTGGGTTTCCACCCTTTTCGAAATCAAGACCAATGTGGTGGTGTTAAGATCCCATATGAGCCTCTGCATTTGGTTTGGGTCCCTTTCCTCTAAGAATGTCCTGCACCATTTGGTTATGTCGCTCCCTACAGTGTTCCAGTGCCTTTGGTAAAACCCTGCTGACAGCCCATCAGGTCTAGGTGCCTTGGTAGGCCTCATACCCTTTACCGCCTTGATTACCTCCTCAGGCAGAATTGGCCGTGTTAGACATTGCCTATGATCGTTAGAGATTCTTCTGATAATAACTGACTCCAACCATGGCGCCGCTGAGTGAGAATAGGATGAAAAAACTTCAGAGAAATGCCTGACAGCCATATCCAAAAGTTTGTCCTGCTCCTGGACCCACTTGTCGTCCTGGTCCCTTAGCATCTCAATGGTATTAGCTATTCGTCTGTTGGAAGCAGCCCGATGAAAAAACCTGGTATTCCAGTCACCCTCCCGAAGCCAGTGGGTCTTGGCCCGCATCCTCCATAACTGCTCTTCGTCCTCCAATAAGAGATTGATCTGGAGTTTGAGTTTTTGCATGGCTGCATCCCTTTGGTCGCTTAGATCATCACGTGAGAGGGCTTCGACCTTTCTTTGGTTCTGCTCAATCCTCCTCTTGAGATTTCCCCGTCTCCTTCGATTCCATATGGAAAGTTCCGATGCAATTCCGATTTCCAGCATAGCTCTTCATCAACTTTCATCTCCATCATAGGCTGAGTCTCCCAGACTTGGTTTACAATCCTTGTGGCTTCTTCGTCCCTGTTCCAAAATAATTCGTAGCGAAATTCTCTTGGCAGTTTCCTTCTGTCGTGATTGGGCTCGAGAACGAGCATTAACGGACAGTGATCGGAAGTTGGAGCCTGTAAGTTGATAATTTTTGCATGAGGGAACAAGTTAAGCCAAGATAGGGTGGACAATCCTCTATTCAATCTCACTTCGACTCTGTCTTGTCCTCTTCTGTTGTTTCTCCATGTCATTGGCGCACCATTAAAACCCAAATCAATTAGATTGCAGCAATCCAAAGCATCACGAAAGCGGTCCAGTTGGGCCTGAGGCCGGGATCTTTCGCTATTGTATTCACTGTGGTCCAGTACCTCATTGAAGTCCCCGATCATAAGCCAAGGGTCCGTGCATTCCGAACTTAGTTGTGTGAGAATGTGCCAACTATGATGTCTCTGATGAGCTTCTGGGTGTCTGTAAAACCCTGTAAACGCCAACCACAAAAATTTGCATCAATGTGGTTGTTCGAGAAGCTTCTGATACTAGCCGCTTTGTTATGGTTCCATAAGAGTGCCAAACCTCCCCTCCTACCCTGAGGGTCCACGGCAAAACACTCTTCAAAATTGAGTCTTCTCCGAATTCCTTCCATCTGTTGGGAATGACATTTAGTTTCACAAAGAAAGACCAAACAGGGAGCTTTTTTCCTAACTAAATCAAGGAGAGACCGAATTGCCCGAGGGTTCCCAAGCCCTCGACAGTTCCATGCTAGTAGGGCCATGTTAGATGAGGCGGGGTTGCGCCCTTCCCGCAGCCTCCGCCTCTCCCATATCGGAAGTCCCGAAGCTCCTCCTTTGTTTCTGTACTTCCCCTTGTACCATCCAATCACTGGTTCTACCCTTTTTTGATTATCTGTCATTTGAACATCTTGTAGTGCCCATTCTTCCTTATCGCTCCTCGGACTGGCCCTCTTCTTCCATCTACCCTTCTTTTCCATAGGTCTCCACGGCCCCCGCCCAATCCCATTGCTTTCCTCCCTTAGCCTAATCTGAACTTTAACCAGCCCCTTATCCTCCCTTTCAACCATTTGCTTACTAACCTCCTCACTTTCCCCTTCCATTTTGTTTGGGTTCCCTCTTCTCTTCCCCATTTGTTCTTCTACAGGAATTGCCTCATCTGGGTTCGGGTACTTTCCCCAACCCTGCTGCCCCTTGTCAGGACTGGACTGACTTCCACCCCATGCATTGCTGTCCAACACTAATGAGAGGACATGCTTCGTGATGCAAACAACAGGCCACTGCTCCATCGGTTGCTGGATACCTGGGGAGAAAAGTTCTCGTGGCCTGTCTTCCTCTTCTAGATTCGCTGGGTTCATTGGCTGGTTCTGTTCGGCATGCCGTTGCATCATTCTATCATCGTGAGGCCATGAGTCTGCATCCTCAGCCTGGAACTCCTCCATAATGCAGGAGGGATGCTTGTGTGACAGATGGGAGCTCGTCTGTTGCCCCCTTTCTTCCAGTTCTCCCTCCCTACTGTTTGCATGTCTGCCCCTGCTGCCTTCCATGCCAGTTGCAGCCCCCTCCTGATCTCCTCTGATCGCAAGGTCCCCTAGGTACTTAACAGGTGCGGCTCTGTTGGTATTGTGGACTTCGAACTGAGGCTTTAAGTGATTGATTCCAGCTCTCAGCCAGCTGCTGTAAGGCATCTCCTCTTCCGCCAACTGCTACTGCGTCTTTGTACCTCCCTTACATTCCTTATGGATATGTCCCATAACTCCACACATATAGCAGAAAAACGGCAGCTTATCATACTAAAATGGTAGCCATTGCTTCTGTTGGGAGGCAATTTGAATATACATGCCTCTTCTGACAGGCTTTCAGCAATCAATGACCACCTTGATCTTGATTTCAGCTTCTGATACCTCCATTTCTGTCCAGCTTTCAAAGGATGTTCCAATGTGTGTCCCTAAGATGGTTTTGTCGATAATAAAGGGAATTCCAGAGATGTGCAGCCTTAGCGGCGTTTTCACAAGCATGACATGTGCAATATCATTTTTCTCTTTCAGCTCAGAGATTAACACTAGCTGTCGTTCGAACATGCATGGACATCCGTTAACAACACGGTTCTTATCCTCCGACTCCCCAAAAACTACTTGATACAGGTTCTCTCCCACTTCATTAAATCGGCAAGAGTGCTTCGGCCTCCATAGTCTTCACATAATGGATTTGAAGACCTCTTTGTTATGCGTCTTCGACGACCACAACGAGCACAGAATCAAAGCATCTGATCCCGGGGAGATCTTTTTTATCGCTGTGGTAGATATCGCCAGTGTCTGGAGTTCCTCGCCTAGCAGCATGCAATGTTCGGGTTCATGACAGTTGCTCTTCTCCGTTCCCTTCTTGCCTGGCACCCAATCATCTGCTATCGAATTTCCCCTGATCTCCCTTGTCTTCTCCGGATACCGTCACCTAGGTTCGAGCACACCGCCGATTTTTATCGGACCTACAGGGGAAGGACTATGTAATAATTGCACTTGAGTTAAAATTATGGTAATAAAGATGACAATTGGATCAAATTTTCCTCGTCATAAACGTAAACATAAACAAAAGGGCTTTAGTCGAAATTTTTTTATAAAATTAGAAAATTCAAATAATCATGTTTGCTTTTGACATCATAACTTCAAAATTATTATAATTTCATAAAACCTCCAATTAAGATTTTGGGGACATTTGGAAATTAAAAAATTAACAGAATTTTGGTATGGGAAGAAAGTGAAAAGGAAATATTTCAAAAATCATGTAATTGATATAAAATATAGAATTAAAATTGAAATAAATATAGTAGTCAAAGGTTAAAAATGATTGGTATACAAAGGAAAATTAGAAAAGTAGAATTGTTGAGTTGTTAAAGCACTTGTGGGAGAACGTGCTCAACATCACCATAGTTTATCATGCCATTGCACACCTCTCAATTCCCAAACGTCCCCTTTAAGAAAAAGCTGAGACAACTAAATAGTGTTAAATATCATTACCGGAGGATATTTTAATTGTAATTGCATTTCCTTCGGCCCTATCAAAGTAAGTTACGATCTTGTTAGCCTGAGCAAACAAATTGATTTGTCTGCATAAACCTCTTTTTTACATAAACTTGTTAATATAATTTTATTTAATCTATTAATCAAGTTTAATTACTTTTGAAGATATGTATATATTTTTTGGATTTTTTTAAACATAGAAATGTTAGTCATTTTTCAACCATTAAAAAAGATTAAAATGGCCTCATGTTTTAAAATTAAAAAAATATACTCATTTCTAAAAATAACAAAACTTGATTAAAGATTAAATACCCTAAATCAACAGGTTTATTAAATATAAAAAAAATGGATCTGTAAGTTTTACCTGTGTCGTGAAATCATTATTCCTACCTCAACAATCCCTTTCATTTTTCCATGAATAAAATTCTTTTTCAAAGAAAAGAAGATGGGTGGTTGCAAATCATGGGCCGCATAAAACCTAGAAAGAGCTTTGTTTCAACACTTCTAAAGAAAATATGCTGACTGTTGCAGGAAAGCAGAGCATGTAATTCACATGAGCTAGGTCTCCCAGCTGACTTCGCAAGTCCCATTTCGAGCGATGCAAGCCTATCGCTAGCCGCAGCCAAAGTACGTACACGCATTGATCACTGGGAGCAACTTATGGTCTTGGTTTCGTTTCCAAATTCAAGCCATGCATGTGGCTAGAAAATGTAGCTTATCGAACTGGACAGTGCTCCTGGACTCCCTTGTCCACGTGCTTCAAAGTGGAAAGTCACACAAGGGCCCGAAGCCTCGAACGCCTCTCCCAGAATCCAGGAGAGTAATGAGAGGCACGACGGTTTTCGAGCACTCCGTGGCTGGCATTTCGCCACAAACATGTGGCTGGCCAGTCCTGCCAGCATTTGCTGCCGGCCGGCGCCATCCTTTTCAAGAGTGCCCACTCAGATAGCACGAACAGGTAAATAGGAAATGTCGCCGGGCAAGCCAGGGATGGAATTAGCCAGTGTCGTTAATCAACCCGCCAGCTAACTTCTGTCTTGCATTTGCCGGGCTTTCAAAGAGCAGAGTGCAGTTTTTTTTTTTTCCACCCACAACCAATTATCGGCGATGTATATGTATGGTTGCCTGGTTGGAGGAAAATTGGAGTTGGTTGCGTTGATCTCCTTGATTAAGCAAACTGAATAACAATATTATTGTAATCAGGATTTGATTTAGTTGGAAATAGTTATTTCTCAAGCAGTCTTTAGCACTGATTGATTTGGGAGTTGATGGGTTATTTACTTCAATAAATTTTCATGAGAAATAAGCTAAATTTGAAAAAGACTACAAATTAAAAGGGCTGAGCCTTCTACGTCCTTAGATGTACTGATGTAGACATACATAGCTACATAACTTTTTATTTTATGCAATAAAAATTTTCTTTGCAAAAAGTTAAAGTTTGGTTGCCAAAACAAAACTTGTAGTATATTGCATATAGCGACAGTTAGGAAGAAATTTAGTTTTTTGTTTAATAATGTGATTGTTATTTTACAATATAACATCAAATAATAAAAATCATGTGCATTCAAAATGGAAAAAACAAACTTCCAATCATCTCTTGGGGAGATATCATGCTCCCGTTTATTATCCAAAAAGACCAACTGCTCTCAACATTTTATCTTGGCTGAAAAACCCTATAGTAGAGTTTGCACACACACGGAGCAGCGAAAATGCCTTATCTATGCTACTATGACCAACAAGTCAGCTTCTTGTTGGTTAATAACTAAATTTTAATTTGAAAATTTTTCTTGCTAATGAAAGTTTAACCATGAAGTAATATTTTATTGCTTATAAAAATATCATCTAAACAATGAAAACTTTCTTGCTAATAAAGATTTTTTGATTACTAATAAGGTTGATAAAAATATATTTTTAGTATATATTTAAATTATATGTATGAGTTTTTTATTTTACCAAACAATGTCTAAACCATTATTTAAAGCATTTTTAGAAATCATGGATGTAGCCAATATATGAGGGTACAATAACTAAATTACTTTGAATCAACATTTCTAATTAATTACCAAAAAATATTTCTAATTAATTAGTTGATTATGCATTTAAGAAATAGGAGAACCCGCTTGCAGTATTTAAAAGAATACTTAGTTAACTGACAAGTAATTATATAGAATTTAGGAGGACAATTTGATCTTTTATTTATCAATTGAGCATTTTGGTCTTATTCACATAAAAAATATGTTATAATTGTTTTTAATTTTATTGTCCAATTAATTCAAGTTGAATCAAACAATCATTTAGTGATAAATAAGGATTAATTACTCTATTTATTCAATTTTTTAAAACTAAAATATATCACATGGTGGTTACGCCTATTTTAGACAAAGGCATTGTTTGGTAATGAGTAAATGTGGGAATATGATGCAAATGATGAGATTTCATTTCCCAATGCTAATAATTGTTCCATCAATCACACTATTCTTTTCCATTTTTATCCCTATATTCCAATATTTTTTCTACCAGATGCATACAACAAACTTATTTATTCAAACTATACCCTTATCATTTTCTATCAATCATACATTTCTTAAAATATATATTTTTTTCATTTCTCATCATTTTTCATGGTCTTATAATTTTTCATTTTATCAAATGTTCGTGAAGTTTACTCGCCACCCAAAAGAATAAAAAAAATTTACTACAAGAGAACACAATGGAAAATTGGCTAGCTAGTTTGATCATAGAAGCTTTAATTTATTAAAGTCAATCAACTACTTTCTTCCAAAAAAGTTGTAGATGCATCAAAGGGTTGAAAAAATCAAATCATATTTCCTGTGTTGTTGCTTACAATTATGTTTATAATGATATCTTTACTTTCTTAATAATTTTTTATTTTTTGGTTGCCATCTATATTTTTTAACCACTACTTAAACTGGTCTGAAATGATCGTTTATACTTATATTTAAAAAATCTAATTTCATTATGCATTCACTTTAATTACGATTAACACTATTTTCTTTGAAAAAACTTTCTTCCATCCGTTTAAAGCCCAACCCCTTGCTGATGACACACAAAAATGCCATGCCATACGCATCGTTGGATGAATAAATAACCACTAGGCGGGCGAAAGAGTGATGCTGCACCGGTGATATTTTGCATGTATATCATGTCAATCAATTTTGGGCATTTTCTTTCGGTTCTATACATGGGAATATGGGACGAGATTTTCTAGTCCTATTTTTCTAATCTATCAAATAAATTTCGTCACCAATACATAACAATCTTATTTAATTTTCCCAATTTTTTCTCAAGATATAGCCCTCTTTTCTTAACTAATTTCCATCCCAACCCCGTTTCATCGGATTAGGTACTTTTGAACCGCCTTCGATGATAAGTACGCAATTTAATTTCTTACTTTTTCCTCCTGGATGGCTACTAGACTCGGCCTTAATGAGAACTGAGAATGAAGTAAAATTAGAAAATCAACGAACTGATTTCAAGAAAAATTTTGAAAACGATGTTTGCTTGGTAAAATGCAAATATAAGTAACTCATTTTTCCGTTTTTTATTAGTACAATCTTACATCTCATCATATTATATTATAATTAGGCATAAAGAAGATAATAAACTCTCGTTAATTTATATAAGAGACAATAAATTCTTACCTGTTCATAAAAAAGAAAATAAACTCTCACATAATTATATATTGAAGACTAAGCTCCCACTTCCACGGAGGGAAGATTTGATCGCGGGTGGGTCTGAAAAACTACCACCACCTCAACCGACCAAGCAAAAGCCTAGCTGGCTACTTTTCCATTTCTTTTGCGCACACTTTTTCTGTTTTGATTTGACATGTCGATTACGTAACTATCTTTTTATCCATATTATTATTATTATTATTATATTTTATTCATTTTCTCGCACAGTTATTCTGTTAAATTTCAATTAATTTTACTCTCTGGCTTCTTAAAAAAAAGCTCATTCCACTTTCCCATTCTACTGTTTAGCAAAGTTAAAATATAATAAAATTGAGAGAAATAAAAAAGTCAAAATCATTAATTATCCATCTTATTTTTCCATTTTCACTCTATTTTTTAACAAAATTTTGGGTATCTTTTCGTACAACTATTCCATCGCTATTCCTCATTACATCCATTTTTTCTATTTCCCTCATTTCCAGTTTACCAGACAGCTCCAACTAATTCACGAACTTACTCTAGTCTACTAATAAAATACAAACGTGGCCCGCGTTTCCCCCCCTTGACGACAAAAGACGCACATCACCGTTAAAGATAAAAGAGTCAAGTCTGTCTGTTTGTGTGGAGTCCTCGCGCGTGCATGCGGACCAATGATCAAGCTTTTCTAGAATTTCATTAGGCAGCCTTTTTAGCCACGTCATGCGCTTTCCCTTCAACTAGCGGTCGCGCGAAGCTAACAGTCGCTCCTTCCACGGCCGACAGCTCCGCATTTCTCTCACGTTTATCTGCTTGTTTTCCCTTTCCATCGGGTGGCCGAATCATATCAAACCGCTTTTTGTGAATTCCATATATTCCGGTTCCATCACATGAAATTACGTGTGACTTTCTTTTTGAAAGTTATCAATTGAACTTAATTCAGTTCACGTCATTATTCAGTTCTGAATTGGGAGGGTACGCTGGTGAGATGGAATTTTCTATTACATATCAATATTTTCTTATTTTCAAAAAATGAATTTTATTTTTTATCCATGACTGATTCAATGCGTCAGGATACAATAAAACTTCATGCACCTAGATGTAAAATTCGTTTTTAAAAAAAATTTCTTTTATTTTTATAAAACTATTAATCTAGGTGTGTTTAATTTATAAACCAAAATGTGCTATTTTAAAAAATGTATTTATTTTATTTTCAGAAATAAAGATATTTTATTCATTAAAAATGATTAAAACTTCATACGTTTAAAATATATACACATCTTTAAAAATAATAAAACTTAATACATAAGTTAAATAAACTTATAGTTCAATTTTATAAAAATAAAAGAAAAAAATTTAAAAAAATAAGCTTTGCACACAGGTGCATAAATTTGCATGAGTCATATTTTTTGATGATTATGCATGACTCATAATTCCGTAAGCATGAAAGTCTACATACTTACTCTTGATTTAATAATAATAATTTTTTAACATCTAAACTATTGATCATGTTTTTTTTTATTAGAAACTTATATCTTGTAAAAAAATAGTATCTTTCGAAAGCGAATATATAACTAATAAAATTTTTGAAAAATAACAAATATAATACATACAAATTTGCAATGTATAAAGTTTTTGGAATCTTAAATAATAGACAAGAATAAATATCATACACAGTTTATATTTTTCAAAAAACATTTTAAAATTATAGAACAAAGAGTAAGCATGAATGTTTCGAATGCTTACAAAAGTATTGAATTATTTTTCTTTTTCGTTTCTTATACAAATGTTTCCCATCCTTATACACTTTTTCTATTTTCAATATAAACTTTCACATTCTCAATACACATCCATCCCATATCCTCATTTCATTAATTCATTTTCATTTCATTTTAACTTCCCATGCCCTAATTTGTGATAAAAAAATATTTTATAAAGGATAAGAATTATAACTTTACAAAACTCAATTAGTTAGCAAGTTTATATAGTGTGGTTAATAATTGTAAGTTTATAAAATTTAATTTCTTGAGCAATTTATATATATGGGGCTCCTTTGGTATTAGGTTAAAAGATAACCTTTCCATTTCACTTTTTGTGTACTTTAATACCATTTGACATTTAACATTTTAACAAATTTACTTTTTTCCATTATTATCTCCAGAGATGCATTTGATATTTAGGGAAAATATGAAAAAAGTTTTGGAGAAAAAGTTTTAAAAAAGTAAAAGAAAATGATGTAATATAATAAGTATAATGATTAAAAATAAAGAAAATAAAATTAAAATATATAAGATAATTGAATGAAAACATGAAAAGAAATGATAAAAAGTAGAATAGTTATATTGAAAATGATGTTCCCATTTAATACAAACATTTACATTGAAGCTCAATGCAATGTAAATGTTTGTATGAATTTTTTTAGGTTTTTTTGGGACATGTGGGCTCACACACATGAACACCGCAAAGATTTTTAATTTTTGGAATTTCAAAATAAAACTGAAAAAAGAGTAAAGTTTTATAGGTAAGATGTTTAGGCCCACATGTGTGCTAAAAAATAAAAAAGGATTATGTAAACGTTTGCGTTGAGCTTCAATGTAATTCCATATAACTACTTCAACTATTTTATCTTCTTTTCACCTTATTTTTATTCCTATTATATCAAATCACTCTCCTTTTTAAAAAAAAATCATATAAATTGATAAGAGTTACACACACAACCAAATTCTCAACCTGAAAAGCTATCAACGTCGGAATAACACTAGAGGAAACGACGAGCTCTAGAAAATTGAAGCTCATATAATTGCCTACTTCGGATACATAAGCCAAGATATCACCCAATCCACTTCCTTTATTAACTCCTCTTTTAGGAGAAGAATAGAAGCGGATTCTCATAAGAGAAGGGAAAATCTCTTAACCTTGTGTCTTACTTTGTGTGACCAAAACTTTGATAGTGAAATTTTGACCAAAAGCAGCTCTATGATTTTTAAGTGATTTTGTATTCATAGGTAATTCTTTTCTACATAAAATCTAAGTCTATGTTGTTTGACCTCTTCCTTAGATGATTTAAGACCCAAGTCTGGTTCTTTTGAGCCTTAGACCAAATAGAACACATTATTAATTTTTTTTTCTTCTTTTTAAATTCATATTAAGAATACCCCTAAATAATATAAAAATATAAATAAAGGGTTAATTATTCTTTGCATGCATTGAATATATATTAGATTAGACGCAAGTTTGAGTAATTGACGGTTTTATTCCGTCAATCATGTGTCCCCCCAGTAATGGGAGTATTTACAGTTGATCCCCGTGAGTGTGAGAGTATTTATAAGACGTCAATCTAAGAGTAAAAGCTATGAAAGGGCCTGATCTGTAATATTAGATATCACGATACGTATAATACTCATAAACAAGTTAAAAACCTTCTGCAACCATAATTTTAAGTGTTTAAATTACTTTAATCTTCCCACTTTGATGAAACGTAAGTTTTATTAAATTCTGTTGGCATAGATCTCAAATTAAATCAAAATCTAAGCTATCATATTGTTTAATATAACTTGTTTTCTCACAAAACTAAAAATCATTTCATTTGGAATCTTTGGTGGGCCTTGATTACCTACTTAAAGACATAATTGTATATAAATCTTGAAAATACTTAGATTCATTCATAGGAATTAAAGTATTATAATAATTTATAAAATTATTCATCCAAATAAGAAGAGCATTTTTTAAATATTAAGTTAACAAATTTGAAATTAATATATAAGCTAAACGAATTTATTATATTAATTTACAACTTTATTAAATGTAGGTATACAAATGTTTGATTCGTATGACACTTCAACTCCTTTGTTGCTATTACATTTGGTTACAATGGAGATCCATGCTTTTAGCAACACTAGAAGTGAGAATCAAACTTATGCACATCATATATCATAACATTGGGCTATGCCCTAATTGACGATAAAGCTTCATTTTCTAGTAAGCAAATAATTCTAGATAAAATAACAAGAGCGGAATTCACTTAATACCATAGGCAAGGGAATAATATATTAGTGGGACCAATGTGGTAAAAATATAATCCAAATTGAATTCACTTACTTTTCTATATTACATTATATGATTTAAATTTTAATTAGTGGATAGAATAGATATTTAGTTATTGTTAAATGGGATAAAAAATTAATAAGAAAGATTCATACATACAACATTTTTATTGAGTAATGATTCAAAATATACTTAGTACCATGGAGATGTTCATGTAGTCATTTATTTTTTAAAAAATAAGTTTTTTCTCACATCAAAACTATTTATCTTGTTTATTTAGATGCATTTATTTATGGTTTCAAAGATCACAGATATTAAAAAGTTCTATATAGTATATTCAGTATATATTTTTACAAAATTTTAATAGTTATTGATAAGTATTGAACAAAAAACTAATGACCCAAAGAGTCATTAACATCTAGATAACGCCAAACGAAATAATGAGCTCTAGAGGACTGAAGCTCACAAGATTGGCCACTTCTGAGGCCTAGCTATCAAAACGTAAGAGTTGAATCCCGCTCGAGAAGGGCCAGATCAAATAGACAAAACATCATTACCTTAACATTAACTTACTTCTCAGGCAAGTGAGCCCATTAATTCATAGTCCTTAAGCAGGGCATCATTGTCCACCATAATGACAACTTAGTGGCCTTAGGAGCCAAAGTCAACTTAAGACATTATATATTACTTGTAGCAGGTCTCATTTAATGGTCAGCTTATCAAAGATGACCACATAATTAAGAAAAACATCTAATGAGATGACCTCAAATTTCTCTTTAATACTGAGCATGAATTATCTTTGAACAAAACATATTTATAACCAACACTTAACCCTCTGGTTGTAGGTTGAACCCCTTCACCATGAACTGTCAAGGGTGAGTAGAATCCTTCAAATCTAGTTCTTTGAAGTGGGTTGTCTCCTTGGGTTACTCGGGGGTTTGATCTCGTAAACTCCTTTTGAGGATTTATTCCTTGAGAATGAAAGGCAGCAACCACTTAACTCTTCTCTCCTAGGAGAAGAGTGAAGGCAAGAGGATGGAAAACTACCGGCCTTGTATTTCACTCCATGTAACCAAACACTAATAGTAGAACTTTGGTTGAAATAAGCCACGCGGTTTTTGAGTGACCACATATTCACAATTTACTCTTTTCACGAAAAACCCAAGTCTATCTTATTTTACACTCCTTAGATGACTTAAGACTTGAATTTGGTTTGGTCAAGTCTTGGACCAAATTCAAACTTATGAATTATAAATTTACTTTTAATGAAAAAAAATTCTTAGAGGAGGCTAAAGCTTTGACCCAAGGTCTCTCTCTCATCCCGATACCTTGATAGACTTCTGCCTTGATACGGAGGTAAGACTTTGATGCTCAGAGTTGAAAAGTCAGGTTGATAATTATATTAGCTTATTTATCGTGTGCCTACTCATCTTTCTTTTATATGCTTGAGGAAGATGTCACGTGCACTAGCTTTTCCTTCATGTGTGAAGTCACACAATATTGTTTTGTTGACTTTAAATCGCCCTAATAATTAGACTCAATTGCTCTCTAGGCACAATCACTTGCAAAAGATGAACTATGTTTAGTTTAATGGTAAGACTACCCAATCCATATAACACTTGATCCTATGATAAGATTTTTATCGAACCTCGCAGTTGAGGAGATCATCCCTATTCAAGTAGAAGGGACTTATATGAACAGCACTTAGTGACTTTAGGGGTTCTGGGCTCCTTTTTTTTCTTTACCAAAAACAAATTCTATAACCTCCCTCTAACACTTCACTCATACTTGTATGATTTTGACTCGTTCTCCAATCATCTTCTAATACACTAGCGTGCTCTTTTTTCTTAATTCGTATAATCATTTTCATTCATAATTTGTCTGGAAAGTCTAAGACATACCAAATACCTCTTTTAATATAAAATTCATTGTCTCCCTCACATTTTAATTCTACTTCAAATTGTGTTGTCACATTGTGCCAATCTTGACCTTCGTAAAATTTTTAAAAGATTCTAATTTCTTTTTCTGAAATATAAAGTTTCAATGAAAATTATTTTTAGTGGTATGATAAAAGTAAACGATGTTAAAAAAGCTAAATAATTTAAATTGTTAGAACAAAAAATTTTAAAAGTAACAAAGTGATTGCATGGACATCTTCATGTGGACAAATGTATTGAATCATTGCTCATTTTTGTTTTGGTAGTTATATATAAAATATTGGTTAATACATTTAATGGCTTTGATTTTATTTTATTTGATAGGAATGAGAATAGACGCCCTCTATCCCTCCACCATCAGGTCTTGAAAAGCACTAGAGGGGGAGGGGATGGACGAGTCCAAGTATTTCATTGATAAAAAATTATCCACAGAGTTTTTCCAAAATGAAGTGAGGTAGGTTACCCCACCACACTTGACCCTACAAAGGTTTAGAAGCCACGAAATCAGCTAAAGTATCTACTACGGTATTGCCTTGCCTTAGTATATAGTGAAAAGAAATAATAAGGATTGAAGTAGTGACAACTTTAATTTTGGTTAGGATGAACCTGACCAAAGATAAAATCCACCTGTCGCTTTGCAAGAAGTCAACAAGGAGGAAAGAGTTAAATTCAATTTGGATGTGTTTAAGCTTGGCTTCCAAAGCCCATTTTCACACTAACAAAATAGCAGTGACTTCCATAAGAAGTGAGTCTGATAGGCGTTGTAAGACCCAACCTCTTGCAACAATGAAAAAATTCCCTTAAATCCATAATGACAACAACTAATCCTATGTAGTCTTTCCCAACATTTCTCTTACTATCAACATTTATCTTAAATTGACTATCAATTGGTTTAGTCCATGAGTAACCAAAGTGCGGTCCAAAAAACCTAATCCCATCATGCTTTTCACCCCTAGTTGTTGATTCAAATAGGTGGCACACTAATTAATTATACCACAGAAGGCTAGTGCAGAGCCCTCTTGCCGGTGTTTGTTAAGCATGTTGTTGGAAATCATGTGATGCGGAAGCATACCTGATTTCATGTGTGTGTAGATTCCACCTGTAAACCGAGTAGAGCAAGAGGTCTTCTCCCTCAACACTTCTCCCTCTAATACTAGCAGTAGATAGGAACCACTAATGATGTAAACCGTGTGAGAGAGGGACCTAGATTCCTTTATTTATAGAGTCATTCCCATCATGACTCAACTAGAAGTGCAGTTCTACCTGAACTCGGATTGCGTACGTAATTCAGATATGACTAGGCTATCTTTAAATCCAAGACTTATAATTTAATTAGGACACCTTATAGGAGTACCATTCTAACATTCTCCCACTTGGCCTAATTAAAATAAAAATTAAGAAAGAAAAAGAAAAATTATACTTAAAATACAATCCTTGGATTTAACATTTGAAAAATTACCGGACGAGTGTACTCATTTGAAAAACATGCTATAGTTATTACATACGCAATCCAACTTTAATACTTAAGTTAAAAAAATTTGTTAACATAGATCATGACGGTTATATGCAAATATAACATACTTCCTTCCATGCATCACGATATTGACAAATTTACTTGACTAAGTTCTTAATGACAGATTTGCAATTATGTAATTTTAATGTCCCACATTAATATCAAATAGATAAAATCTTTTATTTCCAAATCACATAAAATTGTCAACAAAATACC
>JAXCLR010000001.1:46815191-46845260 GCA_035584095.1 Annona squamosa | reverse complement strand
GGGATTCGAACCCACGTCGACAGCAAAGCGCATTTCTGCGCCGCTGTCGACGACCAACCGCGCTAGCCGCGGTTGGTATACCATTAAGCTTTAGCAACCAACAATATTGCTAAAAGTGCTAAAAGTTAGGCCTTTGGAGCCCACAACTCCAAGAGATGTGGTTCAACCGAAATTCTTGTTGGTAGTGTATCTCCAATCAAAATGCTTGATGGAAGCAACGAGCAAAGCAGCCATACGAAAAGAGTTAACTTTTTGAAATAATACAAGGGACTTGAATGAAATGGAGAACTAAAATAGAAACGTAATCATATGTATTGAGAATGAGAAAAGTTGTATTAGAAATGTAAAAAGTTGTATTAAAAATTAAAAGACTATCTTAGGAACAAAAAATTTCATGCCATACATATCTCATTCAAGATACTAAAATTCTTTTAAACACCGAGCCGCCTACTTTTGTAGAAGAGTCTAGATAGTGTATCTCCAATCAAAATGCTTGATTGAAGCAACCAACAAAGCTATACTGCAAAGAGTTAACTTTTTGAAATAATACAAGAGACTTGAATAGGGTGAAGAACTACGATAGAAATGTAATCATATATATTGAGAATGAGAAAAATTGTATTAGAAATGTAAAAAGTTGTATTACAAATTAAAAAAACTGTCTTAGGAATAAAAAATTTCATACAATATATATCTCGTTCAAGACTAAAATCCTTTGAAACACCAAGTGGCCTACTTCTGTTAAAGAACATGGATAGATGTCCTTCCTATAGTCATATGATCACTTAGGATACTACCTAACAGATAAAAAAAAGACACTTCATTCAACTTAGTTTACGGGACTAAAATAGTTATCTCTATCAATATGTACAAAATATTTATTAGTATCTGAAACTTCAACGAAGTGGCTAATTAGCAAATACTTTTACTTCATCAACATTGCATTGATGAGCATGGGGCTACAACAATAACACGCACTGCTTAGCAAGCATACATATAATTGCTCTTTAATAAGAAAGTTAATCATAGAAGCTTCTAGAAGGGTAAACTCATCTTGCAAGAACCGAAAATTACTAATCCATGCAATTGTTGAAAAGCTAAAATCATGATTGGGGTGGGAGCTACAAAGAGTAAAAGAGGTGGTCTTAGAAGGTCCTATAAATTAGAGAAAATGACTGACAAGATTGTGCTTGAAACGTTGAGCTCACTTGCCCCTATTACCTTTAGAAGTAAATATCAATTAGATCAACCCCTTTCCCTTGGCCCCAACACCCAGTCTTTCATCTTCCAAGCCCTTAATATTATTATCCCTTGGGAAAGTGGCTTCATGTAGTAGGTAGCTGAGATGTATAATATATTTTTATAAGTATGTGTATCATTGCAAATAGTATAGAAAGATTATTGTTTCCTCAAGGACTATGCTAAGTATTAAACTTTAACAATTTTGATTATCTAGACCAATAAATTAATGTAAAATTAAGAAACTATAGTACCTCCGTTAACCAAATATTTAGTGAACACGTCATGTAACCTAACAAAAAAAATTTGATAGTATCCCTCCAAGACATATAAAAGAGTGGTATGGAATGTAAAACCTATTCAGCCTATGTAATATATTATTCAATCTAATACATCCACCAACACAGTTAGGCCATATGGATGGCTAATTTGGCCTGGCTAGACCATATTTAACTTCAGTGCTCACTCACACTTAGGGGTGAAGCAAGGATCAAGTAACCCAAATGACAATCTTTGCAACCTGTATTTTAAATGATTCGAATTGATATTGTTTGAATTTCAAGTTATGAATTTGTGTTTAATCTAAACTAAATTATAATATGATTTGGTTTAGGTTAAGCATAATTTGAATTGAGTAGCTTAAAACCCAAACCAAATTACATAAGCCAAATAACCTGAACTTTTAATTTAAATAATTTATATTAAGTACTTTATAATTTTAATAAATTTAGGTATTAAGAGCGCTTTTGTGAAACCCCCTTCTATGTAACACCCTTTATTTCTAATATCTGAATAGTTAATGAAAAATTCACTCTATCCATTGTGTTAACATAACTTATATTATTGTGAAACTCTTTCACTTCTCTAGTATCACTGCATTTGGGCCCATCTACAAACATACAAAATCAATGAAATAAAATAATTTAATGCTAAATATCAAAATTTAAGTAGTATTTTCAATATCTAAACTATATAAAATATTATTACTATATGAATAAATGATTCTATAAAGTATTACAACATTTCAATATGTATGTGAATGAATATAAACATTTTTACTAATTTACACATGAATCTACTTATTTTTTAGCATATGTGGCTTATACACATATTGAATTTAGATCAAACTTGATCTCCTAGCTAAACAAATGATATTAAATACAATGAATGAATTTTATTTTTTTTTATCAAGTATCGAAATCTTAAAATTTGTGGAGGTTACATAGAACTACTTCTATGTGACTCGGTTATATAGAAGCAGGCCTGTTTAGGTAGGACTTTGATCCTCTGCGCTCGGAAGCATTGAGCTCTCGATGCCCCTGGGCGCATACATCATTTTTTAAATTTTTTTGAATTTTTTTACAAGATTGTTAATCTAGATGTATTTAATATGTGTATAAATTTTTACAAATTTTGGAGCATTTTAGATATTTATTGTTGATTTTTGAAAATCAGTGACATTTTAGGTAATTTAAAATTACTAAAATGCCGCTGATTTTTTTTTTAAAAAAAAATATTTGAAATACTCTAAAAATGGTAAAAATTAATACATATGTTAAATACACTAAGATTTATAGTTTAATAAAAAAAATTTCAAAAAAAAGTTAAAAAAAGGTGTATGTGCCCAATGCTATAGACTTAGATCTTCTTTAAATGTTTTCCAATCATGATACATTTAACAGGCTCCGAATACCTAAAGTGACCAATAGTTGAGAATAGGTCCTCACTCTTTTAGCATGCAAAATGGACCTTAGGCATCTCAACTCTTAAAATGTAGTTAATTATGATTACCATAGCTTCTTATGACCTAAATCTTACTCATATTACATATCCAATTACAAAAAGGTATTTTTCACTAGGTAAAGGTTTTGTATAATAACACAAATAGGAATCCTAAGTTGGTAAGCACCCTTGTAAAAGGAAGGATCACTCATAACACCGGATGTGCTCGGTTGAGTCTTAACTTTCTTTACTTGGTATATAGCCATTCCTTTGTTGACTTGAGTGTTAGAGAGTGTATGTCAAAGGACTTTCTAATGTAATTTTCATGGCTTTTATTTTGCAAGTGATGCTCCTTGGTTAATCCTTCAAGGTTAATATATCTAGGGTGTATTTGGAAATTTGAAAAAGTTGTCAAGTTAAAACTTTTCATTCTAAAACTTTTCACTCTTCATAACTACTCTTTTTTTAAATTATTTTTTACACATCTTTCTATACAACAACCCTACTTTTCAATCATTTATACACAACTACCAATACAACTAACCTATTTATTTTAAATTTATTCTCTTTACTCCTCATCATTACCCCTACAATATCGCCTCATTTTTTACTAATTTGATAACTTTTACATAAAAAACTTTTCATCAAAAGTTTTATAACTTCCCAAACACACCCCTAAGATTAAGAACTCTATCATTTTTAAATATACAAATAATCAGTAGTAAGGAAAAATATCCATAACTACGGTAATGCTTTTATAATCATCAAAATCAAAATATAAGTTATTGATAACCAAAATATTTGATGATGGCCAGTATATGACATATGCAATCGACCTTTGGCGACCAAATTTTAACGTTTTGGCAACAAAATTCTGGTTGCTAAAAATCAAAGTTTTTGTCATGGGCATTCAATGATCCAGTAGTTTCTTAGCTTGGACATGCATTATTTTACATATATAGTACTTGTCCCCTTCATGACAAAACCATGTCTCCTTATCACATGTAACCATTTCCTCTCTCTCTCTCTCCTATTAAAAATGAGAATTTAAAAATCCAAAGAAATCAAGCTTTTTCTTTACGCTTTCCAAATGACGATATTCATGTCGTACATGAAAGATCCAAATTAAGGACCATACATATGGCAAATCATTTGTTTTACTATCTATAAGTAATATCCTACATCATTTTTGTTCTATTGTCTGGCTGGGTATAATATATATGACGTGTACCAATTTTGTTTGATCGTCTAAATGTCAGTGTTCCTTGCTGACTTTTCAAAACCAACTTACCTCTGCTATCGATTAAAGCGAATATAGATAAATAAATCAAGTTTTAATAATAGTACTAGTAGCAGTTCAAGATTATATATTTATTTCCACACATCGCGTCAAATGATTCCCCAATATGCAGGTATACTATATATTTATTATTTATTTAATTTAGAAAAGAAATATGTACGACAATATATAACCAAATACAAGTGCTCAATAATATTGTGCAAAACTGGTTTTCCAATTTCAGATGCACGAACCAGAGAGTTTTCTTTATATATCATCACCATGTACGCGATGATTAGAGAAATAATTAATAAAAGTCTCGAAAGGACAAACTGGGACGAAGAAACATGCCAGAATGCCAAACCCACTACTGCTTGGCGAATCATATAAATATTGTAGCCAGCTGCAAATGTTGGCGAGCAAAGCAAAAGGCCGCTGTTTCCTCCAATCACTGATCGTCAGCAATCACGCTGCGTTCTGGTGGGCCGGCCGGCAGAGTACCGGAGATGCTTCGGCTGCTGTCTTTTCATGCCCACCTACAATCCCACGCCCAATGCCAGCTGCCGGTAGTACCCAGTGTTTTCATCTTAATAACCTTTTCGTATACTGTTTTTAATAAAAATATATATAATATTTTGATCAAAATAATTTTTTAACTATAGTTAATCAAATCATATTAAATATCCCAACCTTGTCACAATAAAAAGGTTGAACACGAGAATACGTCCGGCCATCTTTGGCTATTTATAAATTTGGGAATGCCACTATGAAAATCTTATTTCATGTAATTTTTTTATTTTTAATATCTTAATGATTGATGAAAATTTCGATCCTTCTCATATTTAGTATTATTTATATTATTATAGAAATTTTTTCATTTATTTAGTATAATTATACAAAATCTCATTTGTAAACGTGTAAAATCAACATAATAAAATAGTTTAATGCTAAATATAAAATTTAAAATAGTATTTTGAACATCTAAACTATCTAAAATGTTATCCTAATATGAATAATGATTATATAAAATATTATTGTATTTTAATACATATGTGAATGGACCTAAGTATTTTTTCTGATTTATATGCGAATATATTTTTTTTAGCAAATATGGCCCAAACATGTATTTTATTTGTATAAAACTTGATCTTTTAGCTGAATACATGGAGTTGAATATAAGAGGTTATATCTTTTATGGCCTCCCATGCACCTAGCCCAAAAACATATATATTTTTATTTTTTTATTTTTCATGGACAAGTAAAGTTATGTGTATTAAATCTATAAATCAAGTTTTTACCATTTTTGTATGTTTTTAAGTATTTTTTGGATTTTTAAGCATAACGTCATTTTCGTAATTTTTAGACTAAAAAATTACGCAAATGCCAATTTATTTAAAAACTAAAAGTTACGGAAATACTGCTATGTTTAAAAAACCAAAAAAATACTTTAAAACATTCAAAATGATAAAAACTTAGTTTATAGATTTAATACACATAACTTTAGTTGTCCATGAAAAAATAATAAATATATATATATATTTTTGGGCCAGGTGCATGGTTGCTCTGCATGCGCTCGGCAAAATATAATAAATGAATTGAATTTTATATTAATCATCAGTATCTCAAAAATAGGAGTAACATGGAATCACCTCTAGTAGAGCACATATATATCAAAAAAAATGTTTCTATGAATTTATACATGGGTGCGATGATCGTGAGAAATGCCCTGTGAAGACAATGGACCATTGTTAATTTGATTAATAGCAGACAGCGACGAATTAATATCTACCTTCGGCCAACAACTGCACTGCATTAACCCGTTTGGACTAGGGTTTATAAACAGCGAAATCCTACCGATCTCACGTTTGCAGTAAGCACCAAGGAATATTTCCTAGAAGATACCGGAAATATGCAGAGTTTGGTGCTTCAGAAGAACGTTCATGAACTCTTGGAAAGTAGGAACGCATTGCGAAACAAGCCCTGAAATTGGAAAAGTTTCTAGTAGCGCTGTGCTGTTAGGCGAAAGGTTGGACAAACGGCTATGGGGATCAGGAAAAAGAGAACTGGGCAAGCAAATATTGCCGGTTGAATGTTGGATTGGAAACCACCAGTCAAAGCTGAGAAATGGGGAGCGGAACCAATCTCATGAATCTCTCCGCCCGTGCAACGTAAAGCTGAGAATCTGATCGATTGCACGATCCAGAGATGATGGCCACATATATAAAGAGCGATAAAATTTCTTGTAGATCGAACAGGGTCGAAAGTTTCAACTCGAGTATGGGCCGATTGGGCTGGACTTGTTCTTAACAACCACGTGCTCAACTATGTTAGGTTAGCTCATGAATTCATTCGAATAATACGAAATTTAAATTGTTTAGATGAATTGACTTTCGGGGCAGCGAAATTTGGATTCTTTCCAACCAAAATGCAATATGGGTTTGATTTGGGATGAGGGTAAAGTACTCGGAAACTTAAACTAATTAATTATATCCATCAAAATAAATCGAAATTCCAAACGAGTTGTAGAAGTTACGTGGAAACCAGAGATGTAGTGATTCTTTCACCGCACGTACAACTCATTCTTTTGTCATACTGAGGAAAAAATCAAATCGAGAGAATAATTTAAAAGCTGGACCGGTAAGTGGGTGCGATTAGACGACGGAAAGAGCGGCTGGAGAAGACCACAGATGAAAGAAACCCCTTTGAAATTTGAACAAATAATGAATTTTATTCATTCGATTTTATTAAATGAGCTTAGATATATACATTGGAGAGTAATCTTGTTATGCCCGGCCTAATAGACTTACTTTTTATTTTTTTTAAAAAATTTTTACAAAATTATTTTCGTAAAATATTTAATTCATATACTAAATTTTACAATATTTGTATATATTTATATAATTTTTATTTTTAAAAAGCATTATTTTTGGGGTGCAATGACTTAAATATCCCTCATAAAATAGTATTCTTGAAAATAAAAAAAATAGGCACGCATATTTAAGAATTGTAAAACTTAGAATACGAATTAAATACTCTTGAAAAATAAATTAAAAATTTTAAAAAATAGGTGGACTAAACCGACCCGACAAGATCACTCCCCTACGCATTGATGTATTTCTGTTCTCTCAATCCTGTGAATACCGAAGACTGAGGTGATCAGGTGAAGAAGTCTCACGTCAAAGCCATTGTAACTACATGAAGCCTTAGATCACAATATTTCATGTAAGCGGTCAAGTCAGTAGGATGTATTATGTACAAACCCAACCTGGGCCAGAATTTCAGTCCATAAAACTAGTTTGGTGGATGTGAGCCGTGGCCTGTTGGACGTTGGGCAACCCAAATTAAAATGTTCCAACTAGTAAGCAATAACTATATGCATAAACACACAAATTTTCATTTCTCCTGTTTTTCTAATCCTAGTGAGCATTTATCTCCTTCATCTTTTCCTATTATTTACTAAAATCCGAGTATTGAAATTAAATTCTTAAAAGAATTTTGACAAAAATTAACAAAATCCAAGATACCAATTTAAAACTTTAGTCCCATTCATCAATCCGGATTCAACCAGAAAGCAAAACAATTTTCTTCGTGTTGGTTTAGGATTAGAATTGTGTGTTCCAAAAATGAATTCGGAATAGGATAGGTTGAGTTTTTAGTAATGGAGGGAGTTGGATTGACACGACAAGAGTGAGCCCGAGCCAATTCACATTCCAATTCCAAATCCAAACTCCTAGTACCCCAACAGACCCTTCAGGAAATAAATACATCGAGCCATGAAGTGTTATATATTTTCTTCCTGATCTTATTCCATCCGTCAGATTCCTGGCCTAGCTCCTCTACCGTGCGATCATAGTCAGTGTCGGAGAATTTGATGCTTTTCTCCAAACCCAAGAACTTTCTACCAATATTGCTTTTGTCAATCCAAGAAAGGAACCTTCCTTTAAACTCTCTCCTCCCATATCTTCATCATCTATATGAAGGGAATTCCTGTAGGCTGATTTATTTACACATTTCTGTTTTCTTCAGATATCAAAGGAGGTATTTCTTGTTGGAGAGGCCACCCAAGTTGCATTTCACTATTTAGCAATGCCTCCCTTCTCCAAATCCATCCTCATCTATCTCCCCATTGCCCATGGCTCCACCACTGCCTGCACCACCTTCAAAGTCATTCATTTTCTTCACCAGCATTTCGCTTTTATTAATGGCCCTGCCCCGAGCATCATCATGTGCAATCACCATAACAAACAGATGCTCCCACCCCATATGGCCCGGAACACTCTCAGGGGCGGGCTCGCCGCCTCTCCCCACGACCGGATTCCTTCTGGACGCAGGCGAAAGCATGAGGATTCCGGCGCCGGTGGGGTGGTCTGGGAGGATATGGGCGAGGACCGGATGCAACTTCGATGGAATGGGGGCCGGTGTGTGCCAAACAGGGGACTGCGGAGGAAAGCTGGAATGTGCAGGGATGGGCGCCGCTCCACCAGTCACCCTCTTCGAGGTCACGCTGGGAATGGGCCTAGATGAGGACTACTATGATGTTAGCATTGTGGATGGGTATAATCTACCTCTCGTTGCCGTCCCCGAAGGAGAAGGCTATGGTGGATGCAATGTCACCGGTTGCACCTACGATCTCAATTCAGGTATGGATGACTGGTGAGTTGAATGTGGATATAGTTTGCATTGACCAAATAACCATCTACAATTGAAAGTACAAAGAATCGATTGAAACTAAATGAGTCATTGTCTAGCATAATGACGATTGTGTCAAGAGATTATATTGTCTAATTTTGTGAATGTTGATCGTAGAAAGCAAGGGTAAAAACAGAAAGTCTCTACTGATTTGATAAAAGTTCCTGATCGAAAATTGGTCACCTAAAATAACAACAAAAAATTTTATGGATCGGGCTAATAAGGCTTGGATTCTGTATTATGTTAAATGGATTGATTTGACTAGCTAGAAAGTTTTTCTTTTTAGTCTTACAAATAAAATGGGATTGAGAACTATCCTGCTCCTAACACTCTTTTTTTATATAATTACCAAGGACACTTATTATAGTCAATATATTTTTTTATAGTATTATTCTCAAATGATTTTATCCTTACTGATTGTGTAATTGATACCAGCAAATATATTACTAACAACATCACTTTTTTTTATTTCGTTCCATTTAAATAGTTTGGCCTTGCGATTACTAATCTTCAAAAAAAAAAAAAAAAAGTAGTTGTTATGATATGTATTATATATATGAATATTATTCAAGTTATGATACGTTACATACGTATATTAAATCTTACTTTTTCCTCGTTCTCGTATCTGTTCTGGCTTTCCTTTCAGTTTAGGTTCGTATGTTTCGTTGTTCCCATTCGTTCTTTCTCTGATTCTCAAATAAAAGTTGAGCATTAATCAGCTGATTCTGCATAGGTGAAAAATAAATTATAACGACATAATGAAATAAACCCCTGAGCATTACGGATCCAAGATAAGATGATTAAAAAAAATTGTTGGTACCAGTAAACAGACTGATTATTGTGTTTTGGCAGCGTCTTGGACCCCTTCTATGATGCAGGTGCAAGCAACAGGGTTTAATCATTTATATACAACTAACCATACATCTAACTTATCTATTTTAATTTTATTTTTTTTACTCATCATTATTACTCCTCTCATATAACATTATTTTCTCTTATTTCACAAACTTTTATATCAAAATCTTTTCATAAAATTTTTTATCACTTTTTAAACACACTCTAATTTTTATATAAATATTTCAATTCAAGTACTATCAAGTCGTACCCGCTTAAAAGATAGATTTTTTTTATATGTATGGTGTGTTTGTTTGGCTATAAAAATTTTTAATTTAAATTTTTTATTTTCCAAAATTATCCTATTTTTAATTATTTTTTCATGTCTTCTTATACAATCTTGACTTTTCAATTATTTATACATAACTACCTATAAAACTAACCTATTTATTTTAACTTTATTCTATATTTTTATCATATCATTTTCTCCTGTTTCGATAACTTTTACCCAAAAAATTTTTCATTAAAAAGTTTTATCACTTCTCAAACACACCGGTAAATTATAAAAATACTTAGATACATTTACATATGTTTTAGAACTTTATAACACATTATAAAATCATTTGCAGTCATAATTTTGCTATTTTACACGGTTTAGATGATAAATTAAAAACGTCAAAATTGATATATAAACAAAATAATTTTACTAAGTCTCTTTTTGTACCTTTTTGAGACGATGCCCATGAACATATTTAGTTTTGATAACTTTTTTTAGGAGAATCTTGATATCCTTTTTGAGATGATGTCATGCACATATTTCATTTTCATGAAACTTGGTGTTATAGTTAAACGAATTTTGTTTTTATCATCAATTGGGCCCATTATAGCCAACCACAACCACTATAAGAAAATGCATTTTTAACAACCCTTATTAGCAACAAAAAAAATTTTATTAATAAGAAAATATATATATGTGCGAGAAATTTTTCATTGCTTGGGCTAATACTTTTTCGTGGATGGAAAATTTCTTACTTAAGTGATACTTCATAGATAAGAAAAAATTTCTTTGCTTATAATAATATGCTTTGACAATCAAATCAAATTTTAGTTGCCTAAATATAAAAATCTGGACTATTGATAACCAAATTCTTCTTAATAGTTATTATATAACATATGTTGGGAATTATTAATATCAAAGTTTTTCTTTAGCAACTAGATTTTTATCTTTTGAATCATAAAAAAGTGTGATTTACAAATAAATCCAATTAGTTTTACCATAATTGTAAATATACTCACATAGTTTCAAAAATTATAAATTACCCCCAGATAATTTCACCATAATTACAAATATAACTATGCCATTATGACACCACTGTCACGATGTACGTATATTTGTAAAAGTTTGCAAAGTATGTGAGTATACTTGCAATTTTAAAAATTAAGTGGGTATATTTAGTTTTAGCAAATATACTCATGTCATGATAGTATAATAACAACGTCATAATGGCGTAGATATATTTACAATTATAGTCAAACCATGTAAGAGTAATTTACAATTTCTGAAATTATATAAGTATATTTGCAATTATGGTCAAACTATGTATGGGGTAATTTACAATTTCTGAAACTATATAGGTATATTTGCAATTACGTTCAAAATATGAGTCGACTAATGTTCATGAGTTGACTCATATATGCATTAACGACATGTCATTAACGGCATGGATTAAAATGCAAATAAGGCAAACTTAAAGGACCTAAAAAGCAAATACGTGAATCACGTAGGTTAGAAAGCAAATACACATAGTTAAAGGGACCAAAATGCAAAAAACTCCATGTATGTGGTGTTTGATGTACGAATCTCTGACAACCAATACTGATGTCCCTCATCAATTTCAGGTTGTCCCAAGGAGCTGCAGGTGGTTGATGGTGCCGATGGAGGTGGAGTGATCGCATGCAAGAGCGCGTGTGATGCATTTGGCCTCGATGCATACTGCTGCAGTGGAGAGTATGCGAACCCAGACTCATGCAAGCCTTCTTTCTACTCTACCATCTTCAAACGGGCTTGCCCCAGAGCATATAGTTATGCATTTGACGATCACACCAGCACTTTCACATGCAAGGCCTCTGAATATGCTCTCACTTTCTGCCCCAGTTAACCAACTAGCCTCATCGCTAACCATTAGCATATATTAATTCTTTCATGCCTTCGGATTTTAATAAATAATATTCGTATCACTTGATTCGGAATTATGTATGTCTCAGGTGCCCATTTAGACTGTAAAGCTGATCAAGCGCCACCGGGTCGATCTTAATAATTAGCATTGTAGGAGGGAACGCAACATCCACTCCATCCCAATTAAAAATTTTTGGGTCCAACAAAAAGATTTGTATACGCAGCGACAAAAAAATTTGCTTGTAATTTCTGTAACTGTTGATTGTTTCCTACGTGTGCTTGACTGGGAGGCAAATGCGTGACATCAGTGGAAGGCGACGCACGAGCTCACACATTATCGTCCAACGTGATTGCATATAAGTGAGACTTTCACCTATTCAAGCAAAATGAATGTGCTGAAAGAAATATTCATGTGCAAAGGGACTATAACATAATTGCAAAATAGAGCCTTACATATATTAAAATGCTATAATATTTTATACAATCATTTATTCATATGAAAGCATATATTAGATGGTTTAAATGTTGAAAAAACAACCTTAAAATTATTATTTATATTAAACTAGTTTATTATGTTAATTTTGTACTATTTTCAAAATGTGACCCATACACCTATCCAATTGGAATGAAAATTAGTATGTTAGTAAAGTAAATAATTCTAAATATAATAGGTAGGATAGTTTGTTATTCATGATCAAGCGGGCTCCATAGTGCAGGACAGAACAGTGTAGTCCAAATGCAATGAAATATTATATATATATATGAGATATGCTACTGTGCATAGACAGACTGCACATTAATTAGAGTACAGCTTCACACACATTAAAATATAATAATATTTTATACAATTATTTATCCATATAAAAATCGTATTTTAGACTGTTTAAATATTGAACATACTACTTTAAAATTGACACACTATATGGTTGGTCGCATATATTAGATAAAAATTCTACATGTAGGGTTGGTTTTTATGTAATTAGGTTATATAGAAGCGGTCTCATGTAACTAATTTAATTTTTAAGATATTGATCATTGATTTAAAATTCAATCCATTCATTATATTTAATATCATTTGTTTATCTAGAAAGTTAAGTTTCATCTTAATCAAGTATGTTTATGTGCTACATTTGTTGAAAAATATATATTCATGTGTAAATGATGAAAAACGCTTAGATCCATTTATATATGTATTAAAATATAATAATACTTTATAGAATCATTTATCTATTAGAAATGATATTTTAAACGGTTTAACTATTGAAAATATAACTTTAAAATTGATATTTAATATTACATTATTTATTACGTCAATTTTGAATGGGGCCCATCCTCAATGATATTAGATAAATAAAAGAGTTTCTTAGATACTATCAATGATACTAAATATAATACATTGAGTGAATTTTCTATAAACTATCAAAAAATTAAAATGGAGTGGTTACATAGAAAAAATGTCTTATAGAAGCGAGATCATCTGTATATATATACACACACACACATATACATATCTGTATGTATATATGAGAACAATTCAAGTGCAGTTTGTATGCACCATAGTTATGATGCATTTCATTACAAAATGGGCTCCACACATATTAGAATATTATAATATTTTATATAATCATTCATCCATATAAAATAACATTTTAGATGGTTTAGATGTTGAAAATATAATTTTAAAATTGATATTTATGTTAAACTATTTTATTATGATGATTTTCTACTATTTTAATATGATGCCTATGCACATATTTAATTTGAATGAAATTTTATATGCTGTTAAAGTAAATAATTTTCAATACAATTGGTAGGGTAAATATTAATTTCATGATCAAATGAACTACATTTTTGCAATAGGCCACACCATAATTATGGCATAGTTCGAATAAACTTGATTATTTTCCTATATGTAAAAGTTTAGCTGTTATATACCCGGATGTACCAATTCACTTTGGTACTCTCGTCTAGTTTCAAGCTCTATCTTAATGATTTTATTAAATTTAATCCATCTACTATATTTAGCACTATTATTTTATTTGTTACCAAAAATTATCCCAATCCATAACTTTCATCATTCGCGAAATTAATAATTATTTTACATTAACTTTAAATTTATTAAAAATGATTTGTTTATAATAAGGACCCACAATATTTTAATTTAATATCTAAACCATTTAAAATATTCATCTTACCTAAATTAATAATTTTATAGAATTTTATAATATTCTAAACTTTTGATACGTGGATCTAAGTGACTTTGTAAATTTATAAACATTTTTATATATTTTTGTATGATGTGGCATACACATAATTCTGATTGATATGACTTCTGGTATTTAAATAAAATAAATGGATTAGATTTAATGAAATCATCAAGATAAGGTCTACACTAAACAGGAGTATTGAAGTGAATTAGAACATCTGGACTATACATGAGGTTTACTTGGTCATAAAATTAACATATATTTCACCAATTGTATTCATAATTATTTACTTTAATAGTGTACCGATTTACATCCAAATCAAATTTGTGTACGGATCCTATTTTGAAACAATATAAACCAATATTACAGAATATTTTGACAAAAAAATCAATTTTAAATTTTATTTTAATATTTAAATCACAAAGTATAATTTTTATATTGATAAATGATTTTATAATATATTATTACATTTTAATACTATTGGAGCCATTTGATGTGGTTGTTTTCACCAACGCCTTACCGAAACCATAATGTCATTTACTCCAGTATCAAGTCATTGAATGTGGGCACTTTCGAATATTTTTTGACAGAAAGGTTTTTGAAGAGTAATGCAAAGTTTTAGCGCCACAAACAAAACATATGTTGGCCTCAAGAAGTGTTGTCATTCCCCTCTTTCCCCTTAACATGATTACATGGATGTGAGATTTTTCACCATTTGAGTCAAAATGAAATAAAGATAATGTCGGGAAAATCATGATCAAATAAATCGCATAAATCACAGGATGGTGTACCTCGTAGAAGATCAAATTGGAAGGGCTGCTAAAGAGGGATTGATGTTGTCTACTAAGCTTTATGTCACCTAGTCATATTTTAATTACAAATTAAAAACCAACCACGACTTCCACTACTTAAGTGCCTACAATTTTGAGAACCAGAGCTCAAGGTCTTTACCATATGCAAAGATGGTCATTGATGACTCTTCTGTAGTGATGAAAAACACTTTGATCCGTTTACACATATACTAGAATATAATAATACTTTATAGAATCATTTATCCATATAGAAATAATATTTTAAATGGTTTAAATGTTGAAAATACAACTTTAAAATTGTCATTTAATATTAAATTATTTATTACATCAATTGTTATGGGGCTCATCCTCAATGATATTAGATAAATAAAAGGGTTTCTTAAATACTATCAATGATGTTAAATATAATACATTGGGTGAATTTTCTATAAACTATCAAAAAATTAAAATGGAGAGGGTAACATAGAAAAAAGTTTCATAGAAGCGAGTCATATATATATATATATATATATATATATATATATATATCACACACACACAAACACACATATCCTATATGTATATATATGAGAACAATTCAAGTGAAGTCTGTGTGCATCATAGTTAAGCTTTAGGGTGGCACAAATTATGATCAAACAAATCGCACAAATCATAGGGTGACATACCTCTTAGAAGATCACGTCATTAGGGTTGCTAAAGAAGGATTGATGCTATGTTTTAAGCTTTACGTCGCCTAGTCATATCGGAATTATAAATTAAAAACCAACCACAATTTTCACTATTTATGTGCCTACTATTTTGAAAATGAGATCTCAAGGTCTTTACCATATACAAAGAGAGTCATTGATGACTCTTTTGTAGCAGAGGAGAGCAAAAAGTCTTGAGAAATCCTTCCATAGAAGATTCCTCCCATTAGCTATCCAAGGGAATAACTCCTTGTTGGGATAACCATCCCAATTCAAGTTGGGAACTTCCCCATAGGATAGTCCTCATCCTAAAAAAGCCCACATAGACGCAAATTTTGATATCTCCCACTCACACATGATAGGCTATTTCACCATTCTTCACTTTATAATTGTTCATATACGCAAATCGGTCATATGACCATCGAGTATAACCTTCAATTTCAGAACTTAATCCTATGCATCAAAGTAGAATAATATCTTATTATGCTTCATATTCATTTTGTTACATCAGTCCAAGTATGCATAATCTCTTATGAATGCTACGCTTATTTTCTCTCTATTGCATTGTAATTGCAATTATGTCCGAGCATGTAATCCAGTCACATAAATAGGCATAACTGGTTGACTACTGAATACAAGAATGTCATATACAATAAAATAAAGTCATATACAATAAAATAGTCTTTCTTTCACACATATATCCCTTGGTAATAAACTAACTACTTTCTTAGACATGTCTAAAAAAATCGCATCATTCATGACTTGTAAGCAACATGCTAAAGTAACAACATTAGACTAATATCTCAAAAATTGTTGAAAATAACATGCGACGCAAAAATAAAGTGCTTGTTGCTTCAAGGGCCCTTATAACAAGGAGATAGATTGTCTTAAAAAGAACTCTACTTACTTCTTTTATAGGTCATTGAGCACACATGGTATGAAACACGTGCAACAGTAGAATGATTCCTCTAACCAAAAAAGAGCGTATGTTATTAAATATTTAATATCATACAGGCATTTGATTTAATTGCTATTCAGCACCTCACTTGAGTCCTCATAGTGCTTGCCTCCTTCGAGTACAAATTAAGGTCTCATGCTTGGCTTTAACAAACTCGAATGAAATGTAGAGCTCTTACTACGATCAAAATCTAATATAATATGATCTCATCTTAATTCTTTTATCAAGATAACAAAATTTCTTAAATTTTATGTTCACATAGAGCCTTTTTATCTAACTCCTACATGTTCCCAAAACATCAGAGCTAACTGCCCATGAAAAGGTCAATCTCTTACTTCGTCGACATATTTTGATTGATTATTTCATGCTCGATTGTCTATCCATTCTAGAATTCTCACAAATAATAAATTTATATATTTTTAATAAAAGGAATTACAAGTATTTGGCAACCCTTACAAAATTATACCTTACATCAATGTGCTTGCTTCCATAATGATATTTGGGCTCTTTCGTATATGCAATAGCTATTTGACTATCATAGTGTATGGTTATAGGTCTAGTTAGATTCTCTATAACTCTTAAATGATGCAAGAACCTTTTAAGCTAAATTGCCTCTTACACTATTTTTGAACATATTGTCACTTCAGCATTCATAATTGATAGAGCTAGACAAGTTTATTTTTTACTGTTCGAGAAGATGGTGTCATTATTCAACAAGAAAACATAGCTTAATATTGATTTTTGCTCATCTAATTTACTGTTCCAATCAACATCTGAGTATTACATCCCTGAAAGAAAATCGAATAGTCTACAGTGCCTGTGAGATATCTGAAAATCTTCTTGATAGTTAGCCAATATGCTGGTCTGGAATTTGATTGATATCAGCTTATGAGACCAATGACATAATAAATGTCAGGACGAGTATACATTTGGGCCCAACCAAGATCTCATGTCTAGCTTTAACAAAACCTAATGAAATGTGGAGCTTCCACTATGGTCAAGATCTAATATAATATATTCTCATCTTAATTTTTTCATCAAGGCAACAAAGTATCTTAAGTTTTATGCTCACGTAAAGCATTTATGCAACTTAAATTGTCTTATCTCTGCATGTTTCTAAAACATCAGACGTAACTGCCCATTAGAGAGGGCCAATCTCTTGCTTTGCTGACATATTTCTGATTACTTACTTCATGTTCAAGCATAGATATCATCTATCTATGTAATGAGATTTATGATCTTTTGTACATGCAATAGAGGTCTAACTATCATAGTGTATGGTTATAGGTCTAACTATATTCTCTGTAACTTCTAAATGATGCAAGAACCTTCTGAGCCAAAGCACATGTTGCACTACTACTAAACATACTACAAATGTAGCCTCCATAGTTGATAGAGCTACACAAGTTTTTTTCTTATTGCTCCAAGAGATAGCGCCATTATTCAGTAAGAAAACTCATCTAGGTCTTCACCCCAATCAGGATATAAATATCCTATTAAGCATAAATCATGTCCCTTATAGCAAATCGAGTAGTCAGTAATACTTCTGAGATATTTAAAATCCTCTTAGCAACTAGCCAATGTCTCATTTAGGATTTGGCTGACATTAGCTTACGAGACCAAAAACATACTAAGGGTGTGTTTATTTGGGGCCAAAACTTGTCAATTAAAACTTTTCAACCCAAAACTTTTTACTCTTCATAACTACTCTATTTTTTAATTATTTTTACACATTTTTCTATACAAACTTCCCTACTTTTCAATAATTTCTACACAACTACCCATACAACTAACCTATCTATTTTAACTTTATTCTCTTTACTCCTCATCATTACCTCTATTATATCACATCATTTTCTATCAATTTGACAACTTCTACATCTGAAACTTTTCATTAAAAGTTTTACCTCCAACCAAACACACCCTAAATGTCAGGAAAAGTACATATTATAATGTACGTCAAGCTCTTAACTGCATTGACCTCTTGCAATAAGGTTATCTATGAGCTTGCAGCTCTGCAGAATGGTTCAAGTACTTTGTTAGTGTATGTTTCTTAAGGAAGATTAAGAAGTCTTCTTGAATGATTTTTTTTTATTCTATCTACAAGTATGTAATCTGCTTCACCAATATCATTTATCTCAAACTTGGAGGACAACCATTCTTTAATGGCAACAAGAAATGACATATGATTTTTTATGAGCAAGATGTCATCAATGCAAAGGAATATGATTATGAAATCACCCTTGGATTTTTTTTCATATAGATACAGTAGTCTTTATTGATCATCGTAAACTCATGAGATATTATGACTTGATATAATCTCAAGTACCACTATTTGCATAATTATTTGAGGTCATAAATCGATTGCTAAAACTTTTAAACTTTGCGCTCTTGGCCTTTCTTTAAGGAGTGCAACTCGGGTCGACTCAGTTTGGGTAGTAATCTACCCTATATATATCCTATTTCCAAAAAGGTCTACCTTACCCTACCTGTTTATAGAGTCGGTTTCCACTATATCCTACTTTACCCATTACCTATAGGGTCGGTTTCGGTTTCGATTTCAAATCAGTTCCTACAAGAACAAATGATGACATGTGAAAAAAATAGTTTGTGTTGTTTTAAATAATATAAAGCATTGCTCATTTACATTTTTAGACTTCATAGTTTATAATTAATTTCATTTCGTTGTTATTTACATTTATTTTTGCATTCTTTGTAACTTTATTACCCATATAATAATCATATTAACATCAAAATTTGCATTTATGTTATGATCATCCATCATTACAAATATAAATCATATACAATTTATAAATAAATAATTAATTAATTAAATCAACAATAATTTATTGGTGAATGGGGGATAGAAACTGTTATATATTTATTTATATACAAATATTTATAGTTATTGACATATTTGGGTTCCTATCCGGGTTGGTTCCGGGTACCCAGCATCTCCTATTTAAGAGATTGAGTAATGATCTCTACTCTACCCGTATTTATGTATAAAATTTTCTACCATATCATATTCTATTTAGAATTGGGTTTGTGGGTACCCATAAATACTCTACCCAAGTTGCACCACCACATCCTTTATTTAACCTATAAGTTATTCCATATAGATATCTTCAGCTAATTCTCCCCTAAGAAAAGCTATTTTAATGTCTATTTATTGAAACTATAAATCCAAACTCGTGAAATAGCAAGAATGAGGCAAATGGATGTATACCTTACGACTGAAGAGAGTTTTTTCATAATCTATACTTTTTTTTTATTGGATATAACCTTTAGCAACTAGGAAAATCTTATATCTTTTCGATCGAATTGGATCTCAACTATACTTGTATAATGATTAAACTAGTCTGATACTTTTGACTTATGGGAGATTAGGAAAACATAACCAAATCATGTAGTCATCTATGAAACTGATGAAATATGAGGCCTTACACCTTGCTTTCATAATCATTGGACCACAAATGTCCAAATGGACTAACTACAATTGAAACTCAACTCTTGTTGCTTTACTAAAAATTTCATTGTTGTTTTCCTACTAGATAATGTTCATAAATAGGTAGATTGATCTTAGTGAGAGGACCAAGGAGGCCCTCTCTAACTAACCTATTTATTTTGTCTTGTCCAATATGACTTAATCTAACATGCCATGTGTTTTTAATAATTTTACATCAAAATATGAAATAAATTAAAAAACCATCATTTGATATAAAAATATCATAATCAATGTCTAATATCATGTAACCATCTTTAATAAAACTAAAGTCGTAATAAGTTCCCAATTTAATGTCAAGGTATTCATCGTAAAAATTAAATGAAAAACTCAAACCTAAAAGAGATAAAATAGAGACTACGTTGTGTCAGATCTCTGGAGCATCAAGAACATCATGCAGAAGTAAGATAAGGCCACCATGCAGCTCATTAATTTCAACTTTAGAGTTATTTCCCACATAGATCCATCTCATTCCTGCTTAGACTCAACGATACTCTATGAATGCTCATCAGTCTTTAGCAACGTGGTCCATTGCTCCTGAGTCTACAATTTACAAAGGCACGATTGTTTAGTATGACTAATCTACACACATAAATAAAAGTGTGAGCAAGGGTAAGGCTAGGTAATACTTCTTTAGCTCAGAGAAATCATAAGCAAAATCCTAGTTTGCTATGATTTTAGCATTTGACTTTAGCGATATGCCTCTTTTCTCCACACTTTTTCTACTTAGTTGGGTCCTTTTAGCCTCTGTGGCCCTGATTGTCCTTCTCGTTTTTTATTGAAGAACTTCTAACTTCTTTTTCACTTAGAACCTGAAGTCTTGTGCGATTAAGGACTAGCAAATATGATTGCCTCGAGGAGAACTTCGCAGCCTTTGGATGCTTATCCTCTAGATCTAAGTGATGTGCAATGTTATTAAAGGTCTTGATATTGTCATTGTACGTCATGTTAACCTTCATATGTTCCTAATTATTGGGAAGGGACCTAATCATTGCCTACACCTATTGCTCATTTGTGAGAAGATGCCCAACTAACTTAAGTTCTCGAATTATATTTGACATTTCTTGAAGATGCTACCTCCTAGTATGCTTGTAGCACTTCTTATAAATGTCAAATTTAATGGTGAGTCTCCTCACCTTCATGGCAGAAGTGCTCCAAATTATTCTTTTAGGGCAATCCACATTTCCTAAGTCGTGATATGCTATATAAATTCACACATTAGGTCATTTTGCATATTGCTCAGCAATGTGAGCGAGCAAGCTATTCTTCATCTCATAAGAATGGGAAGTCTCATAATCTCTTCTATACTAAGTGATGCTTCCTACTCAGGTTCACTCATAAGATTGGTCAACACTTCCAATGCCTTCTACTCTTCCAAAAGATATTAGACCTTACGTACCAGATATTGTAGTTATCATAGTTAAGTTTTCACCTTTGTTGAAGTTTGTGATAATTTTTTTTATCTCATTCACAATTAGTTGGCTACAAGGAATATTAGCACATAATTAATATTGGTAAGAAAATTATTTGTCACAAAAGATTGAATGCTATAGTGGCTAATGAAAGGACAAATCAAAAAGGAAGGACCTTGATAAATTTTTTATTATATGTCCTAAGGGAACTGTATTTTTAAAGTCTATTGATGCTTCCGAACATTCAAAAATTGGTCAAATGCTTTCTGAATTACTCACCACTATTGTGGAGGAAGTTAGACCTAGAAATATTGTACAAGTAGTGATTGATGATTTATCTAACTATCGGCTTACGAGTCATTTACTTAATAATAAATATCCATTCATTATATGGATACCATGTGCTACACATAGTGTTGTTTAATGCTAGAAGATATTGCGAAAGATGGAAGATGTTAAAGAGGTGATAGAGGAAGCTCTTCTATTCAACATTTATTTATAATCATGACTTTATTTTGTGCTTGATGAGAAAATTTACTGGTGGAAAAGAAATTTTTCGTCCTGCAATAACTCGTTTTGCAACAAATTTTATAGCATTGCAAAGTGTGTTGAACTCTATGAACGAACTATGAGCAATGTTCATTTGTAGAGAATGGGTAGATTGTAAATGGAAAAATTCTCAAAAAGGAAGAATTGCTTCTAATTTTGTTTTGAGTTCTTCCTTTTGAAAAAGATGTGAAATCATTGTAAAAACATTTGAACCACTTATTCGTGTATTACAAATGATAGATAGTGATGAAAAGCCTGCAATGGGATACATTTATGAGGCAATGCATAAAACTAAAAATACAATGAAGAACACTTTGAAGAAATTTAAAATATCTTGTAATCCCTATCTCGCAATCGTGAATAATGGATGGAAAAATGAACTTGGTCGGTCTCTTCATTTAGCTAGTCATTATCTAAATCGACAATTTCACTACTACATGGATGAATTAACAAAGATAATGACAATGCAAGGGCTGCTTCAAACTATCCATCGGTTGACTCATTGCGATGTTAATGTGGAAACAAACATTATTCATGAGATACATTCATTCTACTATGCACATGATGATTTTGGAAGTCCAATTGCTCTTCATTCTCGTTATACCCTATCCTCTGTCTATCTATTAACTCTTAATTATTATAAATAGTTATTTATTTATAAATACTTAATTAATATCTTAACAATGACTCATTTGTTGTAGTTATTTAATGGCAAGCTCATGGAATTGGTACCCCTAATTTTCAAAAAGTAGTTGTGAAGATTTTGAGTCAAACATGCAGTTCATTTGGATGCAAACGCAATTAAAATTTTTTTTAACGCATTCATACAAAAAAGAGAAATCACATAGAACACTAAAGACTATATGATCTTGTATATGTATAATACGATTTATGATTATTGGAAAGGTATAAAGTGTAAACTCTCATGACTTGTTTTTAAGAAATGTAAATAACACATGTTTTATTCCAAGTAACCTCTTTATATCTTTTTTACAGGAAGAAGAAGAAATATCAATATTATGATTTAATTTCTTTAGAAGATATTAATATATTAGAGAAGCAAGTGTTAGAAGATGAGTCTCTATCATTGACAGATGAAGATGTTGATACTTGATTGCAAATAGTTCAACCAAATAGTAGAAAAGAGACAAAAAAAAGCTGAAGACTTTGGTATTATACTATAGTTTTTATTCAATTACGTAAAGGTAATACTTTGATAAGAAAAATAATAATATGTAACTAATGTTTTTATTTTTTGTATTTTAATTTAAGAACTCTAATTGACGAGCAAGATGAAGATGTCATTGTTGACCTTGATGAAGAACAAACTTGAAGACATTTTTATTTAATTTTTGTAATGATGTAAATAGTGGATTTGTATTGAGAATTGTGTTTATAGACTTTTAAATTTTTATGTTTGGTGGGAATTATGTGTTGGTAAACTTTCAAAGTATTATATTTGGTGATAATGGTATATTTATATACTTTTAAATTTTATGTTTAGTGAAAATGATGTATTTAATAGTTTATAGACTTCTAAATTTTTATTGTTGCTGAACATATGCAATATTTTTAATTTTTATATTATTATAGATTATTTAATTGTTCAAATTGTTAACACTTACTAATTTATTTTATTTCTTATCTTGCTAGGTATGTTTATAGCAGTACAATTCATAAAGGTACCAAGATAAACAGAAAGAATTCAAGAACCAATAACCAAGCATCAACGATTAAGGCTTATTACAAATTTAAGTCTTTTGGGTTAGTCAATATAGTTAATTTTTCAAACATTCATGTTTAAAGATTTTTTAAAACTTGCTATCAATTTTTCCAGCATGTTTTGTACTTATATTGTGATTTTTAAAATCTAACGTATATATTTAGAATTTATAAAAATATAATTTTATCAATATATTTATTTAGAATTTAAAAATAATTAAATATTTATGGCATCATAAATATGTCACGCCAACATCATCAGTTTGAACCAGACCAGTTCTTTTACCGGTTCGATTCTAACAACATTGGTGTGGGGCCTCTCGTATTAACCATAAACATTTGCGACGCGTCAGATGCTTTTGAGATGTCTAGTGCGATTTCTCGTTATATGAAGGTTATACTTTACACTTCTCTCACACCAGCATCATTCACACTTGTCATCTTATTTATTTTAGCAATTATATAAGTCATAATCTTATATATTTTAGCAATTATATTATTTTATAAGTCATAAATTGAAAAGTATTCATATAAAGAGGATTAATTTTCATTCTTTCATATAAGTTTATATCTCAAAATAAATTAATTAAGAAAAATATTTTATATTATATATTTATTAATCTGATTTCTAATCCAAACCAACCGATTTTATGAAGCTAGTCAAGCTTGCTGTCTTTTGCAGTAGTGTAGGCATAGTTATGAAGCTTTTCTCTCCTCCTTTTCCTTTTAGCAGATTCTCTCCTCCTCGAGAAATTTTTATAATTAGGAGTGTAACTCGGGCCGAGTTAAGCTTGAACCCAGCCTGCTGAACCCTATTTCTAGTGGTATTTTCAACCCAAGCCCGATTTTTCATTTTCTATTTATTATAAAAGATATTATGTACATAATATTTAAACAACATTTCTTTATATTTTGTATTTTACGTTATTTATATTTATATTTGAATACATGTTTGACATATTGTAAGTATATTATAAATAAAATCTAATATTTTTATTTATTTTTATGTTTATTATTTACTTTTACATCTACTAATTTTCTTCTTTTATCTTATTTTTTATGTTAAATTTTTCTAAAAATATTCTTTATGTTGCTATTTTTCAAAAAATCTATAGTTTTACTATATATTATTATGTTTACTTGCAAGATTTATTATTATTATATATTTATATGAAATTTTAAATTTATTAGTTTTAAATAAAATATAAATTTATTAACATTAATTTCAACTCAAAACTCAATCAGATTAAAGTTAATATTTTATAAATAATGTTAGGAGTGAAATAAACCTTAAATGAACCAGAGTTTTACGAACTTTCTGCCGCGTCCTTCTAAACTTCTTCCTTTTGCACGTCTTGTTTTCGACGACAGCCACATTAAGTCACACCCGCGAACCCGCGAACCCGCGAACTTGTGACTTGGGATCACACCCGCGAACCCGCGACCCGCGAAGCCGACCTTTTGACTTGCGATCTCGGTGGGGCCAGGCGGTCAATGCACCCGGGTGCATTGAGTGTACTTCACCCATTTTTTCTTTTTATTTTTTTGAAAAGTTTTTTTCACAACTGTTAATCTAAGTGTATTTAACATGTGTATAAATTTTTATAATTTTTGGAGATTTTTAGATATTTTTTTCGGATTTTTTAAAATCAGTGGCATTCTTAGTAATTTAACATATTTAAAAATGGTAAAAATTTGTACACATGTTAAATACACTTAGATTAATATTTTCATAAAAAAAAATTTCAAAAAAATAAAAAAAATGGTTGAAGTACACCCGGTTGCATTGAGGCTCAATGCAGCCGGATGCATTGAACCATGGTCCGGGCCAGGCCGCGTTTGATAGTTGGGGAAGTAAACTTCGGAAGGAGCGCGGAACTTCATCAAAAACCTTTTGGTTTGTCGTAGTGTACATGGCCCACGAGCAAGCAGCACCGCATTTGGAGATGTAATCTTATGCACTTGGGAATACGTGCATGCACATATTTTTTTATTTTTGAATATTTTTTAATAAACTTGTTAATTTAAGTGTATTTAACGTCTATATCAATTTTTATCATTTTTGAAAATTTTTATATATTTATTTTTTATTTTTAAACATCAGTAGCATTTTAGATAATTTATAAATATCTAAAATACTTCAAAAATAATAATAATTTACTTACAGATTAAATACACTTGAGCTACCAATTTTATAAAAAAAATTAAAAAATAAAAAATAAAAATAATAAGTGTATGCAACCAGGAGCATGAAGCACAGCATGGTCAGGGAGCATAAGATTACATCACCCGTTATAAATACTCAGTGTGGCGCTCCGGAACATAAGATTACATCTCCCAACATCTAAATAGGTAAGAATAAATCCTGCATCGTACTTTTCTCTCCCTATCTCCATCTCGTACTACCAGCATCTGCCATGCCCCTCGCCACTGCAGCATCGTTAGTTCAGGCGATATATCAACTCAAAGGCGGAGGCCTCAACGAATTTGCCATCTTTACCATCGTCCTTTCCTTGTTTGCGTTTTTTGCTTACCAGCACTGGTCGGCTGACTCTCGAGCTGCCGCTGCTGCAGTCGCCCGCTGCTGGAGCAGCCTGGCCTCGTTCTCCTCTTCTCTCGCATTGGCTTCTCTTCTCGCCGTGCCCCTTCATGGAATTCTCCAGTGCGTTCCATATTCTATTTGTATTTTTCCCTTTGTTTCTTTGGTGTCAGCACTTCGTTGCTGGTGGTTTCATACTAGGCCGTCATCACGCTCACAAGACGAGGCGGCGGCGGCGGAGGGAGAAAATGATCTGGAGGAACAAGGGTCCACTTCCAGTCCCCCAACCACCGGGGAGATCGAGATGGTTCCGCTGCCCGTCGACGCCGACCAATCTTGTGGCCGTGGACATTGCAGGCATGTTTCTCCTATACGTTGAAGACAATTGCCTTATTAGCTTTATTTCGATAACCACACGAGAATATTATTTGATGGGTAATTTTCTTATAAAAGACCTTGTTTAAACCTTGTAACTTTTAATTAAGAAAATGTTTAAACCTTGTAACTTTTATTTGGAATATTGTGTGCTGTAGTGTCTTTTAAGTCTAATTGTTCACAGTGAAATGCTTCTGTCATGCGTGATTTTAATTCCTTTATTTCTTCCGAAAGACTAGACAAGACCCTAAGAAAAAATTATACATGTACATGTGGATGCAAATGCTTGATTTAGTGGACATGGTTGAGAGATTTATTGACCATTCATCACTCTTACTGATAGTGGTCCTACCTAGCTAAGTTTCGGGAAATACAAAGTCTCGGTCGGAAACTTGATTTGCCTTATAAAATTCAACATTCACTATTAGTTTCGACTGTAAACCGACGGTAATATGCATATAATGATTGTACATTCATATTTATCAATCTTTTGCGAAAAAGCCGAATGCAACTAAGCAAAGTTGGGATCTGCGACTGCGTCTGTGCTTATAGATAGGCAGAGAGGAATTGTAGTTCGGCGGTTGTTTGATTCATTCATCCTCTCGCATCTGCCGTCCAGCGGTCTGGTCGCATATCCAGTTCGTCCATTTGAAATCAAGAGGAAATGTACAGTTCAACACAACTAAGACATTTACATTTTCGCCTGCTATTCAGATGAACTAACAAAACACATCGAAAAAAGAGATAGCAATAGATCGGGATTTTCTCTCAACGTCGTCTCTCTTCACTCCGGCAACTAGTAGCGGCTAGTCCTCTATCAACTGCAGCAACCATGGAATCCAGTCGAACTGCAGCTTTATTTAATTTTCAACTGTCTGTTCTTAATTTTTCCAACATGCATTGGCAGTAACTTCCTTACGTTAAAAATTGGTAAGTATCGATACCAGCCTTCCTCGGCAAGCTATGAAAATTACCAAAATCCGGCCGCTCCCAAATCGGGCAATTGTAGCCACTGATTCCGGCAAGATCTATCAGTTCTTCGTCTCGTCCAATCAGCATCAACAGCAAACCCAATTGCCAACATCCATCTTCATCAACGGCAGATTTGCAGCAACACATACAAACCGACAACGAGCAGCTTCTATTAATTCATGTTCCATCTGTTCTTCCCAATTTTTGTTTTCCCAATCGATGGCTACCTCTTATTAATATCTGTATCGACACCTCTGCGAACCCAGCGTCTTCATCTCTCTAAATCCTGGCAGTCGTTAGCACTATGAGAATCAGTCAGCACAGCCAGTCCACACGCAGCACCTCACCCCTCCAATGTCAGTGTCTGATTGCCAAAACTACTAGCCTCTGAACTTCATTCAACCAGTTGTCTGATTGCCAAAACTACTAGCCTCTGAACTTCATTCAACCAGTTCTCTTTCAAGTTACCGATGCCCTTTCAAAATTCGATGGCAACTATTAAAAGCAGCTTGCCTCTAGTTAAATCGAATCGCAGCCACGAATTCCAGCCATCATTAACCTTACATGGCCACATTCTTCAACCAAACAAACAATTGTCTCCGGTGACCCACAAAACCCCTCCACCAGCACTTTGTGATTCCACCCCTCGCTCTCCCATCAGACACTCCGGGGTTTTCCCTTATCGTCTTCTGCGGCTGCCTTTTCTCTGACTGGGCCGTCACCTTGTTCGTCTACATTTTAAGCGTGACTACATTTTGAGGGAACTGAATCAGTGCACCTGCGTGCACAACCTTTTTTAAAAAAAAATTTTTTTTTTTAAATTTATTTACAAAATTGTTAAATTAAATGTATTTAACATGTATATCATTTTCTACCATTTTTTAAGATTATTTTTTTATCTTTAAAAAATCAGTGTCATTTTTCAGTAATCTAAAATTACTAAAATGCTACTAGTTTTTAAAATTCGAAAAAAATTTAAAAACCTTTAAAATTAGTAAAAATTAATACACATATTAAATATTAAATACAGTTATATTAAGAATTGTATGAATAAGTGCATTGAATTAGTCCCGCATAAGCTTGACTTCAGCCATGAAAATTATGTTGGGGAAGAAGATCACGTGCGAGTCGCGGGGCTTATAAGGAGATTGCACATAAGCCATTCTTCCTCCATCGTCGACGACGATCCTTTCTCTTGGATAGGGAACGTCGATGGGATTTTGGGCGGAAAGCGGTGTATTTTTGGTTTTTCGGAACGGAAAGGGGGTGTATCTATAAAATTTTCAGTTTGCTGGAAGCATTAAAGTTTGATAGTTTAAATGGACGGTTAGGATAAGATGCGCACATCTGGACGGTGGATTTCCACAAGCAGTGAAGAGGAGTAATGCTTCAATGCAACAGGTGCAAAACTTTATTTTTTATATATTTTTTTTATAAAAAATTTTATAAGTTTGTTGATGAGCCCTTGAGCACAGTGTTATTAGAACCGGACCGGACCGTCCGGTCCGACCGGTTCGACCGGGAACCGGTCAAATTCCCGGTTCGGTTCGACCTGGTTCGGTTTGATTACATAAAACCGTCCGAACCGGTGAACCGGCGGTCGAACCGGGATATCCGGTTGAATCGGATTCGACCGGTCAGACGATCTCGTCGTCTCGCGAGTCGCGACCCCGCAGGACCTCACCCCTACAGCCCCTCTCGCCGTCGCGCGGCCCCGCAGCCACGTCCGGACTCTGATCGTCCCTTTCGCGAACATCGGCACTCCCGCATGCAGCGCTCTCCCTGCACCGACTCCAGAGTCTAGCCCGCACTCCCTCGCCTTCGACGCTGTCGCCGCAGACGCCCTCGCCCTTCGACGTCGTCGCCGCAGACGCCCTCCTCCTTCGACGCCGTCGCCGTAGCCTGCAGACAGCCAGACACCCTCCCCCGCAGCGCCTCGTCCGTGCACCTGCAGCTCCTCGCCCTCGCGCCCGCCAACCACACCTCATCCTCAACGCCAGCACATGCGCCGGCACTCGCTGCCTCGCCCGCACTAGCTGCCGCGCCCGCCGACCATGCCTCATCCTCAACGCCGGCACATGCGCCCGCCCTCGCGCCCTTCCTCGCTGCCGCTCCAGCGCATCGTCGTCAGCGCCGTCACGCGCCTGCGCGCCGGCCCGTGCTGATGTTCAGAATCTCGGATAAGCATTTGGGGATGTGTACTGTGGACATATGGCGTGCATTCCGGATTAACACGGGAACTTGGAAGGAATTCCTCCGTAAGCAGCAGGCAATTTGGAAAGTAAAATGCCATTCGTTCCGGGTCCCACGGAGTTAAGGAACAACAACAACTACATTTTCATTTTTTTCTAAACATAGGAGATATTTTTAATTTTTATATTATTATAAGTTAT
>JAXCLR010000001.1:46798943-46815091 GCA_035584095.1 Annona squamosa | reverse complement strand
TATATATTTAGGATTTATAAAAATATAATTTTATCAATATATTTATTTAAAATTAAAATTTTTAAATATTTATGACATCATAAATATGTCATGCTGACGTCACCGGTTCGAACCGGTTTGATTAACTGGTCGAACCGGTTCGAACCGAACCAGTTCCTTTACCGGTTCAATCACCGGTTCGGTTCTGACAACACTGCTTGAGCATTGAAATTTCCATGCGACCTGCCTTTTTCGCTGTCCATGTGTCTTCAGCTGCGTTGGCTCGTCCGTTCAAAAGCACTTTTTTATTGTTTAACCCCTGTCTAATTTTACAATTTTGCCCCTCTTAAACAATGCTGTTAAAATCGGACCGGACCAGCCGGTCGGACCGGTCCTGTTTCCTGTTTAATACCTTACGGTTCGGTTCGTTTATGGAAAACCACTCGAACCTGCGGACCAGCGGTTGGACCGGCAGGTTCGACCGGTCGAAAGGGCTTTAATGTATATTAAAAAAACCGAACAAAAATCAAAATACCAAATGGGCGATTCGAGATTCGACGCTCGCTCTCCTCATTTCCCCCCCGCCCGACGAATTTCAAAACCCTACCCACCACTCCCGCGAAACCAACGTTGCCCGCTCGCTCGCAGCACGTTTCGACCGCCGCACAGAGGTTGTCGTCCTTGTCGCCGTCCGCAGCGTCGTCCTCCTTGTTGCCGAAGCCTGCCAAGGAAGTTACTCTTTTTCGTTCTCTTCCAGAGCAGACAAAGCAGCGGCAACAGCAGCGGCATCAAATATTCCTATTTCGCCATGATCTCGCTCGATAGAGCCATTTTTCTAGTAATTTGAATGACCCCTCACTCGATTTTCAAAACGGGGAAAAGAGAGAGAGAGAAAAAAAAAGAAAGAAATTTCCGCATTGGCCATTGCCTGCGCGATGGGTGAAGGTGTATTTTTCTTTTCGTTGGCAGTCGTCACGTTTGACACAGACTCTGAGACGGACAAAAAATCTGGAATAGCGCGATGTGTGTGGCTTCGCTGGCATGCTGTTTTGCCATTTTTCCATTTTAGTGCATTTTGTTTGAATTATTAAAGGGCAATTCTTCTGGTTCCCTCTTTTTTCGCTGCGACTGTAACGAGGCCGGTATAGCAAGAGCCTCCCCATCAGGTGAATTCTTCTATCCTGTTGGTAGGCTCATGTCATGTTTCCGTGTTTCTTTTTTACTGCTCTCTCCTTCTCCTTGCAATTAAGGCAAAAGCTTTGTCTAGCTATGCATGACTCTTGAATCATGCCCTATATGTCGAGGATGCCTACGGCGAGGACTGTGCCACAAAGGATCAGCTCGTTATGCCATTGGCCATGTCGGTTGCTAGGTGAGAAACATGCAACTTTGATTTGGGGATTGCTGAATTGCGTTTGTGCTTGGTTCTTGCGGTTGTCAATTTTCATCTTTGCATCGCTTTCTACGATGTGATCTCTGCCGGGGATATGTGAGGGAGAGAGCGACTTCCTTGGCAGGCTCTATCAATGATGCATTTAATGGTTCATAGACTTCTGCATTTTCATTCTTCGTTGAACATATGAGATATTCTTAATTTTTATATTATTATAAGTTATTTAATTGTTCAAAATTTCAACATTTACTGATTTGTTTTATTTCTTATTTTGTCAAGTATGTTTATAGTAATTAATCAAGGTATAGAGATAAAGAGGAAGAATTCAAAAACTAACAGCCAAGTAACAACGGTCATGACTTATTACAGTTTAAGTTTTTCAAGTTAGTTAATATAGTTAATTTTTCTAAAATTCATGCTTAAAGATTTTTTAAAACTCGCTATTAATTTTTTCTGCATGTTTTGTACTTATATTGTGGTCCTTAAAACCTAACATATATATTTAGGATTTATAAAAAAATATAATTTTATCAATGTATTTATTTAAAATTTTAAAAAAATAATATTTATGAAATCATAAATATGTCATGCTGACGTCATCAGTTCGAACCGGTTTGATTAACCGGTCAAACCGGTTCGAACCAGACTAGTTCCTTTACCGGTTCAATCACCGGTTCGGTTCTGATAACATTACTCTTAAACTAAAACAAACAAAAAAAAGTAAACTCTAATAGATAGGTGTATATATGAGGCACACTTAATCATTAAATTAGTGTATATTCCATTTATTATATTTAACATTATTTATTTTAATAGCGTACCATTTTCATTCAAATCAAACATACGTATGATCCTATCTTAAGATGATGTCAAATCAACATAATGGAATATTTTGACATGAATATCAATTTTAAAAATTCTATATTCAATATTTAAATCGTATGAATTTTATATAAATAAATGAGAGTATAACGTATTATTATATTTTAATACAAGAGCCAGTAAATGTATACTGCAACTAAGGGTGTAAATAGGATTAGTTTCAACCTAAACTCAACTAATTCAAAATAATTCATAATAGAGCTAGGTTAGGCATTTAGAAAATAAGTTACATAATCCGATTTGAACCTATCCAATTTTAAAAAATGAATTTGTTTAGGTTAGATGATTATCAACCTGACTATACCTAATTTCACATAGTAGTACAAAAGTATAATAGATTATTAAAAAATAATCATACATTAGCATATAAAACATGAAAATTAACTAGAAATTATTGCTTTGAAATAAGATTATTTAACAGTTATATTATGTTATAAATTATAACTCGTATAAAAGGAATTGATTTTTATTCTTTCATAGAAATTTATATTTCAAAATAATTTAATTAAGAAAAATATTTTTAAATATTTTATACTTATTAAACTAATTTCTAATCGGAATCGAACCAATAGGATTAAGATAGAAGTGGATCTATGAAAAATAACATTGAAGTAAATCGTTGTTTTCATTGTAACCAATCGTAATAACGGCAGCGTTGGCAGCCTGACTTTCTTGCTCTACAAAGGTTGTGCGCCGTTAACGTCCATCTCAGCGTTTGCATTAATGTGCAGTGGCCCTGAAATGAGCTCACATGATGATAAAATCAAAATCTACTTCACACATTGTATTTAAAATAATGTATATTATTGTTATATCAATTTTCATGCTAACAGGATATGTAAAAATTCAACGTAATAAAATAATTTGATTTAAATAACAACTTTAAAATAATTTTTTCAATATCTAAACCATCGAAAGTATGATTGTATATGGATAACTGATTGCATCAAATTTCATTGTATTTTAATATGTATTTTAATAAAAAATATTCAAGTGCAGCTTCACTTCACCATAATTACAGTACAGTTAACTCAAAATGGGTTCCACATGATTATAAAATTATAATCTACTCAACCCATTATATTTAACATTATGTATTCTATTATCATATTAATTTTTATCCCAATTGGATATGTGTATGGACCTATTTAAAAATGTTATAAATTTAATGTAATAAAATAGTTTGATGTAAATAATAATTTTAAAGTTGTTTTTGCAACTGCAGTAAAATTGCACCATAATTAATAATGCATTTGGCTTAAAATGGACCTCACATGTACTTAAATGTATTGATACTTTATAAAATTATTTATCTATATATAAATTTTATAATAAATAATTTACATATTGAAAAAATAATTTTAAAGCTGTTATTTACATTAAATTATTTTATTATGTCAAATTTATACCATTCTCAGATGGATCCATACACATATCCAATTGGGATGAAAATTGGTACGATAATAAGATACATAATTTTAAATACAATCGGTGGAGTAGATTATAATTTTATGATCATATGAAGCCCATTTTGAGATATCTGCACCATAATTTGGTACAGTGAAGCCGCACTGGAATATTTTTCATATATTTATATAAGATATTTTCAAGTGCAACACCACTGCAGCGTAATTACGGTGCAGTGACGTTGAAATGGGCCCCACATGATGATCAAATTATAATTTACTTCAGAATAATGTATTCTATTATATATCAATTTTCATCCCCAATCTAATATTTGTATGGACCCCATCTAAAAAGGATACAAATTCAACGTAATAAAACAATTTAATATAAATAACAATTTTAAAGTAATTTTTTCAATATCTAAACCGTCTAAAGTATGATTTATATATGAATAAATAATTATATAAAGTTTCATTATATTTTAATTTGTGTAGAGCCCATTTTTTGGGTAACTGCACCGGAACAGCTTTATATATATATATATACACACACACATACGGGACACTTCTATGTAACCCTCTCCATTTTTAAAATTTTGATGATTGATAGAAAATCTATTCTATTTATTATGTTTAAAATCATTTCTAATATCTTAGAAACTCTTTTATTTTTTAAATTTCACTGTATATGGGTCCCATCTATAAAAGTATAAAATCAACGTAATAAAATAGTTCAATATTAAAATATCAACTATAAAGTAGTTTTTTCAATATCTAACAATCTAAAATATCAATAATATGTAGATAAATAATCCTATAAAGTATTGTTACTTTTAATACGTGTGAATAAATCTAAGCATTTTTCATAATTAGAATGAATATACATATTTTTGACTAAGTGTGACCCATGGACATGCTTGATTTAGATGAAACTTGGTCTCTTAGCTAAACAAACGGTGTTAAATATAATGAATGAGTTATATTTTTCATCATGGATCAATATTTTGAAATTTGATAGGGTTATATGGAACTGCTTCTAGTTACATAGAAGCGGAGCCTATATATATCAGGAGCGCTTCTATAAAACCCTCTCTCTATATAAACCCTTTCGTTTTTAACATCTAAATGGTTAATAGAAAATTTACTTCATCTATTATATTTAGCATCATTTATATTATCATGAAAACCCTCTCATTTGTTTAATTTAACTATATATAGTTCTCATCTATAAATGTGTAAAATCAACGTAATAAAATAATTTAATGCTAAAATATTAATTTAAATTTTAAAGTAGTATTTTCAATATCTAAATTATCTAAAATATTATAAATATGTAGATAAATAATTTTATAAAGTATTGCTATATTCTAATTTGTATGTGAATGAATCTAAACATTTTTACTAATTTACATATAAATGTACCTATTTTCGAGCAAACGTGACCCATTCACATATTGGATTTGGATATAACTTTATCTTTTAACTAAATAAATGATGTTAAATATAATGAATGGATTAAATTTTGAATAAAACATCAAAATCTTAAAAATGGAGGGGTTACACAAAATCACTTTTATGTATGTCTGTCACACAGAAGCGTGTCCCTCTATCTATACCAATAATCTTATTTTTTTCAACTTCATTAGTTTATTTTAATCATTTTTCGTTTCAACAAATTTATTTACTTGAATTTCATCCATATTATTTCATACTCGTCACACAATTCTCGGAATATTATCTTTCCATTCTCTGCCCCATCCAAAATTCCACTGCTACATTTCCAAACATTCCTAGAACAATTTTTGGATTGCCCGAGGAATTGTCACGCGCAGGCAGGGTCAAAGTACAAAGAGTTGGTAGTGGGTTGCAGGAGGTGACGTGTAATAAGAATAGCCACGAACTGTTGCATTGTAAGAGTCTATGAACTATTACAATCCGTTCCTAAAATCCATTATGGCTTATGCTAAGAAAATAATGACATTTGAGAATATGTGTACGTGGGGATAAGGGTGGAAATTAAGGTAGTCGACCCGTGAACTATCCTTCACCCGATCCATTTTTAACCATATAAAACCAATATTTTTTGACACAGTGTAGCGTGGATTAAAGATTTTAACCCGGATTCAAAAATAGGATTGAAGCAGATTAACCATGCTCTAACTCATCCTACATACATCGATTTATTAAAAATTATAAGCCTACGTTTAAATCTTATTATTATTTAAAATTTTCACATTTTTTATAATCATCTATATTAAACAATAAAGGGAACAATTTATCCAGAAAACAATATGAGAATCAATAAGAAGAATTTGCACATATACACATAACTCTTACATATGAATGTATATTAACCTATTTTAATAACGTTATATTATATATTCACATGTTTTGTTTTAGTAATGATGTATTTTTAAATAATTAGTAAAACATTGAAGCATATAATATTTAAATTTAGTATAAATGTATCATTATATTTGATAGATATATAAATTTTTGAAATCATCCTATTTGACTCGTATTTTTTATTTGACCCATTATTCTGAAACTGGTTTGATATTAACTCGAAATTTGTCTTAATACTTACTAAAAAAAAGTGAATATCATTGTCCCAACCTAATATAAAAATAGGGTCAAGTAAAATTTTTAAAAATTAGGATCATGTTTAGGCAAACTTTAACCCAATATGGCCCAAGTCAATTCCCAAATCTACATGGGGAAGGGATGGTATCCCATGGAATGCACAACTTACAACAATTTATTTTACAATCTAAAAACTCCATTTTTCCAACCTATATCTATACTTTAATTATTTTTCCTACCAATTATCTTATTTATTCCAACTTTACTACTATTATTTCGTATCAATTACATTATTTTCAAACTATTCTATTTTCCACAATAACGCTATTTATCCTTTAAAAAAAATCCCCTGTATCATTTTACACGCTCTGCCTGCTGCTGCCTGTTAAACACTTTCTCATGTTCATTAAAAGCCTTCAGAGAAACACAAGACCAGCGACAACCGGCAATTCTTCTTCACCATGAAATGGGGATTTTTGCAGATATGCCTGCAACTTTTTACCGATATTACATCTACGTCCATAAATTGCTCAAAATTATAAATATGCCCACACTGTTTCTCACTTTTGCAGGCGTATCCCCTTTTAACATAATTCAAAAACAGCGTGAGATGGGCAGCTTGGGATTTTTATTATTATTTCTAAAATGGCCAGAGAAAAACGATAAAAGCGTTGGTATTGTGGAGGGCGTTATTACGGGTACAACTTTGGCCGGGTTGCGCCTAAACCCGGCCCGCCGAACCGATTTCTAATGGTACTGGAACTTACTTTTCTATAACCCGAACCCGGTGAACCTGATTTGTAAATGTAATAGAGTTAAGGTTCAAGTAAACCCGAGCCTGATTTCTATTTTACATGTATTACAAAATATATTTTATATATAATATCTAAGCAATATTTGTTTATATTTTTTTGTCTTTTACGTTATTTATATTTATAATACATGTTTGACATATTATAATTATATTATAAATAAAGTATATTATTTTCATTTATTTATTTTTTATTTTTATAATCTTCTTCATTTATCTTGTTTTTATATTAAATTTTTCTAAAGATATTCTTTATAGATGAATTATTCTATTAGCTCAGACTAAGCAAATGTCTCACTTCGCTTATTTCAAAAAACTCATTTACAATAACTTTTTTTTCTTCATACTCTTGTTTATTTAAGTGTATTTAACATATAAAATAATTTTTACAATTTTTAAATATGTGTATAAGTTTTTTTAATTTTTAAATATAAAGGTATTTTAAATACATATATATACAAATGATTAAAAATCTCAAAAAATATATGCACATATCCAAAAATGGTAACTTAGTTTATATGTTAAATACACTTAGATAAACAAATGTACGAAGAAAAAACAAAAAAAATTGTTGGAAATGAGTTTTTTGATGTGGGTTAAGCGGGACATTTGCTTAGCCCAGGTTAACAGGATTATTCTTTTTCTTTATATTGTTATATTTTTTAAAAATATGTGATTTGACAGTATATTATTATATTTACTGATATGATTTGTTATTATTATACATTCATATAAAATTTTAAAGCTATTATTCTTAAATAAAATGTAAATTTTGCAATCTAAATTTCAACTTAAAATTCAATTCGAACCCGATTTTTAAAAATAGGGTTAGGATTTAAGTTTTACATATAGGATTAGAATTAAGATTAGAATTGATATTTTATAAATAGAATTAGAATTATGATTAAGATTAAGATAAACTCGAATTTCATAAGCACCGCCGGGACGTTATGATGAGCAGGCCGGGAGAGGAGAGAGAACACGAGGACCTTTACGTCTACTCACCGTGCACGCGCCGCGCACGTGGCCAATAAATGGTCCGGAGAGTGAAGTGGGGCGGACCATGCTTGCTTAGGATTGCGTGCAGAGATGCACGGCCGAGCAAACCCAAAAGCACCAGAAAACTCAAGGAAAAGGGAGCGAAGGCAAGGAAACCTTACATATATATATATGCACAGCCGGATATTCCGTAACCCGGGTTAACAGTATCGGAGTCGAGAAGTAGGTCCTACTATGTAATTTTATTCTTTTTTTTTTTTATGATTATATTTACATACATCTCAACACATATTATATTGAAATTCTTAGACATTCTTACAAATACGGAGATACATAACTCTACCAAAGAAATTTGGAGACACAGCTCCACCAAAAAATTAGGAAGACACAGCTTCCACTAAGCCAAAGGGAGACCACAGCTCCCACAACATTTTCCGGGCCAAAATCCCAACATGGGATTCGAATTTAACAATTTTTTATGCTAATAAAGGAAAAAGTTAGAAAATAATGATCTATTATAAATTTAAATAAGTTCCCTGTATGATCTAATTTTATTGCATTCAATCGATCAATTAATGTATCACTATATATACTTAATAATTTAGAATGTAACCAATCAAAAAATTAATTTAGAGTGTGTATACAATACTACTCAAGTTACTTACGATCTCCAAAAAAATCAATGATAAAAGAATTTCATTTAATTCATTATAATCCTACGATTGTCTCCCAATGCCGTTTAATTTCCTGTGTGTAATAAAATTGTTATTTACTTTTCTGTAAAATTTATATTTAATTATTTAGATGATATTCCAATAGGATTGTTCGTAAGCTAACAGTAAAATAATTTCAAAAGAAAAATATCTGTTACAAATTTTAGTAGGACACGCAAAATTTTCGATTTAAGTTAATTTCATTAATTCCGAAGCGATAAATGGCATGAAAAAAGCACATGTTACAGGCGATCTATATAAACACACTTGAGAAATATATATAAAGCGCGTGGGGTAGTGGTGCGGGTCCGACTAGAGATACATGGACATGTAAGCAATGCATGTAATGTATGAACGCGACCTAACTTTTTTTTTTCCTTCTCTGTCGCGTAACGCTGTACGGGCCAACCAATGCACCGGGAGCATTTCATCTATTTTTAAAATTTTTTTAAAACAATTTTATATAATTGTTAATGTATGTATATTTAACACATGCATCAATTTTTACCACTTTTGGAGACTTTTAAATATTTATTTTTAATTTTTTGAAATCAGTAACATTTTTATAATTAATGAATTATGAAAATGCCACATGTTATACTACTGGACTATGTCGTGGCTCACAATAGATTTCCTAATCTTAATTCTAATATGTTTTCTAAAATTTCAATCCTAAGCGACCTCAATACAACCCTTTTCCTTTATCAAAAAAAAAAAAAAAAATTACAACCCTTTTCCAAAAATTATAATCCTAACACAACCATAATCATACAATTTGGGTTGGATCAGAGGTTCAAAATGTATCAATAATTTGGACTAAAACAGCCTAATCGTGTGCTGAAAAAAGTTAATAAACTAAAATCGACTATTGTAAATTTTCGTCAATCAACACGGTTAATGATAGATATTCTTTTAAAAAATCTTGACAATTATAGAACTAAGCAAAAATCTTTAAAATTATAAAAATTTCCTTCCTTAACAAATCAAAATTTTAGAAAAATGATGCTAGGTTTCAAATTTTTAATTCAATACTATCAACCATATCCTAATCTAATTTAATATCTAGTTCAGTTTAACTTCAACCCAATACTTTTATTTGATGAACCTTTAACTTTACCTAAAATTTGATTATGTTGATATGAAAATTTTCATTTACCAAAACTTGATTCAAGCTAATGAGAGTTTCTCTTTAGCTAACTTAATCCAATTCCAGTTCGAGGTTCCAAAATGGTAAGAATTAAGCATAGGCGGTTGAATTTCCACCCATTCTCCACATATGCCTCCTTATTTTTCTTTCGTTTTAATGTTGAAAATAAATCGTTACTACTATTTCGTGATGCAGTGAAAATTAGCTTGATCGAAATTACGAATTTAAAATTTCAAATCCAACCATCGACCTAAGTTCAATTCGAGACCAACCTGATATTCTTAGGGTTAAGTAGGGCTGACGTTTAATAAAATGGAGGTTTTGTCTACACCAGGTCAGGGTTAAGTCATAGGGCATGGATTAAAAAACGAGTTCAAAGAATAAAAATTTGAGTGTGTGGGACTTGGATTTGTCCGGGCGAGGACATTTCGACTAGCTTCTATTTGTTCAGGCGTAAGAAGAGAACGCTGATAAGAACTAATCATTGTTGATATTATCCCACGCCAATAGTCCTTAGGCCTTCGTCACGTACACAACGGCCTCCGTGTGTATCGACAGGCATCCCTGCTGTAGAGTGGACATGACCGTTTTTAGTCCCCGGGCTATTGCAGTACGTAATCTATTTCCTTAAGGAGAACCCTAGCCATCTTTTGGGATGGAAGCCACATATAATACAATATCTCATTTTCTAATACATAATTACTTTTACCTGTTCGTAAATGAGATGAGATGTGAAATATGATGAAAAACTATTATTATGTTATTAGAAATATGAAAAGTTGCGCGAGAATTGAATACGTAGACCCCAATCGTATGTGCCCGATAATGCTCCCGAGCGCATACACCAATACCACTGATTTTCAAAAATAAAAAATAAATATTTAAAATACTCTAAAAATAATAAAAATTTATAATAATGTTAAATACACTTATATGAACAGTTTTATAAAAAAAAATTCAAAAAAAATAGGTGCGCGCTTCCGGAAGCATACGATCGGCAAACATATAAAGGATAGGTACTTTTAGAATGAGAAAGGTGTCCTTTCCATTCGTAAACAACCCCTAAACTGTCCCATCTGTAGAATTACCTTTTTTCATTTCTTACATAAATTTTCATTTCCCAACACAACAATCTCTTTTCATCCAATTTTTTTACATCCTATTCAATCCCTTCATATACTCTTGAACTAGAAAATTTACAATGTCTCCCCTTTCAGGAAAGCAGCAAATATATCCAGAAAATCCAACTCTTTTTCCCCTCTTCCTGTATAAATCATCGACACAGAAGGCCACAATCTGCCTGTAACAATCGTCTACTACCAGACAACCAACACAGAAGGCCACCCTTGTATTCTCTTAGCAAGCTTTCGGGGCAAGAAGATGACCATCACTCCATTCTCCGGGTTGAGAGGAGCAACGGGAAGTTCTTGGGGAGGTTCAAGTTGGCGGAGAATGCAATGGTGGATGAGGTTAAGCAGCGATGGAGAATGGAGTGCTGAGAGTGACAGTGACGAAGCAGGAGGTGGTGAAGAAACCCAAACGTCAAGACCATTGAAACCAGCAGTCAAGACATTCTGTACTATCTTCATCATGGACATTCTGTACTATCTTCATCATGCTTGTTTTAGAAATAGATTTGTGTTTTCATTGAATATGCATTTAGCAGCAGTCTCACATTTGCTTCCCTCAAAAATAAAATTCTGCGTTTGTAAGTTGAAGTGATAAACAGAGCCAGAACACAAATGCCATCAAATGCATCATTCGTTCTATCAGCAACAAAAGCTGATAATTAGAAACCAAAAAGAAAGCCATTGTTAAAAGAGCTGATTCTTCCTAGTACTAAGCAATTGGTAGACTACCTCTAGACATAAACAACTTCAGAATTTTACTCTCCTGCTCGATTACTGCATTCTGACGCTGTAGGAGATCTCGTGGCATGAAAACTGGAACTGCTTCCAACCCTTGATGTTGGCTTCTGATTTTTCACAAGCGGGACCAAGGACTGAACCACATCTGCCATGAGGGGCCTGTAATCTGCCTCAGCCTGCACGCACATAGCTGCAATGGCTGCCACCTGAATAACCTCCTTCATCGAATACTGACCTTCCAAGGCAGGATCCATGATCTGTAGAACCTCCTCCCGATCTGTCAGCCGAGGCAATGCCTTTGATTTACAAAGGGACAACAAAGACGAGGAGAAAAACATGGTCAAAATCCAGGCCAGCATTCACATGCACACCAAATTAAGCCCAACAACAAAACTTACCATAACTGGTGAATTATTGCACAAGTACAGTTTTTAGAGACAGAAAATACAATATCACCAATTTGATGAAAGGGATCCAGTTTCATGAAAACCTCTCCGCTTGAACCTGCCCTTAAACTTCAAAAATCTAGCATGTATGGCCACAAAGGAGGTGCTGCATAAAGGCATTGTGAAACCCAAATGCACAACAGTTCAGAAATGGGGAGGCGTGCACGAATGCTAGATGCCAAATTACTTCAAAACATCATAACTGTTCTAACCTCAATACCCTAGTCATAGATAGTTTTAGAAAGATATGGATAGAGAGACCCTGGGAACGTATAAGGTTGGATATTTCAGGGAGATAAACAAAGCATCAACTGGTAGTGGTGGATCCCATTAGGCCAAGCAGGATCTGAAGTTCTTTGAGACCTTTATTCAAACATCATTCACATCTGATGCACAATCAGGTGATCTATACTCAAATCTTAAGAGACCCGTGTTCACAGTTCTCTAGTTACAGTCATAATGCCACAAATTACAAGTGAGAGAAAGTACATTGGCAGCCCCAGCTTCTCAAGATGATACCATGGTCTAGTGGCAAAAGGTTGCCCCCCAATAGAAGTGTACAACCAGCAATAGAGCAGTACCCTGCCAGCACCATCAGAGGAAACTTTACGGTGGAAACCAAGCTAGGTAACTGTGTTAGGCCAGCAGCAGATATCAGGAAGCAGAAAATTAACTGGAGAAAGGAAGTATAGATTCCTTACCCATGATACAAGAACCCCTTCTCCAGAAGCCCTTTTCATGTCCACTGGAACCCTGCCTGTGAGCAGCTCCAACAGCACAACGCCATAGCTGTACACATCTGATTTGGTAGTCAAATGTCCAGTTAACGCATACCTGTAAAAGAAAGAAGCCTTTGAATTCAGAAACAAAGTCATGTACTATCTTCCATTTTCAAGTAGGAAACTGGACAGCATCGAGTCCTTAAAACGCTACCAGTTAGATAACTTCAGAATTATTGTATTGAATTTAACAGTTAAAAATTCTTACTCAGGAGCAACATATCCTTGAGTGCCCAATACACGGGTAGAGACATGCCCGCCAGCTTTTTCAGATCCAAGCTTGGCCAGGCCAAAATCTGAGACCTTTGCATGGAAGTTCTTGTCAAGAAGGATGTTGCTGCTCTTGAAATCTCTGTGGATCACAGGAGGGTTGACCCGTTCATGTAGGTATTCCAGGCCTCTAGCAGCATCCAGAGCTATTCTCATTCTGGTTTCCCACTCCAACTTTGAAACACCACCATGGGAACCTGTGTAACTAAAAGCAAACCATTAAGTTCGACTCAGCAAAGCCACTTAATTCGCATACTGAAAAACCAATGGGAAAAAAAAATATTTTTGGACCAAAATATCATTGGAGAAAGGAGAATATGAGGTAGCAATGCCATCCTTAAATGTAATGTCTGTAGAATAAGCCTGTTCTCAGATCTTAAGCGTCCACATGACCACTGAAGTAACAAGTTCACTGTGGGATCCGCTTTGAGAAACTTCAGTGAATGATTGTTCCAAAACGAAAAAATAATACGGGTGAATCAGGCATTGGAGCATTGAACATGATTTGAAAGCCTAGTCTCCCAGGGCCTCTCTAGAGTGGCATCGTCCAATCAAGCAAAGTTGAGGTTTTCTATGGAAGGCTAATATTTTATCATTTTAAAAATAGCAAGCTCACATCATACATCATCCACTTGTTAAAAAGATGTTAAGTATCAGATCATATATGCAGAGGAAATGATGTGGAACCTAGGCTTCATTTAGGTTGCATTTAGGGAGCAACTTCTGCAGAATAAAAATTGCATAAGTAATTTTCCAGGAAGGAATATTTGGAACTACTGCCGCATGTGCTTTTAAGCCCTGATTTCTTCTAAAAATAGGGAAAACGCCTGACTAACACACTGCCAAGCCAAACATCAAATTCAAAATATTGTGGTGCAGATATAGGAAGCACATAACCACCCTTCAAAAGTGAAGCCAAATGAACCCTAAACCTATCAAGCCGCAACTTGAATTTCAACAAATTTTCCAGGCATATACTCCATTGTTTCAATGGTCATGAATTCTTCATTTTCCTTGGCATAAAAAAAGAAAGAAAGATCAATCAAGAGGAGGAAAAACAAGAAGTAAAATTAACTACATGGAGCTCACATCACAATACCATGTGATTTCCTTCCAAAGGTACACATGGCAAATGCCAGTGCCGCCTGTGGTAAGTGGAACAACAGATTCCAATCAATGTTGTAAGAACCAGCCAGTTGGACCAGTCCGATCGGGAATCGGTTGAGTTCCAGTTTGTTTACATATGGTTCGGTCTGATTGAGTTAAACCATTCAAATTGCTTAACCAATGGTCGAACCAAATTTGACCAGTTCGCAACTCGGTATAGATTTAAAAAAGCACAGCTTGTTTTTTTCAAGTTCCCTCTCTTCCTCCCCAAATTGCTCCCACCCTCCCAAATCTTAAATCCCGCCTTCAGCTATCTGCCACCCATTTCTTTCCCATTCTCCAATCGCTGTGACCGGCAATAGCACAGTACATAGGCACGAAGCAGCAGCTCCAGCTCAGCTCCAGCTCACAATCACCGAGCATAGCTGCCAGCTTCCTACCTCTTTCCTCTTCATTTTTGGTGAGCATCCATTTCCCGATGGACTCAGCTGCCTCCAGCACCCAGCTACCAAGGTTTCCTCTTCATTTCCAGTGATCATGTCCCATAACAGCAACAATGGTTCTGGCAGCTCGTCCCATCATACCACAACAACAGCAGTACCGGAAGCAACAAGTAGCGTCCATAGCCGATTTCCTCTTCATTTCTAGCAAGTGGCATCCGAAATTGGTAATTTTCCTCTGCTATTTTTTTTTTTAAAGCATTGCCTCCGTTTTGCCTCAGCTATTTTGGCCGAAGTATTTAGTTTGTATTCTTTCACTTTTTTATTTTCACTCCAAATCATAGATTATTATTTTTTATGCTATTTTTTTAGTCTATAAAAATTTAATTTCATCTAAGGCTTTTAGCATTTGCAGTTCTAAGAAATATTATACGCTCGCATTCATCATATTTTGTATATGAATTAAGAGAAAATATATTAAAAAACAAATAACCCAAAGATTAAACGGTTTCCACTTTCCATCTGATCAAAGACCAATTTTGCTGACTAAAATGCACATAACATCTAGAATGCCAAATTTGTGACAAATCTGGCTTCTTTATTAATGATAATTAAGATATCAGATGAGCTGATGACTTCGGATTCTTTATTAATTATAATTTGATGAGGATCATGTGCTTTAGACTTCTAAAATTTTATATTTGATAAGAATGATATGTTTGTACTTTGTAGACTTTTCAATTTTCATTTTTATTAAGCACATGAGTTGTTCTTAATTTTTATAATATTATAAATTATTTAATTGTTCAATCCTTCTATAATTATTCATCTATTTTATTTCTTGTTGTGTTAGATATGTTTATAGAAGTGCAACTTATAAAAGCATCGATATACATAGGGAGAATTTAAAAGTAAGGCGTCAACATTCAAAGTTTATTACACATTTTAAGTCAGTTAGTATAGTTAATTTTTATTAGCATTCATGCTTAAAGGTTTTTGAAAATTTCTATTAATTTTTTTCCAAAATGTTTTGTTGTAATGCATAAATCAAATATAAGGACTTACGATTTATAAATAGATCATTTTACTAATATGTGGTTAATTAAAAAATTAAACATTTATAACATCATAATTATGTCATGGTGACGTCATCGGTTCAAACCGGTACGAACCAGACTAGTCTCTTCAACGGTTCAATCAACAGTTCGGTTCTGACAACATTGATTCCAATTGACAACAAGTTAGTGCCAAGATAAATCAAACAGTAGCTTTTTTGCATTTCACAAAATAAACAAAAAATTAAAAGATGGTGCCTGGATAAAGGA
>JAXCLR010000001.1:46757036-46779028 GCA_035584095.1 Annona squamosa | reverse complement strand
ACCATCTGCAGCCCCATATTTTTCAAATCCGCCCACGGTGGCCATGGATTCAAGAATCTAACCCACTAACTTGATTCGTAAGATGAAAATAGCACCAAATCCGATTCCTCGGCCCCGATAATCTTTGCCTAAAACAAAGCAGGAAGCAGTTGTTGTTCGCCAACACCGGCCATGCAACCGCTCGAAATTGCAAAAAAAGACATTGATGCAAAGACCGACAGTTGCATTTAATTGGACAGAAGAAATTCCAGTATGCCTCTAGCTGCACCCATTTACGGCATCAACCCAAGTAGCAATCGAGCTCCCGAATAATCACCTACGGTGATGCCCATCTCAGCCACCCTTTTCCGCCACTGCCTTCAAGTGCGGCAGCCCCTACGCCACAAATTGGAGCAAGATTTAGCAGATTCAACCAACCCCTTCTCTGCTTCACCAACAGCAGCCATAATCCTCAAGATCTGCCATCTTTGAAATCAGCAGCCAGTGTGCAGATCACGGCTATCTCCTATCAAGCATTCAAGCGGTTCTCATCCATTAGCCCAAGAATCCAAGCATCTTTGCCATCAGTTTGAGCTTCGATCTCCATCGAATCCACCATCGCCCAAGAAAAATCAACCATCTCCGAAAACAAAACAAGGAAGACGGAAGAGATGGAAGAGAGAGTGAGTGACGCACGAGTCTGGCACCAAATTCGATGCTCCCTCATAATTTTTTCTCTTTCCGAAAAAGCCCAAATGCATCATAGCCATCCACTCTAAATTGACGGTGAAGATGCCGCTTCTTGCGATAAAAACACGAGAAGCACTTCCCATGGGTTGGTGCTCATATGAAGCCTGCCTTGTACAGTCATTATGGGATCCGTCATTATGGTCATCTTTGCTCTGATTATAATTTTTGTTTAACACGAGGGGTGGGTCTAAGTAAAAGGAAGAATAGTTTTTCGCAGCCATACTTTGCAATCATTTAAATATCGGTATCTTTACCTACTACTACACTGTACATCTTAACTTTATTTCTTTTACTCTCAGTGCAGCCTTGAGCTTCACAAAGCTTCGCAAGAAGTAAAATTGGGATTAAGGTGAACTGTATATATTACATTTTAATTTTTAAGTGATTCTTGGATAAAATTATGGAAATGTTTATTTGAGTTGATAGTACCTAATAATTAATAATTCTGCTTTTTGTAAACTTAATATGTATTTTTAGATAATTTATGTTTTTAATATTTTACAACTAATAACGATTCAATAAATGTAGAGCCTCTATGAAATTTTTTTGAATTTTAACAATTTATCATGTTGGACACATTTTGTTTTATCATGATATCAAAAATAATTTCACTGGAAATTTATATTTTGTGAAAGTATTATTTTTGAAAGTAAATATATAATTACTAATATTCAAAAATGTAGGATATATAAACGTTTGTATTGAATCATAAATAAATACACTTGGATAAATATAATAAATTTGTATTGAATTTTTTCCTTTAAGAAAATGAACAGGCCATACGATAGAAACGTTCCATCTTTTCCTAGATAAATATGGAAATGTTTGGTACACGGAGTGTTTAAAAAGTCATAAAAGTTTTAGAGAACATTTCTTAATACTTAAAGTTTTTTTATCTAAAATTTTCTTCTCTCCGCAATTATCTTATTTTTTAATTATGGGTTTCAGACCTATGTAATCCCTTCAAAATCTAAGATTTTAATTCTTAATGGAGAATTCAATTCATTCATTGTATTTAACATCATTTGTTTATTTAAAAGATTAAGTTTCATTCCAGTCAAGTATGTTTATGAGTCACACTTGATAAAAAAATATATATTCATGTGTAAATTATTAAAAATGCTTAGTTTTTTTACACATTTATTATAATATAATAATACTTTATAGAATCATTTATTTATATAGAAATAATATTTTGGATGGTTTATATGTTGAAAATACTATTTTAAAATTGATATGTTAGCATTTTTCATAATTTACACATGAATATATACATTTTTTAATAAATATGGTCCATAAACATATTTGATTGGGATGAAATTTGATATTCTAGATAAATAAATAATGTTAAATATAATAAATGAATTAGATTTTTCATCAAAAATTAAAATCATAGATTTTAAAGGGTTACATGACTCTGTTTCTATATAACTCGGTTATATAGAAGCGAAGGCTTTTAATTATTTTTTCATTTCTTTTGGTATATTTTTCAATCATTTCTACACAACTATCCATAAATCTATGCATCTAATATATCTATTTTAACTTTATATCTTTGTTTCTCATCATTAATCCTATCATATATTATTATTTTCTCTTATTTCAAAATTTTTTCACCAAAAATCTAACATTAAAAGTTTTATTATTTTTCAAACACATCTTTGGATGAAAATTTTTTTATATAAAGTTTTTGAAATTAGATAAAATGATTGATGTTAAAAATTTTCATAGCTAAAGAAGAACACCTTTAAGGGCAAAATCCAAACTACTCGTGTTGTTTGAATTAAAAAACATTTATATATTATAGATAAAGTTTATTTGTTAAGCTTTGCGTACAAGTCATAATAGATTCAAAGATATAAACAAATGACGTTACTTGTATGGTATATTATGTTTATTTTATGATGAAGATTTTTTTTTTTTTTAAATTTTGGGCCACGTTCACAACTTGGATGCCAGAAGATAGGATGAGAAGGGAATGAAATCTTCTATTTTTTAAAAACATTTTTCTTATTCATAAAAAAATACCAAACCACTTTTTTTATTTTCTATACAACTTTTTATTTTGGAAATGATCTAATACTTGCATAAGTATGAAAGTCTCCATATTTACTCTTGATTTTTTAATTTTAAAATTTTCTCAAAGATGTAGATTTGCTTATCTTGTATATCCATTTGTATTTATTTATGATTCTAAAAACTACATGATCGCAAACTTTTGTACATTTGTAAATTATATTTATGTTATGGAGACATTTGGTAATGAAAAAATTTGTGAGATTATTGGAAATGGTGAAAAATAGAAAAAGAAATATTTTGAGAAATGTGTGAATGATAGAAAATAATAGTGATATAATTGGAATAGATAAGTTTGTTGGAGATGACTGGTACGGAGAAATAATTAGAATATAAGGGTAAAAATGAAAAAATAAAATATTAAGAAGTGCCAAACCGTACATGCGGCACAAATTTACAGCAATTTCCTGCACGATCACTCTTAAAGATACCATTGTTTAGAAGATGCAAATTTTCAACGAAATGCATTTTTGGTAGATAATAAAACAATATGCATTTAACCTGATGAATAGTTTAAATTTTAAAAATTAAGAGTAAACATGAAGGCTTTCTTGCTTACTAAGTATTAAATCATTTTTTTAAAATTTTTAAGAACTTTTCCATGCTAAATAAGATTCTTGAATGAAATTTATATTAGGATGAAAATGTAATGATGTATGTTGATGACAAAAAAAAAAGTTTTATTGAAAATATAAAAAAATTATGAAAATTTTATTTTAAATTTTGAAAAGCCATCTTGAAAATAAGAATACAGATTTAATTCAGTCACCTTATATGGCCTGAACCTTCTCCGCACACGGCATCAATGACGGACTTCGGTTGCATGCTCCCGGGCGCATACACCTTTTTTTTTAAATTTTTTTTATAAACTTATTAGCCCAAGTTTATTTAACATATTTATCAATTTGTACCATTTTTGGATATTTTTAGATATTTATTTTTTATTTTTTAAAATAAGTGGCATTTTAGTAATTTAAAATTACCTAAAATGCCACTGATTTTCAAAAATAAAAAATAAATATCTAAAATACTCGAAAAATAGTAAAAATTTACCTAAAAATTAAATACACTTAGACTAACAAATTTATGAAAAAATTTTCAAAAAAAATTTTAAAAAATAAGTGTATGCGCCCGGGAGCATGCAGCGCATCAAGCTCCCGGAAGCATACAATCGGAGTCCATCAATGTCTTGCTTACCAAGTACCGCGCAAGTCCTGGACAGGCCAGCAGCTCGTTCAAGCTTCAAAGTGAACGGGTGAGACCGTTGGAGAATGGAAGCCAAGTCGGATGGTAGCCGCGACCTCTCCGCAAACCCACAGCTGTTGATGGAAATCTCTTTTAAAATTTATTTTAATAATCTAACCTTATACATTCTTTACAATATGACATCAATCATTTACAGTAAAAATAATACAATTCAAATTATGCTAATTAAAAAACTATGATAGAAAGATATTAATGATATATATTTTTAGATTATAAGTAATATCCACAACGATATTTGTATCATCTAAATGATATATATATATATATACATGTATTTTATATAAACGAGTTTTAAAAAGTTTTTTATTTTGATAAAAGCATTTCACATCAATTTTTATATGTTAAATATATAATTTTTATGTTTTTTAGTTACTTAAGGTTACAATAATATTTCATTTTTATTTTCATTGTGAATGGTTAAAATCATATTTTAAATAATATGTATGATTAGGTTATTGAAATAAAATTAAAATTTAAAAAATTTCTCATTGACGTTGATGGGAATTGAGTTCCAAATGAAGTCGTCTCTGTTGGCGCGACACTTAGTTTTATTAGAGATTGCCGTGGAGAATAGCTTCGTTGCGAATTTAGTTCCTACTACTGTTAAAGGAAACTCTTTTGAATTTTATTGTTAAATTATATTTTAATAATCTAACTGTATATTATTTAAAATATGATTCTAACTATTCACAGTAAAAAAGAGTTAGATATTATTGTGACCTTAAATAAGTAAAAATTATATAAACAACTTATTTAAAAACTGATGTAGACTACTTTGATCAAAATAAAAAGATTTTTTCAAACTCATGTGGATAAAATGAGTCACGATACTATGCAATATATTATATACTAGTTTATTATACAATATTCAATTTTTCATTTTATTTTTGCCTATTTATCTTTTCTTCACAAACATGTTTTCTTAAGTGTATTTAATTCATGTACTAAGTTTTGTCAAATACTTTTATATATTTATTTTTTAATTTTTAAAAACCACATGTTTAAGGGATAAAAAATGACTTATATGCCCATGTTTTTTAAAAATAAAAATAAATATGTAAAAGTATTATAAAATGGAAAAACTTAGTCTATAAATTAAATACATTTAGGAAAATATGTTTATGAAGAAAAAATAAAAAAGAAAAAGAAAAAATTGAATATTGTACCATAAACTGACATCTAATGTATTGTATAGAATCATGACTCAGATAAAACACATGTACGTAACGTTTAAAATGATACAAAATATTATTGTGGATATTACTTGTAATATAAAATTATACATCATTAATATCCTTCTATTTTATAATTCTCAATTAGCATCATTTGATTGATATTATTTGAATATAAAAGGGTTAAAATGATATTTTGAAGAATATATATGGTTTGATTATTAAAATAGAATTAAAAATTAAAAGAGTTCTCATTGAATAGCGGTGAGAACTCTTATACTGGTAGCGTTGCTTGCTCCCGGGTGCACACACCTATTTTTTTATTTTTTTGAATTTTTTTTATAAAAATGTTAATATAAGTGTATTTAAGATGTGTATAAATTTTTACCATTTTTGGAATATTTTAGATATTTATTTTTTATTTTTGAAAATCAGTGGCATTTTAGTAATTTAGGTAATTTTAAATTACTAAAATGCCATTGATTTTCAAAAATCAAAAATAAATATCTAAAATACTCCAAAAGTGGTAAAAATTTATACATACGTTAAATACACTTGGGCTAACAAGTTTATGAAATTTTTTTTTTTAAAAAATAAAAAATAGTTGTATTCAATAAGAATAAACTTTTAATATTAAGATAGATAAACTTTTAATACTCAACGTGCAGGAGATCGGACGCCCTTTCCATCTGCATTCAATCAGAATGAGATAGATATCTCATTTTAAAAAAAATTTCGCATTCTCGTGGTCTCCCGTTTAGTTGTTGGAAGCTGTGTTTTCCTGATCATTTGGTAGAGCAGTGTCTCCAAATTTGTAAGAATGTCTCAAAAAGCCTTCAATATAATATGTGTTGAGATGTATGTACATTCCAATAAAAAAAAACAAACTTTTCTCAATTGTGGCAGGACAGTGGAATAAAATGGGACGAGACCAGAAGATACTTCATGAGTATGGTTATGTACCGGGAAGAATGAATCAATATTAAAAAAAGTAGAATAAAAATTGAAAAAGTTTTTATATACTATTGGTGTGCTTTCATGAGTTTTAAAACTTTAAAGACATGTTTAGAAAGTGATAAAATTTTTAATGAAAAATTTTAATGTAAAAGTTTTTAAAATGTAAAAAAAAATGTAATATGACAGGAATAATGACTAAAAGTAAAGAAAATAAAGTTAAAATAGATATGTCAGATGAACGAGTAATTGTGTAGAAATGATTAAAAAGTAAGATAGTTATATAAAAAGAAATAAATAAATAATTAAAAAATAGGATAATTTTAGAAATTGAAAAGTTTTATGCATTATCAAATATTAGTTGAAAAGTTTTTAGTATAAAAAATTTTATATCGAAAAAATGATGTGATATAATAAGGTCGATTAATGATAAAAAGTAGAGTGAATATAGTTAAAATAGATAAATTAGTTGCATTGAATTATGTAAAAATTATTAAAAAGTAAAATAGTCATATACAAAAATATTAAGAAATAACTAAAAAATAATATGATTTTGGATAGCAAAAAGTTTTATATTGAACAATTTTGATTTTAAAAGTTTTTGATATAGCCAATTGTGCCATACAAGTAAAAAAATTTTTGGAACATGTATGACTACAAATTTTCAACCTAAAATTTTAAAATTTTTATAACTATCATATTTCATAATTATTTTTTATATCTTCTTATACAATTTTCTTACTTTTCAATTAATTACATATAACTACTCATACAATTAATCTATATATTTTGATTTTATTCACTTTGTATGTGCTTATTTTAAGATAAAACTTTTCAACTAAAATTTTTTATTTTTCACAATTATTATATTTTTAATTATTCATTTGTATTTTTTATATAAACTATTATATTTGTCAACTATCCAACAATTAACTTATCTACTTTAAATTATTATCTTTATTCCTAATCATTACCTTTATAGTATCACTTCATTTTTTCTAATTTTAAAAACTTATCTTCATGCAAAAGTTTTATCCTTTCCAAATATGCCCAAAAATAACAAGACTTCAAAATTTCATCTACTCTTTGGTAAGACAAATTTGAATTTAAAACATAACATCTTATTTTCCAATGTAATATTTTGCGCTTTTAAAAAGAATTTTCTAATTCGCGACATAGCAATAATCCGTCCCCATCTTTCTCTCAATCTCGTTCTCTTCCTCTTCTAGTTCCTCAGACCTATGGAACACCATTGGGTGTAGCAGTGCAACTTGGGCTCGTGAAACTCGAGTTCACCTCGACCATAATCCTAACTTTATTTCAATTCTAACCCTAACCCTAGTTCTATTTGTAAAATATAAATCTTAATCCTATTTTTGAAACTCAGGTTCTAGTTGAGTTTCATATTGGAATTTATGTTGATGAATTTATATTTTATTTAAAATTGATAAGTTTAGAATTTAATATAAATAAATAATAATAATAAATCATGTAAGTAAACATAATAATATATAATCAAACTACATATTTTTAAAAAATAGTAATNNNAGAATTTTTTTGAGAAAAAATTTAACATAAAAAATAAGATAAACGAAGAAAATTAATGAGTGAAAAAGTAAAAGATAGAAATAAAAAATAAATATAAATGAAAATAATATACTTTATTTATAATAAAATTACAGTATGTCAAACATGTATTCAAATATAGATATAACAATATAAAATATAAAGAATATAAAGAAATATTGTTTAAAATAGTGTGTATGTAATATATTTTATAATAAATATAAAATGGAAAATTGAGTTCAGGTTTGTTTGAACTCTAACCCTATTATATTTACAAATCAGGTTTATTGGGTTTGAGTTACGAAAAAGCAAATTTCAACAAAATTCAAAATCGGATTCACTGGGCTGAATTCGGGCTCAACCCGGCCCAAGTTGGATTTTAAGCGTATGCTCCCGGGTGCATATACCTATTTTTTAAATTTTTTTGAAAATTTCTTCACAAGAGTGTTAATCTAGGTATATTTAACATGTTTATAAATTTTTACCATTTTTAGAGTATTCTAGATATTTATTTTTGATTTTTGAAAATCAATGGAATTTAGGTAATTTAAATGTTCAAAAATAAAAAATAAAAATCTAAAATATTTTTAAAATGGTAAAAATTTATACACATATTAAATATACCTAGATTAACAGTGTTATAAAAAAATTTCAAAAAAATAAAAAATGGATGTATGCACCCGGGAGCATAGAGGCTTCTATGCTCTCGGGAACATATGATTATAATCCGCCTAAGTTGCACCCATAATTGGGTGTTACCCACAGACTGAGAGTTTGCCGGAACACGATTGAGTGCAACTGACAGTTTGCACTAAGGTTTTTAATTTTATTCAAAGAGAAACAAATATCTACTTTGATAATCTCCGTGGAACTTCTTCATTTTAATACATAAAAATGATTATAAAATATAATTTTCAAATTCAATACCGTACATACTTAATTATTGAACGTTTCCTCCAGTTTGGATGCAAGAATTTTAAACGATTTCCCTAGATTCCAATATCTTGTTACGTTAATTTAAATAATAAGATCTTTCTATATAATCTGATTTATTGTTCACATGGTGTCACGTTGCAGGCTTGCAGAGATTTTTTTTTTTTTTTATTGGTATTATATACACCTGTGGCATCTTGATATTACAAATCAAACTCATTCACAACCCTCACAATGGAGGGACAAACCTATTCACAACCCTCACAATGGAGGGACATATTATAAATACCCTCATACAGGAGGGACTAAGTATAAATACTTCCATAACAAGAAGGACATATGCTATATGTGGGGTTCGAACCCACAACCTAACAGCACCCAAACAGGTACTGACACCAACTGAGCTAACCTCAGTTGGCAGGCTTGCAGAGATTTTGAATAGTATAAGAGCAGCGATTCCATGCTTATTTTTTTTGATTGGTACCATGCTTATAATCTTATACAAGCGTGAAACTCGCCATGCTTAACCTTAAATTTTACAGCTGCTCAATACAGAAGCGATTACGTGTACCTTTCTTCATGTTTGATACATTAACTATTGACATAAAATCCAATTTATTTATTATATTTAATATTATCTGCTTAAATTTCATCCAAATCAAATACGTGGATAAACCATATTTGCTTAAAAATAGATACATGTATTTATAAATTAAAAAAACTACTTAAATTTATTTACATATGTATTAAAATGTAAAAATATTTTATAAAATTAGTCATCCAAATAATATTACATGATTTAGATGTTGAAAATATTACTTTAAAATTAATATTTAGCATTAAACCATTTTATTATGTTAATTTTATATATTTGCCGACAGTAGCCATGCATATTAATATTAGACAAATAAAAGAGTTTTCTTGATAATACAAATATGTTATAATAGATGAAGTGATTTTCCATTAATCATCAAAATATAAAAAATGAAAAGGGTTATATAAAAAAATTTCACCAAAGTATTCTCGTAATTTTTAAACTTTAAAATGCTTTTTTTAATGGGGCCGATCGTTTCAGACCCATTCAAAAAGCATACCTTTTGTCTTTAAAATCTTTTATAAACATGTTAATCTAGCATATTTAATTTATAAACAGGATTTTATCATTTTTGAAAATGTGAATATTTTTATTTTAAATTTCTAATACTGAAATAATACTATGTTTAAAAATCTAAAATAAATATATACATATCTTCAAAAATAATAAAACTTGTTTTATAGATTAAGTATATCTAAATTAATAGTTTTATAAAAAAAATTTAAAAATAGAAATATGCTTTTTGGACCATTGATCATTTCCCTTCTAAAATTAACATTTTGTTTTATCATGCTACCAAATTTTTGAATTTGCAAATAAATCTAGATGGATAAACATGTAGAAAGTTTAGATTTTAAAATTTAAAAAGGAAAGATAAGCATGAAGGGCTCTATGCTTACATAATTCTCGAATCATTACTCTATTTTATAATTAAACAAAGGAGAATCACATGAATTTTATTATTTGAATCGCCATCGGTTAACCTCCGACCAAATGTTCTACGAAAATCTGCATTAAAGAATAATCTTTTACTTTGGAAGCAAGATGTGCCTCACGTGGATAAGGTGGCCGAAATATTAAAAACTTCCATCCCAATCGCTACTGTTTTATGGATTTTACAGATAGCTTGGTAAGCTCAATCCACACCCTTAGATCTTCCCAACGGATGAGTGATCCAGATCGTCAATCAAGTGCCATCTTGCCCGTCCATGGCCAAAACAACGGGGGAAAAGAAAAGGCTACTTTCGTAATATCCAGATCATCTGGCCGTTGTTACGCCTTCCCAACCGCTCGCGTTCGACTCCCGCGCGCGTACGAGTCCAAAACGGCAGCTTGCCTTGCTCCAGCTCTCTCTCGCTCCAGCTCTCTCTCTCTCTCTCTCTCTCTCTCTCATGGCTTTCGTCTTCGCTCTGATTCGTGACCAACTTCGTTTCGGAAATGGAAATTCAGAAATCGCAATCGCGGTTTGGTGGAGGGTGGGTCGTTGGGATAGCGATTCTTTGCCTGTCTTCGAAAATTCACTTTCGTTCCACTCCTCGTCCCAACAACTTCTTATCTTCCTTTCAAATCCATCTCTAAACGTCGATTTCCACAACCGAAACTCCGATTCCATCTTTGCTTTCTGGAGAGGCCCAACTGCGAGAAATCTTCCTCTTAGCTCTACTAAGAAATATCTCCGCTCCTTTTCTCAGTCTCGCATTGGAGTTAAGACGGGTTTCTAAAAAGCCGGTTTGCTTTTCTGGTGTTTGGTTTTGCATTCCGTGTGGGAACCACAGAGACAGAAATTTATAGTTTTGCAGTTTCCGTTGGGAAAGCTCGAATCTTTTTTCTGTATAGATTACTTCTCTGGATTATTAGCATATGCTGTTAGATTCGAGAGAGAATTCTGGCTTCTATTGTGATGGGGCAATAGAATCGTAAGGATATTTCTTCAAGAAGCTCCCATCTGATGCTTTGCTTGATTCTAACCTCTGAACAAGTGGTAGAAGTGGAGGCTTTTGTAGGATTGAAAGAAGCAGAATCATTTGACTCAGTGTCTTCTCTACCGGTAGCAATCCTTCATGAAGAATCCTGGTGTATCGCAACGTCTGTCACATGGGAAAGCCTGGCTCACTTAAACCTCCTCGCCCAATCCCATTGTTGAGCGATCCAATGAATATTCAAATGCCTTCTTTTGCAACGAAAACCAGCAAGAACAGATCTTTGGATTCTTTACCTGGTGGGGATGCTTCGGTTTGGAGAAAGGCCATCGGGGGCCACGAACTCTCTGGAACCAAATGTTCTCTGCCTTATGGATTGAAGAATAGCAATATTCAGTTCAGCTTGGCGAAAGGGACTCCTGGAGGGAGGAGAGCTCCTCTGCTGCTGTGCAAGCATGTGAGAACAATTGGTTTTGTCATTGTGCTTTTAGGTGCCTTCTTTCTGCTGGATTCTATGATGATGGCTCTTGCCCATCACTTGCATAATCAGAGTACTGCTGTCCACAGAAGATCAGACAGTTCGCAGGTATGCATGCTGTCAACTTGCTCAGTAACAACCTATAGTCAGTATGCAAAAAAAAGTCAACTGAATATCTAAGCCATGATTTAAAAAGAAATTGATGCTTGGCGGGATGCTTGCATTTCTCTTCCAAATTTTCGTCTCTTCCACCGGCACCTTGTTGTTAATTCTCCGATTAACTGGCATTGACACGACTCATAAGCGCTAGAATTAGTTCTTGTGGGCCATACTTTTTAGAAATCCTAGCAGTTTGTGTAGTTATCCTGACTGGATGCCCCATGAAAAGTTCTGTTGGATGTTCCAGTCCATTAACTGACTAGTCCGGTGATGTCTGTAAACATAATGTGGCAGATAACTACATTTATCCGTTTCATGTATTTTCTATAAGGGCTTATGATACACAAAAAACGCAATTGATAGGAATTTGTTTTGTGCATGTACATCGGAAGAATGGGAGGATCAAAGACTCTAACAATGACGAGAAACCTAAAGTGATGTACAGACGGCTTCTAGATTTGGCTTCCACTGCTCTTTTAGAGGTTTGCTACAGCTGATAGACCATACATACAACCTTGACTTTACCCTTGATAGTAGCATTTTTTTTAATATATTTTATACATTTTCCAAGCCATACAAGATTCTTGTATTGCATCTGCATTACCATTTCCAAGATAGTTTTTTAATTTTCATGACAGCTTTTTCAATTTTCAATACAACTTTATTCATTTCCCTTGCAACTTTACTCATTCTTGATACACATCATTACATTCTCATCCTAGATACAGATTCGATCCAAGAATCTTGTATCATTTGGAACACACTCTTACCTTTTCTTCTTCTTAATATCAGCAACCTTTTCCTGTCCACAGAACCAATTCAGACAAGACTCATTGACACTATGGACGGAACCATATATACAGGCATCTGCGTGGGAACCTTGTGCAGACAAAGATGATCATAAAAATCAAGGTGATTTTTGTCTCACGTTGGTCCTTTGTCTCAGTACGAGCAATGCGTTGTACAGTTAATTAGTCCGTCCTTTTCCTACCTATCAATGATAATGCTTATCAAGGTATGAGAGCACCTCACTGTATTCAAATGGTTTATGTTGAACAGAGAGGACCATCAAAAGTACTGGGTATATAGTGGTTAGTGCAAATGGAGGTCTGAACCAACAACGAGTAGCTGTAAGATTCAATTTACTCACATCATTTGCTCCTTTTAGACAAATTTTGAATGATTACTCTTTCAAGATTACGAAATCGCTTTGATTTTAAAGAACTTGTGTTTCATGGGTATCATTGAACAGAAATGTATGGAATGATCGTGTTTAGACATTTTCTACTTGAAACATGATATACTGAACTAATACCACCTTTGATTTGCCCATGTAAATAGGAATTGTTTCACTTAAACAAAAAAAGTCATTGGATGAATGGATATATAGAGAACAGTTTATTAAGTAAATAGAATTATTTTATGTTTTGTGTGGTTGTTGATGATGACAGGTATGCAATGCTGTTGCCGTCGCTTCTTTACTCAATGCAACTCTTGTTCTTCCCAAGTTTCTATACAGCAGTGTTTGGAAAGATCCCAGGTATGCCATGGCAGTATGATAGTGCAACAAGAAGATTGCTTCATTCTCCTGTCTATTGAAATCACACGTGCTGTTGTAAATTTGCAATTTGCATCCATTATAACTTTCACATCGTTAGGAAACTTCTTTCAAACTTGCACTGTTTACTTGATGTTAGTGCAGCCAGTTTGGTGATATTTATCAAGAAGACTACTTCATAGATTATTTGAAGAATGACATCAATATTGTGAAGGAGCTGCCTTCTCATCTCCAGTCACTAGACATGGAAGCAATTGGCAGTCTGGTACATTCTTGCCACAAATTCTCTTTAATATGTTCTCTTATTAGGAACGAGGACACATTCTTCATTTCAAGAAATTTATGCGGAATGTTGCCATTTGACTGTTCTTATCTTTCTTCATTTGCAGATAACTGATGCTGATATTACGAAGGAGGCAAAATCAATCTATTTTATCAATGAAATACTTCCTATTCTTCTACAAAATGAAGTTGTTCACTTCCTCGGATTTGGCAATCGGCTTGGTTTTGATCCACTGCCTTCAAAGTTGCAGGTTATTTGAATAATGTGATAGATCCTTTTCTTGGTTTGCTGCAGTTTCTGAATTGTTCTGCCTTAATAAATTGCTTTGCAAATTCCTTCAAAACAAACTACTAAGGAACAATAATTCTATGGACCTTTTTGTATTTTTGTGAGTGCAATATTTCTTCACTCTAAGCTGCACTGGCCTGTTTATCTCCTTTTCAGGGTTCTAGACTTCCCACATGCTTTCAGTGTAATAAAGTTTACTAACTATGAGTTTATATGTAGTGTTGCTCCTTTGTTCCACTTTCTCCTTTTTTTGGCTTTAGGTTTATGACATTATTTGACCTCCTTTTAATGGGTTGTAAATTTTAAATATGATCTTATAGCAGGAATGCTTGGTTGTAACCCCATAAATAGTTTCTTTGAGAAATATTTGCATGCAGTCAACTCCTACATCACGCTAAGAGTAAAAGTCATTAGCCTTGCATCTACAAGTATTTAAGGGCCAGTGAAGTCTTCGACTGCCCATAGTGGCAAGACAATCTTTCAAGTCAAATGATGTGTCATACTCTATTCTATCTTGTTAATAGAATGAGAGGAAATGAAGTTTTATTTGTTTCAAGAAAAAAGGTTTGCATTGTAGTCTATTTCGAGTCCCATCAATTTCAAGATATCTACATGTTATTTTCCGAGCAATCTTAACCAGGCATTGATTGGATATAAAGTGAACTAGGATAAGGGTTGAGAGTTGTAGAATGGAATGCTTAGAAAAAAAGAAAAAGACTGCCTTCTTCTTCCAGATCCACACAATCAAACAATTATATATTTAACAGCTTTCAATCAAAGATGGTTCAGGCAACAAAATCAGACATTAGGCCATATAGCAACAGTTTAATCTTCTTCCCAACTCCTTATTATTTGTTTCAGACCCTTCAGCAATGTCTTTATCAATCTGAAGTGGAACAACAGTTTAAAATTATTTCCAGCGGTTCTTATACAAGTTGGTGCATTTTATCGAGTTTCATTTACTCTTATAAAGGTCCTGAAACTTGATCTACTACCTTTCTATCATTGCCTTGTGCATTTCTAGTACATTTTCTTCAACACATTATGATTCTCTATCATCCAGAACATTTCTTTAAAGTCTATTCAATATTTTTGTGCATGCTCCTTGTCTGAACTAACCACTACATTTGCTTTTCAGAGATTAAGATGCAAATGCAACTTCCACGCATTGAAGTTTGTGCCAAAAATTCAACAAGTTGGTTCTTTATTGGTTAGGAGGATCCGGAAGTACAATGGACATCACAGCTTAATAGACAAACACATATTTGGGAAGTTCATGCCAACTAGTCCTAAGAATCAGAATGAAGGCTCAAGAGGTCCATCCAAATATCTTTCACTGCACTTGAGATTTGAAATGGATATGGTAGCATACTCACTATGCGATTTTGGAGGAGGAGAAAATGAGGGAAAGGAATTGCAAGCCTACAGGAACATACATTTTCCTCTGCTGGTCAAGCGCATGGAAGAGACAAAGTTATGTTTCTTCTTCTGAATTTTAGACGAACAACTCTGCTATAGATGCCTGCTAATTTAGTCTTGAAAACAACCTCCACAGAATAGATTTTGGGTTGTGCATCTTACCTGATGATGTGCGCTCATGAACTGTTTGCTGAACATTGATCCTTCAGATGATGAACTAAGAATTGAACTGGTCCCATCATTAGGTGGTCATGTATTGCTACAAACTCACTCTTGGCCAACCTGATTAATTTACTGGCTTGTGCTCATGAACTATTTGCTGAACATTGATCCTTCAGATGATGAACTGAGAATTGAACAGTCCCATTATCAGGTGGTCATGTATTGTTACAAACTCACTCTTGGCCAACCAAATGAATTCACTGGCTTGTGCTTATTTGTCATTGTCTGAGTGATCAGACTATAATATGCAGCTTAGAGTAGTTTAAAAGCACAAACAGCATGGATTAGCCTGTTTGGATATCAGTAGCCTTAGCAAAGTTCTTCATTAGGTTGTTGATTGTCATTTCATTAATAGGATATATTTTATGTCTGATTTCTTTCAGGTTCCCCTCTCCTGCAGAATTAAGGAAATTGGGCAGATGTCCATTGACACCCGAAGAAGCAGCTCTTATGCTTTCGGCTCTTGGCTACAAACACAAAACTTACATCTATCTTGCTGGGTCTCATTTATATGGTGGGCAGTCGAGGATGCTTCCATTCATTAGCCTTTACCCAAATTTGATCACGAAGGAAGATTTGCTCACTCCAGCAGAACTTGCACCTTTCATGAATTTCTCATCTCAGGTGATCGTGCAGCTCTCTCTCTCTCTCTCTCTATCTGTGTGTGTGTACGTGCGCGCGCATCTATTTAGGGAGATTTAACTTGAACTGAAAAATATAAAATGCAAGTTTTTCTCTTTCCAAATTTTAATCAGAGTTTGGCCTAGCCCAAGTCCTTCTGTTACCATGCTATAGTCCCATGGGATTGGTTAACAACTCTAGTTTCATGTCTCTTGCCTTCACGATTTATAAAGTTGCAGGAATATCTAAAATATTTCTTTTCTTAATTTGAGAATATTTACCTTCTGCTGATGATTCAGCTAATTAATGGATTCACAAGGAGTTGTATCTCAAATTAATCAGCTAGATTGGAAGATTTTACATGTTGATTATCGACCTGTGATTGGTCACTATCATCTCTAAGGAAAGCAGGCTGATACGAAGCTCAATCCATGCTAAGGCACTCTGAATTAATGGTTAATTTGATGATTTTCAATATGAAGTGCATTTTCTAGGTCTGTATATCTAAGGGTGACTTATGTGGTTAACAGTACAAGTTGAAATCATCACAATGTCTTGGTATCTTAGGGATTAACAAAACATTCTTATTTATATATATGCAGAAGCTTGGTATCTATGCTAGTCAATCTCTATGATATACTTTCAAAAGTGGCTATCACAGAGAAGTTTTATCATTTGGTAGCTTTCTCTGACCCTAATCAAGTTCTTTTCATCCATCCTCTCGTTCACTTTATATAGTCTCATCATGCGCCTAACATTTCCTACTTTCCATTGGCGAGGGCCTAGGATTCCCATGCATATTCTGCACCCACCATTCAAAAGTTGAATGTGAAATATTGTTTAAGTGCACATAGGATTCCATTGACAAGCCTGGGAGGCCTTAGTGAACAATCAGTAGAAAAGAAGGGCACAAATGTGGGAATGATTGCTGATGTCAGAATTTTTATCACTAGAACAAATCTTAAACATTGGAATGCTTTATAACATGTAAATTAGGAACATATACCAGCCAAATTTCTGATTCAGATGTAGATGGTTTTTTGTAACCAAGGTGGCAGGACATTGTCATGAAAGCATTTTATGAACATGCTAGTCTAAAACCATCGTCAAGAATTGAACTTGTGATTCACCATGTTAAATGATCATCTCACGTGCAAGTGATACGAGCTCTAGGTTGTGAAGATTGATGATTCAATTCAGTAGATACACCATTAAGAAACTTTCTGTTGCATTTCCATATTAAACTGTTATAATTCTTAAAGAAATATGCATCTCGTCAATATAAAAGACAATCTATTCCTTGTTCCAAACACCTTGGGAAACACATTAGATTATATACTACTTCTAAAATAAAGTTTTTGGAAATCCGGACTAATCTTTGTTTAATAAGCAATTGGATAGTCTATACTGATCTCTGTTTTGTCCTGTGTCCCTCTCGCAGATGGCAGCGTTGGATTTCATTGCCTGTGCAACTTCGGATGTTTTTGCCATGACAGATTCAGGAAGCCAACTTTCCTCATTGGTTACTGGATATCGAACTTATTATGGTGGTGGACATGCTCCAACCTTGCGTCCCAACAAGAAAAGATTTGCAGCAATTTTATCTGAGAATGGCGCCATAGAATGGAAAGAATTTGAAGAGAGAATAAGAAAAATGATAGATGAAACGCAAAGAGTGCTTGTTCGGAGAAAGGGTCGAAGCATATACAGGCAACCAAGATGTCCAGAATGCATGTGTAAAAAATCGATAGTGCATTCACACAATTTTAACGCAATTAACTCGCCTTAAGTTTCAATGTAGAAATCGTTCGTCCCCATTCTTTTTTTTTTGGTTTTAAAGTCTGTTCCCACACCTAATGTATATTGCTTCAACAAAAATGGAAGGCAGAAAATGAGCTTATTTTATTGCATTAAGCCCGAAAACCAAACTCATCTGATATACATACAAATCGGCACTCCAAACTTTCCTCTCCATTCTCACTGGAACTCGTGAGCTTCCATCGTTTTCTCTGCCAACCCACCCATTCAGATCACCTCATTCCATGTCTTCTTGGCAAGTCTTTCCTGTTGATGTCTTTTGGCTCAACTTCTAGGAGAGAAGCTTATGATGGAGGAAAGAAGCGGTTGAGATTAAAAGGGAGGGTATAGAACTCCTCATTCCTGCTGTCCCCTTTAAACGATCGGAACTTAGACCACCATGGCATTCCTCTATCAGCAGATGCATCCTTGTAGTCAAGTGTGTTATCAAGGAAAACAGCTACAATCAAAGCAACGGTTGGTGGGGAGAAGAAGAAGGTGTTGATGAAATCATTGAACTGCGGCAAAGAAAGAAATAGGGTGAGACTTGCAAAAACACCAGATCATAGCCTTGTTAAAAAGGAAGGCAAAGTAAGATAGCCAATTCCAATCATCAAACACCCACATATGTGCGTATTTGGTATACCAAAAAAAAAGTTCTACCAAACTTTCTTTTATGAAAATATATGAAACTTTGCTATGTGCTTTTCTATATAATTGTTTTACTTTTTAATCATTTCTACACTTCTAATTATTTCTTCACATTTTTTTTGTACAACTATCGTTTACTCCTATTCATTAACCCATACCATATCACATTACTCTCTTATATTTTCCAAGATTTTTCCCACATCAACCTTTCAACTTTTCAAAATTACCAAACATACCCGGTAAGACATTATCATTCTCACTTCCAATTTTTTTTAAAAATTTTTATTTTTTCTTCACTACTAATGTGAGTGATCCCCACCCCCTCAGCATCTTTATCTTCAAAATATGCTGATTCAAGAATCAGAATTTGTTGGACACCCATGCAAGCTTCATTCACACACAGTCATCATTAAGTGTAGCCATTTGATAGCAAGGGAGCAAGTGCTACCCACCCATCCGGCACCGGTGTGAGCTGGACCGTGCCTGGCACCAGTAGTATACACGTAGAAGTACTGCGGCACAGATAAACCTAGGAACAGCGACACTCCCATGACGAACAAGTTCCTCATCGAGTTCATGTTAGTGAACTGCAGAAACGAGAGCCCCACTGCAGCTGCAAAAACAGCATTAAAACAATCCCATCACCGCCCATCAGTGTTTGCATCTTTTTGACCAAGCGCATGCATACTGCATAACACGGAAGGGAAGAAATAGATGCCTACCAACTAGACCAAACAAAACGCAGTAAACAGCAGCAAAGATTGTGAATGGTATTGAAGCGAAAAGTGCACCGAATTTTCCTGCGTGGTGGTTACCAAAATTCCAACATTTGTTAATCATTACCAATTAATTGGCAGGCGTTGCAGTAAATTGGCTGGATCATGAATGCCACATACCCAATAAGGAGAAGCCTATCATGAAACCAGCTGATATTTGAATGACCCTGCGGCTTCCAACTCTGGTCGACCCAAGAAGACCCACATTCTCTCTGCAGCCATTTCATGAGATTGGATACTGATCAGTTAAAAGTACCCATTGGCTCAGGCTAGATGAAACAGATAGATGTGGCAGATACTTACACTGAGACAGTCGAGCCAGTTACGGTGCCAAAGAGCCCATCCAACAAAATTCCAACTCCCTAGAACAGCAGAGGTTAAAGCGAATCCTTGAGCTACTTCAACAGTATCAGGCAAAGAACTCGAGTGTTTTTTTTTTAAAAAAATTATTTTTATCAATGGTATTGTTAGAATTGGGCAATAGGGTAATCTTGGATTTGTTTGATTAAAACCACTAATCAGAGGATAGATTAATAAAATTACTGTTGATGTCACTAGAATAAGCCACCAAGATGTTTGTTTTGGGCCACCCAATTAAAATGTGAGTCGAGTTACCTGCCAGCCAATGCCGCGGCTAAGAACGTGAGCGGGAGGCGGGGTTGCGCTAGCGAGTCGAGATGCAGCCTTATAAGCTCCCGTTGACTGTAGGAAGTGAAACGCAAACCTACCATTTGTAATCTGATCTTTTTTAATGGTTGCATTTGATGCACTCTAAACAGAATATGTGATTACCTCGACCAAGGACACAAGCACAGCAGCCATCATTCCAAATGCATGCCCTGCATCAAAGGTAGGTGCACCCCACTGCAGCGGATACGGTATTTTAATCCTGCAACCATTTGCAAAAAATGTTTAGTGCACTCTCCTGTTGATTTACCTTATCCCACGCATCTGTAACCCACCTTCTAAAAGAGGTTTTGACCCCCTTACAACCCATCCTACTTTATTTTTTGTCCTTTATGAGCCACATGACTTCTTTAGCTGGATTTGATGTGATTCATTCAAAGTTCGGTGCATTCCATTTTTTCTCGTTTACTTTGGAGCCATCCAGAGTTGGCTTTTTCAGACCCTTTTTCGGTGCATGAAAGAAGATCATTGCAGGGGCTGTAAAAACGTACCAAGGTGCTGATGAAATGAGGTTAGCCCTGTCAGTCCTGCAGTTAACTTGGGTGATCTCCGGCCGATGCTTGTATGCTCCGCTGGCCGTGAGCAAGTGGGCGTACGCCCATATGACCGTGATTGAAATCAGCAGAGCAAATCGCTCCAAAATCGGCAGCTGTTTGGTCTGGAAATGCTTCAGATACTGCGGCACCCACAATATTGTCAAAATCGTTGAAATTTGATGTGACACAATCACGCTAATTTCGGGAATCCAAAACATACGATTGGACCGTGCAAACATTTCCTTTAGGTGCAGTGAATTCAAAATAGACCCATATGATAATAAAATTATAATCTAATTTACTCATTATATTTAAAATTAGATTTTTTTTATTATTATACTAATTTTCATCTAAACTGGATATGTATATGGATCACATCTGAAAAAATAATATAAATTCAATGTAATAAAATAATTCGATATAAATAACAATTTTAAAGTTATTTTTTCATCATGTAAACCATTTGCTATAAAATTTATATATAGATAAGTGATTGTATAAAATATTAATGCATTTAAGTACATGTGGGGCTCATTTTGGACCACATGTGCGGTTAATTATGGTGTAGCTTCACCACACATGAAAAGTGAGCGGACTCAAAATTTAAAATTTTAATCTTTATAGAAATCTAATACATTGATTATATATATTATTAATTATTTATCTAGGGAATCAAGTTTTATCCCAATCAAGTATGTTTATGAGCCACGGCTGTTAGAAAATATATATATTTATGTGTAAATCATAAAAAATGCTAAAATATCAATTTTAAAGTAATATTTTTGACATCTAAACCGTCCAAAATATCATTTTTATGTGAATAAATGATTTTATAAAGTATTATTACATTATAATACATGCGTAAATAGATCTAAGCATTTTTTATAATTTACATACTAATATATATATATATATATATATTTGAACAAATGTGGGTCATAAACATACTTGATCAAATTGATCTCATAGATAAACAAATGATGTTAAATACAATGAATGAATTGGATTTTCCATCAATGATTAAAATCTAAGGTTACATGGTTTTGCTTCTATGTAACCCGATTATATGGACGCATGACCGATATATATATATATTACGATATGTCTAGAAGGGATAAAACTTCATAATGAAAAATTTTGTGTAAAAATTTTTAAAAGAAAAAAATGTGATACGATAGTGATAATAATGAGCAGTAAAAAGAATAAAATTAAAATAGACAAGTTGTTGAAAATAAAAAATTTTAATAATTATATAGCAATCATTAAAAAGTTGAATAGTTATATAAAAAATATGAAAAAATGATTAA
>JAXCLR010000001.1:46720812-46743057 GCA_035584095.1 Annona squamosa | reverse complement strand
TTGATACATATGTTAAATAAACATAGATTAACCATTGTATACAAAAATTTTCAAAAAAAATAAAAAAAATAGGTGCAATGCACCCGGGTGCATTGAGGCTGAACGCACCCGGGTGCACTGGATTGGGTTCCGTGGATGCTAGGGTGATGTTGTTGTTATCCAATTATGCTCTTGAGTAGGGATTAACTCTCATCCTCCAAGGGGCAGCTAATCCTGTTAGTTGGGTCTTCTAGAGCTCATCACTTTCCTTTAGTGTCATTCAGATGTCAATGACTCTTTAAGCCAAGAATTTGGCTTTTTTTTGTTTAAACCTAAACACAGCTAAGGTTCTTATATAAGATGATGGTCTCTGCATATCTTTGCCCAAAGAGCTACCATATGAAGCATTACATCCTTCATTTTTGCATCTTTGAGGCTAGCTTGATTTTGAATATGATCAAATGACCTAATCATTATTGTTGTGTACTTAGTGTGGTTTACCTTTATCATGGTATGGCTTGCTTATGTAGTTGGCCACATTTGCCACTTCTCTTATTTCGATTATTTTGTTGATGTTCATTGGGTGTGAATTCGTCACTATTAATGCTTGCAAATTTCCCTCACACATGAACTTTAATGTGTTTTAAGCTCCTTGCATTTCCAAAAAATGCTCCATATTTTAGGTGGAGTCATTAGTTCATGTATGAGGAGAATGATATTGTTTAAATTTTACTATTTTTTCATTACTTTGGCTACTTGTGGCTTAATTGGGTTAGTCCCAAGTAACGCTATGCTTCCTTATAATTAATGTTATAAGGAGACTTGACGTTTATAAAACCCTTCTCGAGCAAGCTTCCCATTAGTGTGTGTTGTCTACCTTGTATGCTGTTATAATCGATCATGAGTTGGCTTGTCGAGAATCTTCATTGCCACACTTTTTTTCTTGATGAAGTGATGCGGCTTCTTTACATCAAAGAAAAGAGCAGTTGTTCCTCTGAAGGAAGAAACATGTAGTCATTAGCAGTTGCTTGTTCTTGGGGATAACATAGGGCCGCTCTAGGGCATAGTTTGAAGAGCAGTTGTTTATTTGAACATGCATTTATATTTTGGCTCTATGGAACAATTATGTAATGGAGATTGTAGTAGTTTACAAGCCTTTCTTTGACATTTCTAGGCCATGGATGTATTTATGGATCCGATGGTCTTGTTTGAGAGCTTATTACTGAAATAATGCTCACCTGTGAGCCTATTCTTAAGTAGTTGCCCCCATTCTCATCATATCAGGAGCTTTGCCCTCTTTCACTCTTCTTCTTTATTGCTCATCTTTTGAGCATCTTCTTTTCCTTCCTTCCTTTGCTTTCTTAGGTTTTCAATACTTCATGAGAGTGGATGCTTTCTTTTTCTTTGAGTTTAATGGGAGATTTTGAACTATATTGTCCTTTATATTTGATTGGTTCTAGGTTTAGTCAGTACAATTGTTGGTTTGACTGGGTGGCTAGGTTTATTGGCCTCACATAGTTCACGGTCCATTCATCATTTGAGCTCATGCATGCCAACAATCTTAGGTTGCTTTGTCGAATATGATTGTTAGACCTAAGCCTTAGTTGGATGGCTAGGACTTATTCGACTGAATTCGTTTTTTATAATGGCTCCAATACCTAGCATCTTGGCAAACCCTTTGGAATCCGGTTATGAAATCATCAAAATCTTTTCACATTGTGTTAGATTATTTTTATCCTACCTCAGTCATGGAGAAGGGCATGACATGATTAGCCTTAATGATAAGTCCAATTCTTAGTAGTACATTGCCCTATTTTTTCATCTGTTATTTGTGAAATGCACACATGAGATTTTTATGAAGTTTAGAGATACTTATCTTTTTTCAGTAGACGACTCACCTTTTGTAATAAGTGTTTTTTGACCAAGGCCATTTTGCTTTTCTAACATCATTAAGAGTGGTCCTTAGTATACTCGACCTTACGATTCCTATGAGGGAAACAAGAAGTTAATTGAAGTGTTGTTTCTTGTATATTATTTTTTCACCATAGTGAAATCCCTACATGGCTTTCAAGATTTGACATAGTATGATTTTTTATTATCAGGCTCTACATTCTTTGGTTAAGCTTTGTCTTGGATTTTCTTCGTTTAAACAACACTGCTATTGATTTGACTATGTATCTAGGTTTGTTGACTCTGCAGAGTTTGTGGCCTATTTCGTTTATCATATGAGGTTGTGTGGGCCAAGAATCTTTGGTTGCTTTATTAGATATGATTGTTAAATCCTAAGCGTTGGTTAGGTAATTAGGACTTATTGGATAGAATTCCTTTTTTTAGTAGCTGCAATATAGAACATTCTAACCAACCCTTTAGAATTTGATTATAAAATCATAAAATCTTTTCAAATTGTGCTTGATTATTTTTTCCTAGCCTTAATCATGGAAGAAGGGTAAAGGGGTTTGGACTTGATGATAGGTCTAGATCTTGGTGGATGTAGCCATTATTCTTTTCATGAAGCATTTGCAAAACGCACACATGAGATCTTTATGAGGTTCCAAGATACTTATCTTTTCAAGCATGTTGCTAGTCTTTTGTAGCTCCCATGTCCCCTTCTTCCTTCTAGTCGTATGCTTGACAGTACTTTGGTGCTTTGCATCTAATAAACTGCTTGCTCCAAAGTATAATTTGGATTGCTTCTATTTGGATGACTTCAAACATGGTGCACTCACATTGTTCATCAAACAACTCCTTTGACTTGTCTCCTTTTGGATGGTCCGACCCTAATCTCAGTGGATGAACGCATCGTGGGGCAGAGTTTGTGAGAGTCTTCATGGATGGTGGAGGGAAGAAAGATTATAAGTAATTGGTTTTTCACATAGTGTGTTAAATGATTAGTCCGAATTTGGTCTAAGGTTCTACAAGAAGTTATTTTCCATATACGACGCCAAATAATAGGTGTCAAAATTTAATCCAAGGTTCAACCAAATCAAATTAGGAACTTAAATCATTAAAGGTAAGATTACGTGGAAGAGACTCAAGTTTTACATGCAAAAGAGTTACTTATGAATACAAGGTTGTCTAAAAACTATAAGGTTGATTCTAGCCAAAGTTCCACTATAAGTGTCTTGGTTACATGGGGAAAGAAATAAATTCCTACAATTTTTCTCTTTTGTGCTCTTTTTTGGGGTCTCCTTACCTCTCTTCTTTGTAAAGAGAAAAGTTGATAAATCCTACCTTTTATTCCAAAAAATATGTCCTGAGGGAGAGTCTACTAGGTTGAGCTCCCAACTTCCTTAGGATGATCCACCATGCTCCAAAGAGCTAGACTTGTAGGTTTAGCTCACCCTAGGCAATTCATGGGGAAGGAGTCTAATCATTAATTAGAAAGTTGAGGGTTAGTTTTAGACATAGTTCATTTGGAGATAGTTCGTGCTCAGTATCAATAGAAGATTTGCAACAATCTCATTAAATCTTTCTTTAAGTGATGTAGTGGCCTTTGATAAGTTGAGGACTAAACAAGGCTTGCTCAAGTGTCTTTGAAAGCTTAGGTTGTTTACGCTTTTTAGGACCATTAGAGCCGTCATTAATGCTGGGCGGTGATGTCTTGCTTGTGTGTTGCGACATTAATTGACTTCTTTGGTTGAGATGTAAGTTGATGCTAGAGTGATGTCACTACATCTATCTAATTCTAATCTAGAGTAAGGCTTGTCTTTTATGCTCCGAGGGCTTAGGCCTTGGGAGCGACTGATCACATGAGCTTTGGTCTTCTAGAGTGAGGGTTTGGTTGTTTATGTAACCCCATCAATATCGATTTCAAAGCTTTTAATTTACAACTATATATTTACAAAATTATCATAAGTGGGAAACCACTTTCCCACAACTATCTTATTTATTTTCATTTTTATTTCCACTTTACTCTTATAGTTTTTTTTAAAAAAATATTTTATTACCCATTCGCATCTTGTATGAGATGATTATAGAATGAAGATGCGACATAATTTCTCATTTTTCAAACACATTTTTTATTTCTAAAAATAATAAATTTATTTATTTATTTATTTATTTTTAATATAACTTTTTTCAATCCTAATATACCATTTCACATTCTCAATACATGAAAACATTTTTTTTATCCTACGTATTTATCTCATCCTCGCCCCAAGCTATGAGCGGATATTAATGATGGGGCCACATGTGCTGTTCAGGTGTGAGGATTTCCGGCCATGAGGACTCAACTTGACCTTCGAGGCAGGGCAAGGACCGAAGATTGCGGTAAAGCAAAGACGTTAATTTGCAAGCCGTACCAAACATACAGTACTTGATATTATCCTTGTCCAACCCGAAGCTCTCAAGTATTATTTTGACTCTTGTCTTTCCAGAAATATTTTTTTTTAAAAAAGGCATTATTTTGACTCTTGAGTCTTGAGAGCTGGGAGGATAGAGACTACTTTGATAAGAAGAAAAACAGTTGAGTCGGTGACTCAGTCAGTCATGCTCGCGCATAGAAGGAATCGAATATTCCTAACGAGCGAGATAGGGTCGCGATGTGGCCCCTGTCCCCTCCTAAGGTCCAATAATGAAATTTATACAGCTAATTCCCCCAAAGTATTTAAAGCTGCCTCGAAGATGGTGGACAAATCATGTTGTCTGGGTGATGTGAGGCCCACCAAATGGACGGTCTGGATTGTTGGACGGTTGTCCTTTAGGTGATGGGGAGGATGGTCATGGCCTGGTCCGGATGGACCAGCTTTTGAGATAAGCCGGGTGCAGTCGGCGGAGTCGGCTGTGAAGAGATGGACTTTGGCTCATTGTCCAGTGTCCAGTGGCCGCAAATTTCCACCGATGGTGACCCGGAATCGAAAGTAGGATTTGTCACTGGCCAAAAATATGAGAATATTCTGCATTGGATGGGCCCCGCCCTACCTCACCCCCGTTACCCTTTTCCGGGAATTGATCAGTGATCACCTCAGTCTGTGTGCCATCGCCGACTGATCGTGCTCCGAAGAAATCAATGTATAATGTTAGCTGTAGAGTAAGAATGGGCTTGGAAAGTGATAAAATCAATGGATGAAAAGTTCTGTGTAAAATTTTTTGAAAGGTAAGTAAATGATATGATATGATAAAGTTAATGATGAGAAGTAAAAAGAATAAAATTAAAATAGATAAGTTAATTATATAAATACTTACACAGAAGTGAATAAGAAGTATGATAGTAGAATGAGAAAATGTGAAATAATAATAAAAAAAATAAAAAAGTGACAAGTTTTAAATTGTAAAATGTTAGTTTAAAAAGTTTTTTTTAATCTAAATAAATGTACCCACTTAATTTTTAACATTACGAATATACTTACATAGTTTGCAAATTTTGTAAATATACCTGTTTCATGATGGTGCAATAACGACATCGTAACAGTGTGGGTATATTTTCAATTATAGGCAAATTATATGGGAGTAATTTGTAATTTCTGAAATTATATGATTATATTTACAATTATGATCAAACTAAGTAATTGTATCAGTAAATCACTTGTTTTTTTGGTACATATCTCTCAATTAGACAAAAATGGACAATGTAGTTTAGGTATATTTGACAATGACATATGAGACATGAAGGTAGTCCATAGAGCCCATATATTAATCCTAAAAATAAAAATTAAAAATTAAAAATTGGGTAACTCAATACAAACATTTGCATTGAATCGGGCCCACTTTGCGCAATAGGTATTCTAAATTTCAAATATTACAAACGAAGTTAAAATTAAATACAAATAGAATTTCATAGAAAATAGGGTTTTATAGAAGCAGCCAGTGTATATTCAAACAGTTTTTGAATGCATTTTAAGGGTTCTCCTGCCGGGGCACGAAGGTACAATATTGGTCACAGACATGTATGGCAATTGAGGTTTGGATACAATGACTGATCGGATCCGAGGCACTCGATAATGATCATGATTATGGAGAGGATATGCATTTGAACATATACTTCAAAAGGTAGTATGCAATCTATCTAGAGAGCAGGGGAGAGCCCAATTGCCTGTTAATGATGAGTAGATGGTAAAGGAATTGCTGAGTATCAAATGAATTTTTTAGTCTTAATTTTTTTTCATTTTTAACATATAACGACCTCACTTTTTTTAATATTTGATATTTCTTTTCTTTTTCCTAATATGAGTTTTCTCATCCTAATAAACAAATAATATTTTTTCATCCAATCTACTTATCTCATCCCATATAATTTTACTATCATTTTTGTTATAAGCGTATGTTTGTTTAACAATAAAAATTTTTATGTTAAAACTTTTTCATTTAAAATTTTTATTATTTATAACTACTTTATTTTTTTAATCATTTTTCCATATCTTCATGTATAACTATTATACTTTTCAATCATTTATACAAAACTATTTATACAATTAATTTATGTATTTTAACATTACTTTTTACTCCTTATCATTATTTCTATTATATTACATTATTTTTTCTCATTTTAAAAAATCTCATATAAAAATTTTTCATCTAAAAATTTTACTATTTTCGAAACGCACTTAAGAAAAGTGTTTTAAAAGATATAAGATTTTTCTACAAGGGTTGTAGCCTCATGGTAACTCACTGGCCACACAAAGGTGAAGTCATGGGTTCAAAACCTACCAGCTATAGGTATAAAAAAGTAAATTTTATAGTTTAGTTACCATGTAATGGGTTCTACAATTTTCCCTTGTGGTGTAGGTTTTACAATTTTCCCTTTTGTGGTAGAGGCTTAGGAAAAATTTTCTTCTATGGTATGATAGTGGTAAGCATGTGCTTCATTGTACTCCGAGTAAAGATTCCCTCAAATTCTATTTGTATGTATAAGACAAAGAATCTTAGTACCACTTTTTTATTTTTTCACTTCATTATATTTTATGCCTTCTGCCAAATATTTGATGTATTCATCGTATTACTCAATTGTCTGGCAATATGAGATCACTTATGTGGCATTAAGGAAATCATTTATGATGCAGGGGTAATCACACATAGATTCATGTATTTATCATATTACTCCATCATCTAGCATTTCACACTGTGAATTATTGACGATTCAATCAATATTTCTTGGGTGAAACGGAGAGAAAATTCCATATGACCTAATATGTCTGGAAAATTGCACAGCAGGTCGAGCTAACTTGCTTCTTGGTCTCTTGGAAGAGAAAAGGGTATTTTCGAAACACCAATGGGCACCAAATTGAAGAAAGGAAGATTAACTACCAGAAATTGCTTTGTCGTGGAAACAGAAAACACGCTTATTGTTTTCGTAAAATTGTTACGTTTTATTAGATTGTAGCCATAAAGAAGATTTTTGAATTTAACGCGTACCTTTATTCCTGAAATAATTTTGCCCATCCTCAATATAATCTTTTATATTTCTAATACAGCTTGTTCCCAACATATATCATTATATTTTCAACCAATTTCTCAATTTGATGCAAGCTTTTTAAATTCTTCCGAGCCGGCATAAATGATGAGGTTAGTTAGGCAAAAATAGAAAGAAGTCGATGGAGGAAGTGGGGTGATGTCTTTCTCTTTTTATATTCAATCGAGGCCCAATTAATGGAGGAAGTGGGACCACCCTTTCTTTGCTTTTCGGATATTTTCCTTCGAGGGATCGAGATTCCTTGTCGCTAGGCTTGATGCGGGCGTCATCAACAGATGTGACTGTCAAACCAATCTGGACCGTTAGCATTAGTAATGCCTTTTTTTTTTATTTATTTAGATGCAAAGTAAGGCCTATTATTAGGAAGGTTTTTTGCGTATATTCTCCATATTTTTTTAGTTTTCAAATTAAATTTATATCCAGATTTTAATTTTAAAATAATCCCATGTTCTGGCATCTTCTTTGTAAAGTCACCAAGTTAATAGCATCCGGTCTTTTTTTCTAGTTTTAGTTTAAGGGTGTGTTTGGTAATTGATAAAAAATGTCAAATTAAAACTTTTCAATCTAAAACTTTTTACTTTCTATAACTACTATATTTTTTAATTATTTTTTCACATTTTCCTATACAACTACGTTACTTTTCAATCAATTTTTACACAATTATCAATGCAACTAATCTATCTATTTTAACTTTATCCTCTTTACTACTCATTATTATCTCTATCATATCATATAATTTGACAACTTTTACTCTCAAAAACTTTTTATCAAAAGTTTTATTCATTACCAAACATAACCTAAAAGTAAAATATGAAGAGCATCGTGTTGATTTCGTAGATCAGTTGTCTTCCTCCTATGTAGCACCGATAAATAGGAAAGAAACTATTCCATACGCTCTCATGTCATAAACAATGGAATACCTTATTGTGGATGTATAAAAAAATGATTATAAAATGAGGCAAATAACCAATTCACATCAATAGATAGTGCACAATTTCCTGAAATATATATCTACCACAAACATTCACTTATGGTTTGCATTGGGTTGATGGTTTGAAAAAGTTTTTACTTATGACCAGTCTATTTTGGGTGTGTTTAGAAAATGCTAAAACTTTCGGATAAAAGAATTTTATTGTAAATGTTTTTAAAATGAGAAAATGATATGATACGATAAATGTAACGATGAAAAATAAAGAGAACAAAGTTAAAATAGATAAATTAATTGTATAAATAATTATGTAGAAATGATTGAAAAGTAAAATAGTTTGTATTGAAAGATATCAAAAATCATTTGAATAGTATGATAGTTATGAAGAGTAAAAAATATTAAATTGAAATTTTTTATCTTAAAACAAACACAGCCGTAGTTATACCGGTTGAAGGGTTCAAAACCCAATTATCTATTTCATCCAACGGCAATTTGTGATTTTTTTTTGTGGGGGGTGGTGGTGGTGGGGTGAGTGGGGGTGGGGTTCAGTTGGGGAGTTGACGTTTACACCCCTAAAAATTAGCAGTTATCAATCTACATGAGACGTTAAACAGCAGATCAGGTGAAAACGTGGTTCAGATAGTTGGGGCCAAACGAAGCTCGGAACCAGGCATATATCTCTTTCTCTAGTTGTTAGTGGGACGTGCATATATCTTAATTAGCTTTATCATGCTAGCTAGCTCTACGTGAACATTCAAGTATTCAAAATCAAATGCAGCCAAGAGCTATTGGAGGACTGCGAATGAGAATGCCTTCAGGTTTCTCATTATCAAATTTTATTTTTTATTTTTAAAGAATATATCAAATGCAGCAGCAACAGACCAGTAAGAGATACTGAACTTTCTCATCACATCTTCATCTAGAAATATGAGGATCTTGTCTACAGATTAGCCAGTGTTTGTCTTACACGGCTTCATGGAACACCAAAAGATTCTACTAGAAAGTCAATAAAATCATTTCTCAAATATGAGGACAGGGATAGATTTTTTTATATAAAAAAAAAAAATCATTTCTCAAAGATGAGAGAGCAGGGATGGAATTATTATTATTATTATTTATTTTTTTAAAAAAGTGACAGTTTGATTGAAGGTGACCAGCAGCCCATTCTCACAATCCGCAACATTTGATGGGTAGCTGCAATAGGCCTGGTGAAAAGGGATACAAGGCCAGCCGATAGACATGTATGATACCCAATACCCAAAATTGAAAATGGGCTCATTTAATTAGACCACTAAACTTCTATCCATCCATGGATTTTAATTTGCGGAATCAGAAATTAAGTTAGAGAATCTAAATGAAACAACCAGACAGAAAATAGTCCTGCATTCAACATATTTGTTTTAACAAAGCCCAGCCCATTGGTGGTCCAGTTGACGTTTTGAGGGCTTGTTTGGTTCGCTTTAAAGGTGAGGAACAGAAAAACAAGTTGTCAGCCTTTCCTAGTCTAATAAACAAGTATGACTGGCCTCCTGTTCCTTGGTAAATTTGGCTTGCTTAACACGGAATCTCAGCCCATTTCATATCTACCATGTTCGAAGAACACAGCTCTTTTTCTAATGTCCATATCTCATGCGCATGCATTTCTTTATTTGATTGAAGTGGTACCACGACAAAAATAAATGATGTTAAATAAACTAACCGGAGTAGATTTTAATTTCGTTGAGGTAAGTTTCATGAATTCACTTCTATCAAACCTTTTTCGTTGAAGAGTTGAATCTGGGCCTGGGCCCCTGAAAATTTATCAATTCTGCCCACGATTTTTAATGCTATCTATTTGGCAATAGTATGTTGAAATAATTTTAATCGACGGATTATGCTGGGCTAATGTACAACATATTAAGATGAATAATTTAAAAATCGCTGAGATCAATCTGATTAGGTATTGGAATGATATAAAACTATGCGGCAATATTACTTGTCCAACAATGCGAATATTAAATTCATACTTACAAATTCTATAACTATTAAATATATAATAAAGAAAGTATATTTATCCCGAAATGAATGCAATATTAGAGAACATCAGCTGTTAACTTAATTGTTATATATGTGGAGAGAAAAATACTTCATTTGCACCACCAACTTTGCAATTCATGAAGAATAATTAAAAGTAAGGATTATGAAATCTTTTTCTTTTTTCTTTTCTTGGCTTTTCTTCCTTTGCCTGCAAAAGCACAAAGCAAATAGCCGATCGCTGGACTATAATACTTTAGTACTTTTCAGTCTTTTTCTTTACGGGCCGCCGACTAACCACGTCATGACTCGTATACTTTAGCCTGCCATGTTATTTAGAGCCCGCTCTATACTCTCAAAAGCATAGGATCATATTCCTCCACTTCCGCTCACTTGAAGTTGGAACTTGGAATTACCTTGACAAATCCAAATGGGTTACTAATAAATAACCGTAAAACCCACTTTATTTTAAAAATATTTATACACTGTGACATCTCGATTTTACAAAATAGAGCACACTTACACTCTTCATACTTTGAAGGAAAATTTCCTAAATACGTCCTGAACAAGAAAACTTCCGTAAAAGCTCTCATTCCAGTGGAAGTTTTGTAAAACCACCTCTGCTACAGAAGGACTAATAGGCAAAAGTCCCTCACACAGGGAGGATAGTCGAACCAGGTTGGCCGAAAAACCACCTCTCCTGATTACCACGACGCCAACAGCGATGTACCTCTAATTTATCAAAAAATTAATAGATTATGCATTTTTAATTATAATTATCCCCTTCAAAATTTATTTTATAACCGACGTTATCAAGTATTTTGTTATTCACCTTGCATCTAGTACTCATATTTGTATTGAATTATCTAATAATGTATTTAAAATCTGTTTTTTTTTTTTAATATCCATTTTATAACTGACACTACCTTATATTCGCTGTGTTAAACCATCTAATTCATGATTCCTTAGATAGACCAGCACCCTAGAATGTAAAATTTTCAGATAAAAAAAAGCATCCCGGTTGGCGATGATAAACTTGTAAAATCTAATTCATTAATTAATCTTATTCGGATACTTGGATGTATATATAGACGCACATCAACTCTGAGAAACATAACTCGGTAGTCCACCCAGGTTTTCAAGTGATCCAATTTTCTTATTCTTACGTTGTGAGATAATGTCCATTAATATTAGTGAATTAGGTTTTACGAATTCATTATACTAAGCCTCGAATGAATTAACATTTTTTTTAAAAAAAATCAGTGAGTCAAAAATTAAGATTGGGATTGTAGAATTTTATATTGGATGTTGAGACTTGAGGATAGAGTATGTATATATATATATACACACACATGAGTATTTAACCGCCCCATTCGTGCAGCATTTTCACCGTTGTCGGCCGTAAATTAGCCGAAATTCTTCTCTTGTACGAGAAGCTGGTTACTTTTGACTGTCCGCAATTAATCTGTGACAAACGACCAATTTGTCAACGAGAGCTGCAGGACAAGAGAGAGTGGATTGGCCCCGCAAGAGTACTTTCCATGCTAGACCATGCCGACATATGTTTCCTCAGGCTTCATCTGTAAGTCTGAGACATACCCACGCAGAAATATAAAAATAACAAGAAAACAACAAAATAACAAAATTCATTGAAAATTCTTCAATGACTTATGTGGTCAGAAACCTTATTGATTAAATCCACAATCATCCTAGGATCCTCTATACTGAATCACTAAAAAATATAAATTATAAGTGGAAGCATACATGAATACATAGGAGGAGTTGTTGAATTTGAAAGTTTACTTGTGTTCTAAGTTAATGCCCTGGAGTTTTCTGAAGAAGTTGACTTCTCTTTTCCAATAATGGGATGTCAGAAAAGAAACTCTAATCGATGTATAACATGGGAATCACAACTATTTATATAGGAAGTCTATCTTTTGTATTTTTAATTTAACCCATCATAAAAATAGAAAATAGAAATTAGACTGTAAAGTTTTTATGCATAGAAGACCCATACTTTATTAGATGATTTAGACCCATAAAACCTTATAGGATCACTTTAAAAATTCGACTGCTATTTATGATAGCGTATATATAATTAATATATACATGTGTCCAAAATTCCAACAATCTCCCACTTGGACTACATATATTTTATAAATATATATAACCTTATGAACTCAAAAGCTTTTACTATTATACTAAAAATCATCTCCGAATAATCTCATTCATTAGTTATGCCAACATAGAACCAAGGCGACCTTTGTCACATTTATCGTAATTAGACCCAACCATGATCACGTATATCAAACATAACCAAATGACATAGATCAATTATAGATGCGTAGCATATAAATTACATGTCACGTGATCTAAAATATTTATTTTCAACCGGTCCGACTTATTTTGTTAGATCAAACTAAAACCAAAATATGCAGAAAATGTCCATAACCATAGTAAAGTGTCCAAACTAGAAAAGAAAATAAATACAAACTCTCATTTAACTAACATATCATTAAATGATATAACATCCGTATAAGCAATACGTTCATGAAAGACCTTAAGGTATTATCATCGCTAAACTCCTATTGTTGTTAGAATATTAGATTACTAATTTATTCTCACAAAATAACTCAAATGGTCTTTCACGATATCTATATTTTGCAACCTTGTGATAAAACTCTGTAGTCATATTCCATAATTGGATGTCTCATAATATGTTATAAACTCTATTGTCATAGTTGAAAAGCTATGAGTGTCTGCTTTGTACTTTGTTCCGATATAGCTTTTCCAACAAGCAGATAGATACAGCCTGAAGTAGATCTAACACTGTATTTACATCTAATGAAGTCGTAATCTGAATACCAAAGGATCTCTAACTTATTTGACTTTCTATATATGAACATGTATGTTTTGTTCTTTAGAAGTGCTTTAAAAAATTATTTGGCTGCTTCTTAAAAATTCATTCCTAAATAACTTAAATATCTACTCAACATCTTGATAATGTACGCAATAACTAAATACACACAAACCTAAGATATAAAACTTAAACATAAATCAAACTTCCTACTGTTAAAGCATAGGGAGTCTTTTGCATTTTCTTAGATTTGATTGAGATAAAATTTGTCTCCCTTAGCAAGGAGGTATTATCTAATTTGCGATCCTGCATACCAAATATCTTAAGTATTTTTTTAATATAGGTCTTTGTGATAATCCAAGAATACGTCAAGAATAATCCTGATATATTTGAGTTCCTAATACAAAAGGCATTTTCAAGATTTTTTGTTTTAAATTTCTTTAATAGAAATATCTTAATTTTATGCAATAATCTTATATTGATGTTGGAAAACTGTACATCTCTGTGTCACTCCTACTGAACCTATGATTATTCTCACTAAACCTATGATTACTTCCACTGAACTTTATAGTATATGTAATCATCAACCAAATTCATTTCAAAATCAAATAAGATGACAATTTAATAAAAGCTGCAATACCATTAACGGAAAACTTTCTTGAGCTCATAGATAGATTTTTTTATTTTAAAAATTGAAAATCTATTATGAATGTTATCCTTACATTCATTTATTATAGTTCAAGGTTAAAACTCGTTACTAAAGTCATTTATCTTGAAAGAAACTTTCAATAAAACTGGAAAGAAAGTCTCTTTGTAATATATTCATTCATTTTGAGTAAAGTTCATTGCTACAAGACAAGTCTTATATCTTTCCACATTACCCTCCTTCTTAATTTTAAATATCCATTTATAACTAATCAGCTTTATACCTTTAGGTAATGGAATAGACTACCAAATTGTCATTGTCTTTCACGAACTTAATCATAAATTTATAACATTAATCTACTTTTGAAAATTTTTACTTTGTATTGCTTGACGAAATCACCTTCTACTAATCCAATGTCATTCTAATGTATTAGAGATTTGATGTAACCATCAGAAACCACATTCTCTTTTCTCTAGTAGATATCTTCAATGACATCCATTCTTGAGGGTGTTGAGCTTGATAATCATAAATAACCTGTTTATCAACGATGTGTTATAGATTTCTCTTTAAAGATATAGTTCATAACTTTATCTTTTCTTCAAGCTCAATATGCTCAAAGAATTGACATTTTTTATCTCAAAAAAACTGAATGTGAGATTATAGGATTAATATCTTGAAATTGTTTAACATATCCAATAATATTCGAAAAAGGAACTAAATTGATTATTTTCAACTGAATAAGAATAACCAATTTTATTCAATACAGATACAAAAATCAAATTTCATTTAAAAATGGTACCATATGTCTCTTTCGAATTCAAATAAAATTGAATTTTTAATAATAATAACTTAAATATTCATATAGCTTCAATAGTATCTTATTTGTTATCGACTCCATTGGTGAATCTTTTATCATCATTTGACTTTTGGTAATTCAAGTAACCTCGCATGAACACCCTTATATAAATAGCAACACTAAATCTATTCATAAAAATATATCTTGTGGCTAAGGCAAAATTAATTACTGAACAAACTAAAGTAAAAAAAAAATACCCTTATTGATACAATTCTCTTCCATGTGTCCAAAAGCTTGTCAAAAGTAATAACTAAATTTCTTATTTGGTTTCTTTTCTGTTGGACCACCTGTAGTTTTCTTAGCATTTTTCATGTCCTTATAGGCATTTGCCAAGTGAGTATTTTTAGTCTTTTCTTACTTCAACCTATTCTCTTTTTTCACACACTAAAAATAAGCTCATTAAGAGATCATTTATCCTTTTGTCAGTCATAATTAACTCTAAACTGACCAAATTGTATCAAAAGAATCAAAACTAAATGCACAAGCAAATCCTTAAGCCACTCTAACCTTAGTGCCTTTAATTTCAAAGTAAGATGAGACATATATTCCCTTATATTTCATTTAACCTTATATCTTATTGAAATAAAGTTCGACCGAATTGTACTCGTTTCAATTTTTTTACTTTTAACAAGGTACTTTTTAATTTTTTAATAAAAATTATTAGTATTGGTTACCTTCTTAGACATGATACCCCCTTGAAAGTTTTTAAAATTTTACACTTTACGATTATAAAACTCATGTAACTTGAATAATTTCGCTTCTCAAAGTTTTCATTTTTCTCATTGAAACTTTTAACCACAAGAGTAGAAGTTGTTCAATCCTTAGTGCAAGGTTTAGATTTATAAAGCCAAGAATGATCATAATATTTTATTTTTATTATTTTAATAAGAAAATAGAATAAATATTGACAAATATGACACAAGCAGATAAATTAACCGAAGTTGAAGAAAACAATATGTTCACATAAGTTTTATATAAAACTTTAGCAATTCAAATAATGGTAGGGCCCATCACAAGATACCTAACACAACATTAATACTTAGTCTTCGGACAAAAGTATTAACTTGTAAGTGGTACTCTTGGTGCAATAATCAAATATTAATAATAAAGTCTGGGCAAATAATAAGTTTTTCTTTGAATCGACTATTGTTCATATGGAATGTCTAATAATAATCACATAGTTATCACCACAGGTGTCTATGTAATTCGGCCAAATATTAATCTTCCTTTGAGCCAATCAATATCCGCATTAATTATATATTCGCAACATTTTCGTATAATAATCAAATATTAACAAGAAAATCCTATCAAATAACAAGCCTTTTTTTGGACTGACTTGTTATTCACATGAAGTACCAAATAATTGGTACATATTTATTACCACAAGTGTGTACACAATTCAACCAAATATTAATCTTCCTTTGGGCCAATAAATATTCACATGAATTACACACACACAATTATCTTAATATCTTAAAAATAAATTAACCTACACAAGAGAGGCTACTTTGGTAGTATGTTGTTTTAATTAATTTATTTTAAAATATTAGACATTCATTAAAAATAATTATACCATTATTCGAATTTAATTAAAAGCCCAAAATATTGAGCTTATTTATGAATTCTAAACATAGACCTTTTGCGTAATAATAGGTCAATTTGAATTTTTAAATATCCAAAGATCCAAAATTGAATTTTGCATGACAATAGGTTAATTTAAAATTTAATAAAAAGCAACAAATCATAAATACATGAAAATTATTCGCAAATTGCTTTCTAAATTTTCATAAATTAACCATATGAATTAATAACATATATAGGGTGTGTTTGGTAATGAATAAAACTTTCGATGAAAAGTTTTAGAGAGTAAAAGTTGTCAAATGATGTGATATGATTGAGGTAATAATAAGTAATAAAGAAGATATAGTTAAAATAGATAAGTTAGTTATGTGGATAGTTGTATAGAAATGATTGAAAAGTAGGATAGTTGTATATGAACATGTGGAAAAGTGATTAAAAAATATGATAGTTATGGAGAGTGAAAAGTTGTAGATTGACTTGACATTTTTTGTTAATTGCCAAACACACCCATAATTCAAAAATTACATGTATATACATAAAATTCACAAAGCTGATATTTTTAGACCTATTTGGTTTAATCAAACCCTTCCATTAGGTTTAAAATGTCTAAAAAATATAGAAAACCACTATTGGATCATCCAAAATGGATGACCGGATCAAAAAATATGTTAAATTATATTTGGCCAGTTCATAATGGGCCACATGTCCTCTATCGGTGAGCCAAAAACTTTGACGGGCTGGGTTGTTGGGTTTGGGCCTAGCTAGATTTGCACTAAAACTTGACAGTGCTGCCTGGGCCTGTGAAGCAGGCCCGCTCAAGTGCAAATGGACCGGCTATGGGCTTGTTGGAGTCTGCACGCTTGGGTCTTATGGATGTAGGCCAACCACCTAGGTTTACTGTTTAGGCCATCCTCCAGGGCCTAGTGGGCACGCTTGAGAAAGCCCAAGCCCAGGCGCAAGAGGGAGACTAGATGAAACTGGTTTGCAAAAAAATTTCTACTAAAGGGGTTTTTTTGCAAATGTTCATCTCGGGAGTTTCTTGTAATTTCTTTCTGGTGAGGGGGTTTTGTGTAAAACTTCTTATCCCCTCCCCCAAACCGAATGGGAGGAAAAACCCTAGCCACCTTAACTGTCATTCATATAGTTTCAGAAATTACAAACTATTTTTACGTAATTTGGTCATAATTGTAAATATGCTCACATCATTACATCATTGATTCTATATCATCATGATGTGCGTATATTTGTAAATAATGTAAATTATATGACCGTATTTGCAAAAATTAATATACTTAGTTAATTTCTAAAATTGCCAATATATCTGCATAATTTGCATATACTTTTAATATACTTACACCATAATGGTATAGTACTAATTTTGTGGCACTGTAGGTATATTTGCAATTATAGTCAAATTTTATTAGAGATATTTGTAATTTTCAAAATTATGCAGGTATATTTGCAATTGTCATCAAAATACGTGATTATATTTGTAAATTATTTATGACTCTATAAAGTATTATTATATTTTAATGCATATATGAAAGGAATGAAACATTTTTATAATTTTCCTTTAAATATATATTTTAAAGTAAATGTGTCGGGCTCCACTTTTATGTAACCGAGATATATAGAAGTGGTTCTATATCACCCACTTCACTTTGAATATCTTGATGATTAAAAGAAAATTTGCTTCATTTATTTCATCTAGCATCATTTGTTTAGCTAAAAGATCAAATTTTATCAAAATCAAATATTTGCATGGGAAACATTTTCTTAAAAATATATATTCATATGTAAATTATGAAAAAATTTAGATTTATTCATATAAGCATTAGAATATAATAATACTTTATAGAATCATTTATCCATATAATAATTATGCTTTAGATGGTTTAAATGTTGAAAATACAACTTTAAAATTAGTATGTAGCAATAAACCATTTTACTATGTTGATTTTACACATTTGTAAATGAGACTCATACACAATGACACTAAACTAATAAAAGAAATTTCGTAATGACATAAATTATGTTAATTACAGCTTAAGGAAACTTGTCACTATGTTTTTCCATAGTTTTCGGAATTGGCTCAGATCACTCCCGAGTTGCAAGCTCAGTTACCAGTATCAATTTTGATTTATGGGTAAGTGTGAAGGTCCATCATTCCAGATCCAGAATTAATAAGTTTTCTTTTCTCGGCATATATAGTGCTTATAATCCTTAATGCGCAATAAACAAAGCAAATTTTCCGTAAATTATCACGAGAAGTTTCATGGAAGCATAGTTCCGTATGGGCGCATCTTTAATTTGAATGAAATTTAATCTTTAGCTAAATACATGATGCTAAATTCACACTATATTTTCATCAAACATTAAGATAAGAAAAATAGATGAAGTTGCATGAAACCACTTTTGGAGGCTATGCTTGAAGGACACGAGCAACCTAAAATTTATGAAATTATATAAAGGTAATCACTTTATCATGCTAATTTGTTTAGGATTATTTGTTTAACACTAATATTATCGCCTTGTCTTGGACAGGATATCAATTGAGAATTGTTGTTTTTGTTTTAAAATAGGGGCCCAACTCATAGGAAGCCCTTCCAATGGGAGAAAATGGAAGCAAGGGCATTTAGGTCATTTCAAGTCATGAGTACATTTGCTTCAAAAGGTGAATATGTTTGATTTTCTGATAAAATTTATTTTAAATACACACACACACAATGTCAATCTATTCTATTCGATTGATAGAACAACCACCAAAGCATATGTACATATAATTTTTTCAAAATTTGATATCGTTTAAAAACGTTTATGTTGAAAATATTATTTTTATTAAGATTTCATTGTAATTGATAAAATTGAGAAAATATTTTATATATCAAATAATTATTATGTTATTCAAAGTTTATGCAGAGAAAGCACTTTCGAGAATAACATTTTCTATATTTAAAATTTGAAAGTTTATTAATTTTTTAAATTTCTATAATAGTACTAAATCTAACATCATCTAACGAAGCCTAGCATAATCTAACGATATTTAACATCATGAAATGAAATCTAACAATATTTAACAACGTCTAACTTTCATTATACATATGCTAATTATAATTTAATTATCATAATATATCATTTTACTCTTTATAAGGTTATTTATGTCTTTATAACATATTTTAGAGCTTTTTAAATATAATTTTATAGATCTACCTAAATCTAACAGTGTCTAAGAGCGTCTAACGACGTCTAACAAGATCTAATGACATCTAACAACGTCTAAAAACATCTAACAATATCTAACAACATCTAATAAAAGCTAATAACATCTAATTTTATAATTAATATGATCATTTTAATTTAACACTGGTAATATGTTTCTAAGCTCTGTAAGAGGTCATTTATACCTTAAATACATTAATTAAAACTCGTTAATAGGATTTAATTCAATTTATGTACATTTGATAGTATCTGACAACGTCTAACGATGTCTAACAACTCTAATGGAATCTAATGACATATAACAATATCTAACAACATCTAATTTTTATAATTAATATGATAATTCTAATTTAACATCATTAATATATTCTTAGGCTCCTTATAAATTTATGTATACATTAAATACATTAATTAAAACTCATTTAATAGGATTTAATTTAATTTAGTTACATCTAATATTGTTTTACAATGTCTAACAAGATCTAATAACATCTAGCAATGTCTAATAGTATTTAGCAATATCTAAAAACATATAATAGAATCTAACAACATCTAATTTTTATAATTAATATAATAACCCTAATTTAACATCGGTATTATCTTCCTAGGCTCCTTATAAAATCATTTATACCTTAAATATATTAATTAAAATTTATTTAATATGATTTAATTCAATTTATCTAAATCTAGCAACATTTGACATGTCTAACGAGGTATTATAGGATCTAACGATATCTAACAACATCTAACGTAATCTAATTTTTATAATTAATATAATAATTCTTATTTAACACCTATAGTATATTCCTAGGCTCTTAATAAGGTCATTGATATCTTAAATACATTAATTAAAACTCATTTAATAAGATTTAATTCAATTTATCTAAATCTAACAACATCTAACAGTGTCTAATGACATCTAACAATATCTAATAAAATCTAATAATATCTAATAGTATCTAATAGTATTTAATAGAATCTAATAATGTCTAACATAATATAAATTAAAATAATAAAATAAAAATAAATATTAATTTGAATTAAATTTATCTAAAATAATATTCCTATTACTTATATAAATTCAATAAATTATTGAATTAAATTAATTCATACTTGCATTACTTGTCTTATTTTTAATTGCTTTTAAATAATAAATTTCTAAAATATTATAATAATAATTATTATCTTTCTCATATTATATTATTGTTAATCTATAGATTAAATCTGCATAAAATTTCTTTAATAGAAAATATTCGAGTCAAAAATATTACATTAAATAAAAGTAAATATTTACTTAAGTTCAGATAAATAATAAACCTATTTTTAAATATTTTAACTTGAAATAAATAATCATTTTAACTTTAGTTTAAACGTTCAATTTATAACATTAATTTAATATATGATATATATAATGAAATTTCTTAAATAGAATGTTACAACTTATTCTTTAACATTAACTTAATATAAATATTTATAATATAAATATTGTGTCTTTGAAAATACATTTTTTATATAAGAAAATACTTCCAAAAACATCTTCTAAATGAGGTTAAAAAAATTTAACAATATGTATTGAGATAGATTACAGTGATGACTACATAGCTAGATGGAATTAATTTTTTCTTTCAAAAGCATATCAACTATTGAATTTTATTTTAAAAATAAATTATTACTTTAATTAAATGCGTATTAAACCTTTCAAATCTATACAAAGTATAAACATTTTTAAGAGGATAACATTGTGCAAATAATTTAAAATTAATTTAATGACATCAGTAGGGCTGTTGAAATAATTAAATCAAGATTTTTTTGGCTTCATCAACGGTTTGGATGATTAATATGTATAGGTTAGCGTGCATCGCTGGAGCACCAAAATCCAATGCTCTATCTTCCCCAATCCGTCTTTCCCAATTGACCAAGCATCTCCAACCATCGGCAGCCATGAAATTCAAGCCACAAAAAAAAATCGCAGCAAAATTCTAGCAGCAACCATCCCAAAAATTCATGACAATAGCAGCATCCTCTATACTGCTAGCCATTGCTCATCATCTGCCCATTAATTTCAGCTATACCAAAACAGGAAGCACTTGTCGTCCACCACCAACAGCCATTAGCCCAAGATTGGAACCGAGCATGCCGCCATTTCAACCACGTCAAATTCAAATCTATAACTTCAAACGACAACTTTGCCAACCGCCCCAAATTGTAAGAAAAAAGCATTGATGCAAAGACCGGCAGCTACATTTAATTGGACAGAAGAAATTCCACCATGCCTCTAGCTGGTCATTTACGGCATCAACCCAAGTAGCAATTGAGCTCCCGAATAACCACCTATGGTAATGCCCATCTCAGCCACCCTTTTCCGCCACTGCCTTCAAGTGTCGTGGCCCCTGCGCCACAAATCCGAGCAAGATTTAGCATCTTGAACCGGCCATTCTCTGCTTCACCAACAATCGCCGTAATCCTCAAGCGCTGCCATCTTCAAAATAAGCAGCCAGAGTGCAGATCACGGCCATCTCTGATCAAGCACTCAAGCGGTTCTCATCCATTAGTCCAATAAACCAAGCATCTCTGTCATCAGTTTGAGCTTCGATCTGTATCGAATTCCCCCATCGGCCAAGAAAAATCAACCATCTCCAAATTATAGCAGCTAGACAAAAAGAAAACAAGGAAGACGGAAGAGACAGGGAGGCACGAAGATGGAGAGCTACAGGAGAGGGAGAGAGGGGGGGGGGGGGGGGGGGTGAGAGGGAAGGCT
>JAXCLR010000001.1:46689454-46720802 GCA_035584095.1 Annona squamosa | reverse complement strand
GGGGTTTGTGTCTGTCACCGAATTCGATGCTCCGTCGTGATTTTTTCACCTTCGGAAAATGACCAAATGCATTGTAGCCATCCACCTTGGATCGACGGTGAAGATGAAGCTTCCAATGAGAAAAACTTGAGAAGCTCTTCCCATGAATTAGGCCCCTTTGGAATTCTTTGGCAGGCAACAATCTCAACGTAATTAATGCAAAGCTTGCTTGTGGATGGAAGGCATGCACGGCGCGAGAGATTTCCATCTACCATCTACCATCTACCATTTGTCTTCAGATTCTCAGCAGTCAAAAAAAAATTCAATTGGATGTTTCCCCATTTAATATTGGGATCAAAAGTCTTCGCAGCAATAAATTTAATTTCATGCCTTTTGTGGATGGAAAGAATATTTTTTTGTTCTTTTAAAAAAAAAAAAAAAATCTAAAAATATACTAACAAATTCAATAAAAATATTCATAAACACGGTAAGTTTGCGTACATCTTCTTTTTTAGAAAAGAAATTGCCTTCCTGAATTGGGTACGCCTTATTAATATGTTTTATCCTTGTTCCCTCACCATGTGAATCAACGGGGGCATTTAGATTTTTTTAGGAAAATAAACTCATAACATTTGCTCATAATACCAGATATACTCATAATGTTTTAAAATTTTTTTATACCCATAATATTTTACCTTAAATTTTTATTATATCCATGTGGTCAAAATAATCATTAATTATCCTATTGAAAAAATGATTTTACCCCTTTAATTTTTTCTTGATTGAAACTATTTAGCCTTATATAATATTTGAATCTCTTATATGTTATAGATTAATGATTTGCTAACATTAATTAACTAATATTATGGTTGAATTATTTCAATTAAAAAATTACGAAGGGGCAAAATTATCTTTTTAATGAAATGGTTAGCAGTTTTTACGACTGCATGTATATGATAAAAATTCATGATGAAATATTATGAGTATAAAAAAAACTTTCAAAATGTTGTTGGTGTGATAAGGGCAAATATTATGAGTATATAAGAAATTTTTTCTTTTTTTATACTTATCTTTAGAATTCAGCTCAAAGACATATTCCAATTCTAGCTCTAGGGGTGTAAAAATAACAATATTGTTAACCAAGTAGTTACCGTGACATTGCTTCAAAAAATGGAAGATAAACTATCAAAACCGAGACTTAAAGCTTGAACATTATGTACTTAAGGCGGAACTCTTTGTCAATGGCCCTAGTTGAGTGCTAACTCGAGGAGGTTTGGATTGGTTCTCATGATTTTACATGTTTTCTTGTCTCTCTCATATATCCTTTAATAAAGGATTTTGACATTTTAAATATCTAACAACTTAACTTTTTCCTACTTAATTCCTATATTCTAATCATTTTTGTCATAATTGTTCTTTTTATTTCAACGTTGTCCCTATCATATAATATTATTCAATTCATATACTTTTCAAAATATTCTCTTTCATACTTCACACACTTTCCCACAATAATCACATTACAAGATGCTTGTTCCAGCAATCTTCTGTTTTTAGCTAACCTCGCTGGCTTTCAGGTTTCACCTCATGCATTGAAGTGGTCTCTGTTAGTGATTAAGTGCAAGAAACAGGAATGGATAGAATATGGTTTTATAATTTCTCGCCTGGCTAGCTAGGCTTGCTTCCCGTAACTTATCAACATTATTGCTTTGAAATCTACTGTTGAGCTTTTCAGTTGTCTAAACAAGATATCTTTGCATCTAGCGTGAAACATAGAATCTTCGAAAGGTATTGGGTCGTTTTCCAATCTTTGCAAAGACAACTATTGTTCATGCCATTCTTTGTATTCATACGGGAAGGCGCCAAAACCAAAAAAGTTGGCGATCAACCCATCAACAAATGGGGTGTTCGTTTGCCAAAAAACCTTTCAAACTAAATGCTTTTAACGTAAATTTTTTTATTATTCATAATTATCTTATTTATAATTATCGTTTCATTTATTTCTATACAATTATCATATTTTTCAATTATTTCTATATAACTATCCACTATCATATCGCAACTTTTTTTTCAATTTAAAAAATATTTACACTAAAAAACTCACCAAATTATATAAAAAAGTTACAATATTGTCTTTTCTTTACAAAAAAAAAAAAGATGTTCCTTGAGTACAAAACCTTCACTAATTGTTTCAGGAGATGCTCCAAGAAGTATCCCTTACGATTTGTTGAAATGGGAATTTCCGACCTTCAACCATATTTAGAGGGATACAATTGATTCAATACACTCTGGTGTATTAAAACTTTAGCATGTGAAGAAGTATAGAATAGATTTAATACACCTACATTAAAACTATAGTATATGATTTTGAGGAATGGACAAGTTTTTGTGAAGCAAGAAAGCTATTATTTATGAGTTTCAAAACCAATTATCCTTGAACTATTTTTAAAAATAAGATTGAGAGGATTAATGTATCGCCCACCCAGGTTTAATAATGGTCTCGGCCTCAACCTCTAATTGTCCACTTTAATGTCACTTTAAAAATAAGATTGAGAGGATTAATATATCGCCCACCCAGGTTTAATAATAGTCTCGGCCTCAACCTCTAATTGTCCACTTTAAGGTCACTAGAATGAAATTTTCACTTATTTTTGTGTTTTTTCAGAAGCATTAATGAAAATGGATTTGGACAAAAGAGATCGGACTAAGAGATATTATTGTATATTGAGAAATGACAAACTCTGTGAAGTAAAGATAAAATATTATAAAAAGAATTAAAAAACAATTCAATTTTTCATCACGTCATGTTTCTCAACATTTCCTTTTGTAACTGGGGCACGTTGATTATCAAATTTTTCTATGGATTCGGTGAAAGCTTCCATAAATTTGCTACCTTTCAAAAGACCTTCAACAGGCCAGGGTATCAATGCCTTTCTCTTGATTGCAACTGAGCATCCACGTCAGCGAAGAGTATCACATCAGGTAAAAATCGAAGCCATTGATCTGTCACTTTTCTGCGCTCTTTGTTTTTGTTTTGCTTCGTTTTTTGTTTTTTTTCCAACTCAGCCCACGTAAGAATCACATTTTCTTTCTCTGATTAGCCCATGCAAAAGATAAGAGATCTACTTTTCCAGCCACGATTCGTATGCAAGCAAACCATTCTCGGAGATCGCATGCTTTTCGCAAGCTGACTCGGCGCGTCATTTGGCAGTCCGGCACAGGCACCAGTCGAAAGCGTGATATACAGGGGCACTGTCTGATGCCCAAGGCTTCAATTCAACTGTCTACTCTATGGGAAAAAAAAAGTCCAAAAATTGAGCACAAAAATAAAGATAATTCTATTTCGCCATACATATAAACCGATACCCACAACTTGGGGTGTTAATTTGAATCATCGTAAGCCATATATGCAAATATCAAAGGAATTATGTGCCCCGAGCATCACCCATCCACGTCCGCCAGAGTAGATCTCCACGTCAACAAAAGCCGAGAAAACGAAACAAAGCAAGAAATATTGCACTAACGAAAGAAGAAAAAAAAATGACCAGTCATAGACTCGTGATTCATTAGTGGGATTCGCTGACCCGAAAGCAAGCCGCTTTCGTCGTCTTCCTCCGCTTCGACTTCCCGCATTCCCACCTTCCAAGCCTCTAGCCCTGAAAATTCACATACCCGAGAATGCCCCCCTCTCGTCCTTTGTTTGCCGCAAGATCGAAGGGCATTACTGTCGTTACGCTGATGCCGCCGGATGTATGTCCTTGAGGAGCCCAACGACCTGCTGCATGGTCGGCCGCTTATCGGGCGATTCGGCCGTGCATAAATATCCGATCCTCAGGCACTCCTCCATCTCCGCCGTTGAATCGTTCCCGAGCCTCAGTCTCGGGTCGATCGCCTTCCATCCGATCCTGTCCCTCACTAAGCCTCGGACCCAAGGCACCACCTCGTTTGACCCCGCCTCGCCCGTCAGCAGCTCCAGCAGCACCACCCCGAAGGCGTACACGTCAGACTCCGTGCCCCCAGACGAGAAGCCGGCGACCCCGACCCCGAAGTCGGCGATCCGCGGCTCGAAGTCGTCGCCGAGGAGGATGTTGGTGGGGATGAGGTGGCCGTGGACGATTGGCTTCGAGCCGGCGTGGTGGAGGAATGCCAGACCGCGCGCGATCCCTACTGCGATTCTGTGGCGCGTGTGCCACAGGCCCATCTGATCGGTTTGGGGTCCAGCAATCCCGTCGCCTTGGTGCTGCCACGTGTCCTGGCTCCAGTCCTCGACGTTGGGCTCTCCCGTGGGGAGCTCGTGCATCCAACGGTGCAGATCGCCGTTGGCCATGAACTCGTACAGCAGTAGCTTCTCTTTCCCTGCAAATTCACCTCTATTTAACCACATAATTGCAAATTTGCCACTAGCTCATTAAAAAATTATTAAAAGATGGCTGGAGAATGGAACGGCCGCAGAAGCCCACAACAAGCGTGGCAGACATGAATTCTGCAACGTTTGGCATCCTACTTGTCCACGTTATTCGAGCAACGAGGAAAATAAAAAAAATGGCCGGGAATAGTGGAATTTACATTCTTAAAAACGGCTTTACCTGATTTATCGGGGAACTCAATAACCCACCATCCCTGAATTTCGAATGAATATTTTTCTATACTACTTACTATCCTTACTGTAACTCACTCTCACCTCCCGAGTATCATCTGAGAATCAAAGGAAGAGTACTTCCCCGTAGTTATGATTCCGTGACTGCTGCTTTCATGTTTGCGGCCGAGTATTAAATAGCTCCTGTGTAGTCCATTCGACTAGACAATCAGTCACGGGAAATTTCTCCCATCTCATTTTCAGTCTTCCGAAGACACGTGTTTACCTAGAAGCTGAAAACGTGCGATATCTGAGCCGTCTCTTTAGTGATCTAGCGCCATTAATCGGATGTGGATAGGTGATTAAACAGTGGCCCACTCGAGGACAGCCGGGCTCCGTGCACGTGGAGGGGGTGCATGGAATCTCGGCCGTTGCTTATGCGGCGTTCAAAGGCGACGAAAGGCAGGGGAAACGAACCGACTCTCAACCTACCGCCACGTCGTTTTGCCAGCGTCGCGACTGAGGAAGAATGATGCCTTACACGACCGTGACGTGGCAATCCCAGATACGATCGCCACCGTTGACTTGTTGAGTCGAATTCGTTTCCAATAGTCCACGACTCGACGTACCCCTACGAAAGCCCGCTACAGCAAGGTCCACTTGCGACGTACGATTTTGGTTTGTCGCCGCCGCAGCACGTGGGCGTCATTTGGACGTCAGGCGTAGGTACTACCGAGTGGCGAGTCGTTCCCGAGTGGCAAAATGGTTCGACTCAGAGGGGGAATATGAGAAAGGAAATGACGTAAATGCCCGTGAACAGACCTGCAATGCAGTAACCCAGGAGAGGCAGGAGATTGGGGTGTTTCACCCTCGAGATTTCCTCGAACATGCCGGCAGCGACGTCGGAGTCGATGTCTTTCGCCTTCTCCAGCAACTTGATCGCCACGTGGATGTCGCCGGGCAGCACCGCCCGGTAGATCGGCCCGCCTCGTCCCTCCGCCAGCTGCGACTCCCTGCCGAAGTGAGATGTGGCCACAATGAGATCCGAAAACGTAAGATTCATCAACGGCTTCTCGAACATCACCACCGGCGCCGACGACGGCTCCTTAATATCTGCCACCCAGGTGCCGGACTCCGTCTCGAACGAGAAGGGCCCAGATTTCTCGATTTTCATCACGAATGGCGGCGTCGGCTTCGAGATGGCCCACTTCTCTCTCGTCCTGCGCCTCCTCTTCGCGCATGCAACCGCAACCGCTATCAACAAAACCACAAACGCTGCGGAAATCGTCGGAGCGAGAATCACGGCTTTGTTTTTGGATTTGGGTTTCTTCCTCTCTTGCTTCGTTGGCGATTTTCCTGCCTTTTTGGTGGAATATTGATGGACTCCAAGTGCAGCCGGTGGCGGTCTTTGGCGGCGGATTTTGGAAGCATTGAAAATCCCCGATCGTATGAAGGCTGATTGCCCGAACCTCTTGATTTTTTCAGATTCCACCAGCCCTGTGAAATGATTCAAGGACGTGTTCAAGAACTGGAGCCCATCAAGCGGCGGAAAATCGGAGGGGAAGAAGCCTTCCATGGAGTTTTGCGATACGTCCAAATACTTCAACGAACGCAGATTGGAAATATGCTTCGCACTTCCGGAAATGTTACAGCTCGAAATATCGAGGTACTCGAGCTTCGTGAGATTCTCCAGACCGGACGGCAACGACCTCAAATCGTTCTTCGAGAGGACTAGAACTCGGAGATTGCTGAAACCCGAAAGCTGGAAGTTGTTCTTGAACCGATTGGTCGACAGATTGAGAACTCTGAGAGACGAAGCATCCGAACTCAACCCATCGAACCAGATGCTTCCTCCGATCCGGTTCATCGCGAGATTCACGCTGACAAGGCTCAGCATCGACCAGAACCGCCCGGGGATAGATCCCTGCAGCGAATTGTTGGAAAGATCGAGCACCTGGAGCTTGGTCAGATTGCTGAGAAAAGACCACGAGACCGTTCCTCTGAGATTACTCGAAGGCATTTTTATCTCCGTTATCGAAGAATTTCTGCAGCTTCCGTTGGCAGAGGCAAAAGGAGAAGCGTCGAAACCGGAAACGGAGCGGAAGGCTCTTATGATCAGTTCCCTGTCGGAGCTGTTGCAGGAAGATTCGACGAGGAATAGAAGGGAGAGAAGAACGAGGGATTTACAGAGCAGCTTCGCTTCTACCATCATGTGTTGGACGGAACGATCGAAAGGAAAAGGGGAAAAAAAAAAAAGATTTTACAGTGGGCTGGAGGCCTGAAGGAGGGCAGGACTTGAATGGGAATTGATCTCTGCGCTCTTTCTTTAAATGTGTGCGCTGTCACCGATGCGAGAGAAAGTCAGAAAACTGAGGTAGAGGAGGAAATGAGGGAGTTAAAAGCTTCTTGAAAGAAATCAGCGCGGTAGAAGTACAGTGCAGAGCCGGAGGCCCGGAGGGAGAGGGAGAGAGATTCTGCTTTCGCCTTTAGCCGAGATTGGAATAGCGCGGCAATGGTTTGAGCTGCTACTGCCGAAGGTTTTATTGCTCCTGCTGGGGTTTAATTGTCCGTGGGACTGCGGGATTACTGGAAAATGTTACCCTGGACCCAAGACTTTTCACCAGTTACTAAGCCTAGAAGCTCATTTTCATTCGAAGGCCCCGAATAATATGCTCTCAATCTCTCTAATCTTTCTCTAATCTTATTAGCCTCCCCTACATGGATTATGATATTATACAATCACAAGTAACAACTTCGAATATTTTATATCTTTTAATATATTTTTTCGGTTTTCTCGCATTCACATGATTTAGCTCATATGATTAAAAAAATGTATATTACTTATTCACATCTTGGATGAGATGAAATTCCATGGTAAAGTATCTTTTAGTTTTTAAAATATTTTTTCTAATTTTTAAAATAATAATTAACTTTTTCATTTTCAATTCGTCTTTGCTCAATCTCAACACACTTTTTTTGTTCCTAATACACAACATCACCTTTTATATTTTATATTCTCATCTCATCTAAGTTGTGAACAAATATATCAAATTTTACTAACTTTAAATACTTTTTTATATTTTTATAAAATTTCAAAATAAAAAATTTCCATCATCTCACACTCCCACGCATATAAAAATTGATAAATTTTTTATTTTAGATTTTTAAAAAAATATATAATGAACTTAAAGTTGATCAAAATTAATATTTTAATTAAATACACTTATATTTACAAAAAAGTGAAGAAAATTAAAAAGTATATTAAAATATCAAATAGATAAAATTCTTACTTAGCTAAATAACAAATCATTGCATAACATCATAATTTACATTACATGTCCTCCAAACTTCTTATATCCATGAACTTTATTTAGTTTTAATTAATATTATGAAATATCTGCATGACAACTTGTATTTTTCAAAAGATAATGATCTAATGCACCTAAGTACACACTTTCTATTTTTTTTAAAAATAAGTTCATTTGTATTCATGCTAACTCAAAAGTAAAATAAATACATCTTTGCATATTAATTTATTATTTTTACATTTTATACAAATTTTTTACATTCATATAAACTCTTTAAGATAAAAACTAGTGGTTATTATATATCTTCTCTAAAGGAATCGACTCCATTTCAAAGTCAATTCCTTTATCAATTTATATTTTCTTGACTTCACAATGGAATTGACTCATTTAGAGTAATTTGATTTCATATCAGAGTCAACTCTATATTAAAATTGACTCTTTTAAGAGGGTGTGAATTTATAATAGAGTTAACTTTTCAATAGGATATAAGTTTATAGTGAAGTTACTCCTCAAAGGGTATTTAATGACTACTAGATCCTACTTAATAAAGTTGCAAGGATGAAAAATATTTAAAAATTATTAGTAAATATGAAAAATAATTAATTAGTTGACACAAATGTGATTATTTTTCTTTTAAATTGGTACAAATGCAAATAACCTTTAAAAATATTTTCAAATTGGAACCAACAATCTATAGAGCCAAGATCCAATGTAATTTTTCTCAAAGGAAGATGACTCTGTCGAAGCAAATCCCTCATTAGGAGACTATACAGATGAATCTTTTAGAAGCCTAATGACCTTGTCTCTCAATGAGGCAATTAGTGGAACCCTCCTCACAAGTGAGGGACACATATGATATGATGGATGAGACACTCAATGAAGGCATCTCGAGATGTGCGCATGCCCTCCCTCAAGTTAGCAGAGATTGGAATGGGGAACAAAGAAGGAACAAGAGCGACTAAGAAATAGAGATCTTTGACTATCCTCCTCTCAATCCATCTATACATTTCCTAATATATGACCTTCTAAGAAGGTGCTAGGAAAAAAGCTAAGCTAACATACATCATAACTATAAAACAAAACTTCCATAGTGGAATCTTTTAGCCTAATGCCTTCTCATGTTTCTTTTAGTTGATCTTATTATACAATCAACTCTTTTCCATGTAAGTTTTGCCTGCATGGACTTAATCTTGATCTTATTCTGACTAATCTATCAAATATAATCTATTATATCTTATCTTATGCGTTTTTACGTGATGACAAAAATTACTTTAATTGAAAACTTGTACTTTTAAAGTTTAAAAATCTTTTGAATGTGAATTATAACTATTCCAATTTGAAAATAGGAAGAATTATGACTATTAAAATTTGGAAGTATTCTTATTACTTTCAAGAGGGGTTTCTTCTTTGGTAGATCACAAATCATATTTTTTATAAACATGTTCATTTAGGTGTATATAATATATAATTTAAAATTTAATAATTTTTTATATATTTATATATTTTTTAATTTTTAACACAAGAGTATTGTGTTAATATATCAAAATTGGAATAGTTTAAATATATCCCTATGTTTAAAAATTAATATATATAAATATATCAAAATTGATAAAACTTGAATTATACATTAAATATACCTAAATAAACCTATTTATAAAAACGAAAAATAAAAATATGATTTACAGGCATATGTAGTTAGGGCCTAATTACGACTGAGATGTAGAAATTCGTCTGCATGCGACTGGTGTGACTAGCATAGAGTCCCGCCTATGTACCCGGTGGTTCAAGCTTTGAGTCCCGATTTGAGAAGTTTGTCTTTTATTTTTCGGAGCAATGTTTTCATAGCTGCTCTATTAGCAATATTGTTAGATTTACACCCTTAAATAAAAAAACATTAGAAAATATACTTGAATTGTGTTGTAAAATATAAGAATTAAAAAAGATGTTAAAATATAAAATATAAATTTTCAATGAAAATGAATTTTGACATTATAAATAAAGACATATTGTAAACATATAAATGGTTTGGATTTAAATAAAATATTTAAAGTAAGAAAATGCAGGGGCACGTGGACGTGTCCATTACCCCCTTTCAAAATATTTTTAAGTGCCAAATTAATTACTAAATTTATGATTGCTTCTAATGAGACACGTGCGATGAGTGTTTAAAAATAAGCATTTTACTCGAAGGAATTGGATAGTTCATGTAAAACTATGTTACACTGTAAAAAATTAAAATTAAGTCGCGTCTGTGCTATAACGAGGTTATATGGAAGCTTTTCATGTGACCCATAAATGGAGCCCTTTTTTGATTTTTTTTATTTACAGCTCAACCTAAGTGTATATTTTCAATCTCTTTTACTGTTATTTCGAAAAAAAAAAATGTAATCCAGGGAGTGGACTTCATATCATCTTCCAGGCGGACCAAAATAAGTCAGATAACACCCAAAAGTTTTGTTGCTCATTTGGTTAATAATAGTCTAACGTCAAAAACGCTATTATCAATGAAATTGGCAAAAAAATGTGATAAGTAAGTGATAAAGAACTGATAGAATAAAGTTAAAATAGATAAATTAATTATATTAGTAATTATGTAAAAATAATTTAAAAATAAAATAGTTATATACGAAAATATGAAAAAATAATTAAAAAATAATAAAAAAATAATATAGTTGTGTAAAGTGAAAAATGAAAATTTTTAGTATTAAACAAATACCCCTTTATTAATTACTATAACAGGGACAGATCTTAGATTTTAGTTAATTATTGTCGGTTAATCCGTACTTCAAACAAGAACCGCCCACCCTTTACCCCCAAATAATGACTGCGGCGAATCATCCTATTTATGAACTACATGTGACTAGCGTCACGACTCGCGCCTGAGGGGTTGTACGTGGCTTTAAGTTGTCCAGATTTCTCATGGTTATTTGTCCTGATGGAAGGGATTAATTGCTGACAATAGCCGTTGCAAGGAATTGAATGCACGGAAAGAAACTAACGGGAGTGACTACGCACATTTCGTAGTGCGGTCACGCCCTCCGTGAAGTTAACACTGCATTCTGAATTTCTGACCAAATGGAGTAAACTCAAAAAAAAATCTTTCCAATTATTTTTTTTCGAAATTTTCTGAGTCCGTTAAAAAGACTGTTAGCAGACAAATATGCTCAAACCTTAATATAATTTAAGATCAGTTTGCTCAAAACTAAAAATTTAAATTTAAATAATATATGATTTTATAGTTGTAAAAGTTCTAAAAATTCATTTGAATATAAATTTTTAGCAATATAATAATAATAATAATTAGAAATGAGTATTTTGACTATTTTCATCATTTTACATGATTAATGGCAATCCCTTCAAGGGATCTTTAGCGGGATGAGTATAAGTGAAATTTTAAACAAAATACATAAGTATATAAAATTTTTTTGAAAATTCGTAGATATAAATAAAATTAGGAGTACAACTCATGCTATATATAGGATTTGCACAAATTTTATTATTATTTTTATTTTATCAATCATTTTTTCATTCATTTATATTCTATGCATGTTAATTGGACAATCTTGTGATTCTGTATGAGTCCCATTTCGCTATTTGGGTATGCCACTAGTGTGCGCTTAATTTATTTTTAATTTTTTCGAAATGTTTTGCATAACGGTAATATAAGTGTATTTAACATGTGTATTGATTTTTACAATTTTTGAAAATTCGTAGTTTTTAAAATTTTTAAAAATCAATACAATTTTTAGTTTTAAAAATCTAAAAATATCTAAAAATAGTAAAAATTGATACTTATGTTAAATATATTTCAACAATTTTTAAAAATAAAAAATAGATATTTGCACTCAGATGTACCGAAATTAAGTGCACGTGGGTGCACAGAATAATGACCGTTCAATGTTTGCAGCAAGTTATTTTCATTTCCTTCCATTTTTTATTTTTTTTTTATAAATACGTGAGCCGAAACAAGAATTTTTTAGCCTATAGAATTTTATATTAAAAATTAAAAAGATAATATTTAGGCAATGAAAATATTTTTTCTGACAATAAGTAATTAAAATATTTTGTTCAAGCCTATATATGCATAAAAAATAAAAAATCAAATAATTCAAATAAAACTCATTCCGTAGGATTTTTTGTTTTCATTTGGAGATTTAGGATTCGATATTTGTGTGAATATTGAAGTTTAAAGCTAACTCTTACATTACTCATTTTTTAAAATTTTTTACGTGGATATGTAGACCTAAATAAGATCTTTTACATATAAAATTTCACACTATTTATTTTTGAATTTTTCTAAGTTTAAAAATGAAAACATCATTTTTATGTGCCAATGCATGAAAAACGTTTTTTCATGTTTAAAGTCTAAAAATATTAAAAGTTTTAAAATATAAATTTCACAAAAAAATCTTATTTAGACCCATATATGCATGCAAAAAAATAAAAAATTTAAAGTGGTGATGCTAGCTTTGCAAACATTGAATCATGACTCCATTGCATATTATTCTAACGCTATTTTATTCTTTCTAGAATGCAGTCTCCTCTAAATTCCACAATCGAATAGGCACCTTCTCCATCTACAAAAATACGCCCATTAATGAAATGAAAGACCATCGTGTGTTACTCGCAATATTATTTTGTTCTTTCTGTAATGCAGTCTCCATTAAATTCCACAATCAAATGCACACCATTTTTCATCGATATAAATAGACCCATTAATAAAATGAGAGGCGGAATTAGATATAATTATTATGAGAAGTGAGATTGTATGTTTTTTTTAGAAATTCCTTTTCCCTGGTATTTTTGTTACTTTTCGTTTGTTGTTAATGAGGAAAGGGAATAGTTTGTTGTATATTGATCTTAACAAATTTAAATTAAATTAAATTTATTTTTTAATCGTTATTCTGTGTTAACTATTGATCATCCGAGTCTTCCCTTTGCGATTATAGTACCAAACGATCCATTGGTGAATTGTCGATTTTTTAAATGAACATTTCTGGATTTTTAATGTTAACAACTACATCACATGCATGTGATAGTAGAGGACTGTTACATATGTCAGTCATTAAAAAGTTTGACCGAATCGCGTATTAAAATGTTTAAGTTTCAATTGAATGGGATTTTTTTTAATGGCAAAATTGAACGAGATTTTGTAGCATTTTTTCTACACTTGTGACATTGTTCATCCCCATTGGACGGAAACGGTTGGTTGAGGAGACCCAAGTTGAAATAATTATAAAAAAGTTTGAGTTTCAATAATTCAAGTATTTCCCTATTATAACATTTGAAAATTTGAAATTACTCCCAAAGCATCTTCAAGTAGAAAATCTTTACCAATAAAGGAGAAAGTGCCTTCGAAACTGGTCATCTATTAAAACTTGTGTTGTTAAACTTTTTTCTTTGGCATGCTCCCCTTGTTTGCAATTTAGGGTTGGCAAGAGGTCCAAAAATGAGAAATTTTGGTCTTAAAATTTTGGCAAAAGTAAAGATGGATACGATATAACAGGGATAACAACTAAAGGGAAAAAAACCAAACCCAAATGAGCTTTATCGACTTGTCTAAAATCCGAAGACTTTGGACCGGTCTAAAAAATATATTTTATTATTATTTGAATTTTTTTTAATAAATATGGTAATCTAGTTATATTTAATCTATTAACTAAGTTTTCCTATTTTTGAGTATATATATTTATTTAGAATTTTAAACACAAGAGTATTTAAATCATTTTAAAAGGGGTATTTAAAAATTCAAAATTAATATATGCCCATATTTAATAATAGTAAAAGTTGGTTTATAGATTAAATATAACTAGATTAACATGTTTAATAAAAATTTCAAAAAGATAAAAAAATATATTTTTGGACGGGTCTAAAATCAGTTGGTTTAAAAAGATCAATGCTCAAAAATAAATATAAAATAGATTAAGTAATTATATGAAAATGATTAAAATATAAAGATAAATAATAGAAAGAGCAACATGACCAAATAATTAAGATATTAAATATCAAAAAGATGTAGATGATGGAGGGAGAAGTTTTCTTTTCTTTCTTTTTTTATGCTTTTGTCAAATTCCAAAGGAACCCTCAGCATAAAATAAAATAATTTTTAGGATAATTTGGATGCTTGAATAAATTAAAAGACAACCAACTGAGTCGTGCTCAGTTGGTGGCCATAGTGGTAATAGGGCATTTGCGGAGCTGTGGTCAGGGGTTCGAATCCCATGTTGGGATTTCGGCCCTGAAAATGTTGTGGGAGCTGCGGTCTCCCTTTGGCTTAGTGGAAGCTGTGTCTTCATAATTCTTTGGTGGAGCTATGTCTCCAAATTTCTTTGGTGAAGTTATGTATCTCCGTATTTGTAAGAATGTCTCATAATTTCAATGTAATATGTGTTGAGATGTATATAAATATAATCATAAAAAAATAATAATAAATTAAAAGACAACTAGATCCCACTTTTTACGGACATAAAAATTAACAAATGCAGCAGTTCTTTTCCATCTTTTGGCGTTGATAGTTGACCTAAACTCGAATACATAAAGTATGAAAAATGAAAAATGCATTTTCCAATATTAAAACTTATGTTTCAATATATATTATCATGACGTTGTATGCCGTGATTCGCATGAAATGGATGGCATGAGTTGTTCTCTAGCCAGCGTCTATCGTAGGCCACGCAGGCCGGCGTAAAAACTGCATGATCCGGCGTTAGACGGTCCAAATCAGTGGTGGAGCAGAAATCGCTTTATTAATTTGCGTGGGATTTTGTAAATCTGATCTGAGCAGACTGTCCAATAGATCATGCCTCGTTTTCGCTGTCATATTCATATTTAATCCGGTCCGTTCATTCATTGCCTTCTTGATGGTCATAAATCAATGCGTACACGTGTCCTTGCGAACAGGCTGTCTAGAATTTCCAGCTGCGGTCTCAGTCCTCTGACCGACTTCGTAAATAGCTTGCCTCTCTTTCGTTCGAATGCGAGAATTTCGACTTTCTAGTTTCTAGACCATCGCTTCCGTAAAGACGCGGGCAGGGGGCCAGGAGCCCAGGACGCGTCTACAGTCAACGAACATGGTTTTCAACTCTCGGTTTATTACCTCTAGGATCGAGTTGATCTATCACTCACCCGCTCCACTCTGAATTTACAAAAAATTAGGGTAGAGATTTGTAAACTGCGAAGAGAGTTAGGATTTGGGACCTGTGCTTTAATTTTAGGAAGAGGGTGAGCTTATGGCTTATCAATATAAATATGATTCGCGTGAATATATGTTTGACTTTATAACTACTTATATAGGTAAATTGTTATTTCTTAATTTATACATATTGTTTAAGTTATTTTCTTCACAAGATTTATCAATGAAATAAAATATATTATTTCTATTAATTATATTTTTCAAGAATGAATATTATTATTTTATAATTTAGTAATATTAATTGTAATTCAAAATTTACATCTATATATTTTTTCGAAGGTTGATATATATTTATTAAGGTTAAGCTATAAATGAATTTATTAAAAAAATTACTATTGCTTTGATCAAATAATTGTGTTTTACGCCATCAAATAGTAAAATATATAACTATTTAACATTTAAATTTATCATACATGTGAGTTTATATTAATATATATATAAATCCTTAAATTTTAACCCACTTTTTTAATAAACTAATTGTTCTGAGCCAAAATTAACTCGAAATTTGTTCCTAGACGTATTAAAAAATATAAGAGTCGAGTCAACATTGTCCTGACTCGGTATAAAAAGTATAATCACATAATATCTTTTAAATGTAAGGTTAAGGTTGGGCATATACTAACTTACATTGATTTTCATCCCTACTCCTCGAGTGTGTTTGAGAAGCAATAAAATTTTTAGATGAAAAACTTTTATGTAAATTTTTTTTAAAATAGAAAAAAATAATATGATGTAATAGTGATAGTTAAAAGTAAAACCTTCATTGTTTACTTTTTGTTTTATTCATAATTTTAGATGCTTGATGCATTCCTCTTACTCTTGTAATTAATTTAATAACCTTAATTATCTTTTCCAATACTAGATATTTTCATCTATTTGGATTGATATAAATATAAGTAACATCTTTTTAGGGAAATTTACAATGACCCTCAAGTATTTTGAATTTTACAATTTGTACATGGGTGAAAGATCCCACAAATATCATGACATAAATTGCACAAATCATCAGAGGAACGTTGTTGGGAAAAGTCTGAATTAATTTTTATTTGAAATTTTAACATGTCACGACTACGTCGGTGGTTATTTTGCAAAAATAAAAAATAAAAAATCGGAGGTCATTTACAAATAAGTTAGAAAACGGTGGTCTTTTGTGAACGAAATTTAATGGTCATTTGCAGAGTCAAAAGTCATGGGACACAAATCGAAGATTTTGAAAAATTAGGGTGATTCGCAAATATCCTTTATTTGAAAAAAATATTGTTTCCTTTCCGTGCAACCCGTAAGCTATTGAAATTCACATCCCGAAAATAATAAAAGAAATTAATTGACAATGATGGTAGAAACAACTGCCTTCCACGTGAACCATGGAACTCAATCTCATGCATCTGGGTTTATTTTATTATTTTTAATTTTTTTTAAAATTATTTCATGAAATTATTAATATAAGTGTATTTTATATGTGTATCAATTTTTGCTATTTTTATAGACTTACATTTTTTTTTGAATTTTTAAAAACCAACGGCTAAATGGGTGTATGCATGCATACAACTAGGTTCCGTGAACCATAGGATTGTCAAACAAAGAAAGGCACTCAAAATTGTCAATCTTGAGTATCTTGGTTAGTACCAATACTTCACAGGCATTATGGTGGCCATGAGATTGAATCCACAGAGAAATTTTGTCTGTTATAAGTGGGAGTTGTAATCTCCTAAATGGGGGAGCGATATAATATCGTGAGATGGGGGAAAAAAAAAAAACTCAAAATTCGAACCAGCGTGTGGAGGGTGGGTGAGAACTGAAGCAATTTGAAAACTCTGCTGCGACGGGTAGCTAGCACCATATTTTGGCCATGGCCGTATGGCTTGTGCCAGGCGCAGGCAGTGAGCCAGCTTTTTTGATTTTGTCTGGTTTTCTCTCATGAAACGATTGAGGAAACCGTCTTGTTCTTATGGAAAAATACGAATCCAAACAGGGTTTGTTTTGGTCTCTACACGTCTCTTTCAGTTGCAGGTGCGGTTGACTACCGTGACACATGAATCTTGTATTTTGTGGCCGTATATTTCTTCTTAAATCAGTATTACATGCCGACTTCTTCTTTTTTTATTATTATTCAATTCTGAAATTATACTTCACCAGTTCACCTCCACATACTGTCTTACAGTAACAAACAGACCGCCTGGCACAGGTGGCAGGGGCAAAAATTTCCTTAGTGGACATCACGGGTTGAATCTTCCTGAAATGAAATAAAGGGTTTTATAACTTCCTCGCAACGGTGGGGTTTTAAAGATTTTTTATTAGAATAGGATGTATATAGAAAAATTCCCTCAGGAAATGGAGATTGTGAATGAGACCAATTGTAATATAAGGTTCTCACATTGTATAAATACCATTATACAAATTTTTTTAAAAAAAATCCTAAACGCAAGAGATTAATGCTTTCAGGGGCACAAATGTCCCCAGTCATGCTGGCCTGATAACAAGGCTGAAGGCTCCAACCCATTCAGGGCGCATCTGGCTGCGACTGCCGATGGCAAACTGAGCTCGTTTGGCTTTTGTGGCCGTGAATTAATCCAGGTTATCATTACCCTCGTTTTGCGTTTTGTTTTAAACCTTGGCCTCTTCCCGAACCAGATCCATGGTCCTGATATCTCTGATTTTGTTGCGTGTGCGTGAAAGGAATTCAATAATGTCAGATCATTTATTGCTTTTTTTTATATAATATTAGTGAAAATTATTTTTATAAAATATTTATTTTTATTATAATATACTCGTGATATTTTTAAGATTTCTCTTACATTCATAATATTTTATTATAAATTCTTATTATGTCTATGCGTTCAAAACAACTGTTAACTACCTTATTAAGAAAACAATTTTACTTTGTCAGATTTTTTTTCTTTTCAATTAAGAAATTATGGAGGAGGAAAATCACGGTTTTTATAAAACAGGTAGCAATTATTTTGCTCACATAGATATGATAGAAATTTAAAGTAAACCATTAAAGATATAAGTTTCTTTCGAAGTATTATGAGTATAATAAGAATTACAGGCAAATGATGTAGGTGCAAGAGGAATTTTCCTTATTATTATTATTATTATTAATTGATTGATTTATTGATTACTTCACAACAACTCATTTTCGGATCTAATAATTACAAGTTTATTTTCTAACAATATCAAAGAGTGGACTAAAGCTCCTAATACGGAGAGTATTGCTCCCATCGGAGATAATTGCTCCCGTATACATAAAACGACAACAACAGAAGTTGAAGTCGCATGGGGATGTGAAAATGTCGTCCTTGGCCAACTAACACAACTTGTTTGATTTATATATTATTGTTACTATTGGGGCAAGTTTCATATATACTTATGAATTTCATTTATATACACAAATTTTCAATAATTCCTAATATACATTGTTTGCTAAAAATTTCACTTATACCTTTAGCAATTAGGGATCCATTAAAAAGGTCATTAGCACTCCTGTAAAATAAAGAAACTGCTGAAGCACTAATATAATTTGAGATTTGTTTTCTCAAAGCCAAAAATTTACATTTAAATAAAATATCATTTTACAGTTTAAAAGTGCTAAAAATTCATTTGAATATGAATTTTTAGCTTTAAAATTATAACTGGGAATAAATATTTTCATCATTTTATAGGGATGTTAATGGCTTATTTAATGGATCCCTAACAATGTTGGTATAAGTAGAATTTTAGGTAAAATACATGTGTGTACTAGGAGTATTTGATGGATATAATTGAAATTAAGGATAAAATTTATGGATACATAGAATTTGCTATTTTTGTAGCCGTCGTCATCATCTTCTTCCTTCTCCTACTCCTCCTTAGAAATCCTTTATTTTTGTTGGGCGTGCAAAATGTGATAATTACAGGGATAATAATTTACGAGAAAAAATAACCATATGATAAGAATAATGATTAAAACTTTAAAATAAATAAGGTGGCTATGCGTCAAAGAGTGATTGGAGTGGAGATATTAATAAAAGATCATATTAATTAGGTAATTAAGATGTTAAATCCTATCAAAACACGTGGAAAGGAATTGTGAATTTTTTTTAAAAAAATTACTTTTACATGTTGCCATTTGGACCTTATGAACTAAAAAATAATTCAAACGAATGCGCAAAAGTTTTGGGCGTGGTCACTGGTCATGCGGAGGAAATAAAAGGAAAGGTAAAAGAAATTACGTGGGTTCTCTGCAAAATATACTGCTGCTTACTTTTTTGCCCTTTTGGTGAAATTCTTGCTGTTTGCATTGTGAGACTATCAAACAAGCAAAATGCATCCGTGCAGGTTTCCATTCATACGAAACTCTGGCTGTTGTGGGTAATTGAGTTTCTCAGATTCCTTCTAATCCGGTCTACTTTTTTCTTCTTGATTGCTGGTATCTTTAATTTCCTATTCTAGCGTTTTTCTGAATTCCTACCAGAGAGACTGGAGAGTGAAAACGGCTTAGAATTTATGCAAAAATAACCTTTACTCAGAAAAAGAACTGATACTTGAGTCTCAGCCTTCCTAGTCTTTAGACTTTAGATAGGTTGGTGGCTGCAATTTCTAGCCACTTTTGCAATTAAAAAAAAAAATTCAAGTAATTTCCTGTAGTTTGCCAATATCTATCCAACAGTAACTATCATTGGCATCGGTGGTTGGACAGAACCGCACCCATAAAAAAAACTGGCTGAAATTGGGCACCTAGGCAGGTATAACAATACTACCCACGAGGCTGGTTTTCAAATCTGGTCACCTAAGTCATAGTCATGTGAATCACCTTTCAGGTAGCCATGCTTTTTATTTTTTTATTTCTACATATGTTGCACCAATAAAAAATAAGAATGATGCATCTAATCCACTAGGAGAAGTAGAGATACCTCTCCTGGAATGAAAACAAACATCTTTGGATCTTTATGCTTGAAACCACACTACCTTACTCCTCAGTTACATCCTAATATTAAAAAAGGAACAACAATCGAAAATTTCAGATCCCCACAACTTATCTTTAATGAGGGCACTACATTCATCCTGAATTGGAGAATTAGATGGGTGAATTGGATGGAATATAAATAGCTTATTGCACATCATTTTGTATGAAACTCTTTAGGGATGGTGGGTATATTCCGGTCCACTGATCGAGGCACGAGCAACCGCAGTTGTGGATTAGGTTGGTGTTTGATCTTTTAGCTTTGATCGATTGAACGCAAACATCATGATCTGCCCCATAGAGCATGGACGTCTTGCAGCTGATGAATAGTCCTCAGGATCTTTTTATTACACCATTTTATCCACGCATGGATAATCCCACTCTTTTCAGTCTGCCTGCTCTAATAACTAAATAAAGAAATAAGTTAGTGTGGCTGTTGTGTTTTGGACATTCCCTCGTCAGAGAACCAATGTGGCTGTTCTGTTTTGGACGGTTGTTCCATCGGAGATGCAACAGCTAATGGGGTGGATAAAGATCTGAATCCTAAGACATCCTGATTTATGGTTTGCTGAGATGCGTGGGTCAAATGTGTAAACTGGCTATTTCTGGATCGAGGCTGGATTTCAATCTGTCTTTGCAACCGCGTATATGTGGCCTTGTCTAGCTGACTGTGATAAACAGATGAGAGAGAGAGAACTGTAGAAGATATGAAGAACTAAAACGTTGTAAGACAGATATAAAAACTAGAATGTGACAGCAAAAATTGAAAAAAGGGAATGTCAGAAATCAGTAAAATCTCATTCCCCTAGAAATAGAAAATATATAGTGCAATATATATATGAGTCTCACTACATTGAAGTGATTTCATGTAATCTATTCATTTTTTTCACCTTAATAATTGAAAAGAGATTCATTTCGCCCATCGTATTTTGCATATTTTTTAATGTAGAAAATTAGATTTCATCCAAATAAAAAATCTATATAGGCAATGTTTGTATTAAAAAAATATATTTGTATGTAAATTATAAAAAATCATTAGACCCATTTACATATGCATTAGAATGTATTAATACTTTCAAGAGTATTTTATCCATATAAAAATGATATTTAGATGGTTCGGATGTTAAAAACACACTTTTAGAATTGATATCTAACATCAAATTATTTTATTACATTGATTTTACCCATTTTTAGATGGAATTATGCACAATTATTCTAAACAAACAATGAGGTTTTGTGGCAATATAAGCGATCTCAAATACAATAGATGAAGTAAATTTTCCATTAATCATTAATGTGAGAAAATTGAATAGGATTACATAAATATAGGGTTTTATAAAAGTGGAACTCACTATACAAAGTTCTATACTAATAATATTCGTGCACATCAGTAACTCTTAGCATTGCACCAAGGCCCACCGTCCATCTGCCAACTTGCAGACAAGACAAGAAATTCTCTGCAGAAGTTCGACATTAAGCTATTGGAATTACTGAATCATTGACTAGGATGACTGAACACGTTGTTGCGGCCTAATTGACAGAGTCCCAAGTGAAAGACTGTTAGGATTCTTGCCGATTGATTGATCATTCATCCCAATAAAATCCAAGTTCAGTTTCAAGAAAATTAGGAAAAAAACTACTAGGTAACTAATATTAGAACTATTACAAAACAAAAGCACTTCCTGCTCTGTCTCTGATGCTATTTATGCCCAGCAATACTGATTCAGCACTTATGCCCAGCTGGATGCACCTTGTGTGATGCTTCCTGATCTAACAGACTAACCGCCCTTCTCGCAAGCTGTTTGATCTAGCTACCCTGTTGATCACTAAATGCTGTCCCTGTCAAAGGCCATCACATGATTGTCAGTTTGCAGACAGGTATTGTTTCAGAAAATGGACCGTGAATCTCCAATTCTGATATTCTGTTCGATTGCTGAAAATGACGGGATTGAACTTGCTGATATGGGAACCTGAAATTCTCAGCTTTATTTTCGACTTCTCCATTGAATAAGATATGTAATGACCTAGCCCTTCTGCTTTGGCTCCCCAATTATTTCAATTGAAACATTTCTGTACAAATGAGGCTTTCGGGTAACAGAAAATTTTATGCCGCTCCATATCTTCCAACCTCGAAGCTTCAAACTCATATCAAAAGCCGTATTTCAAATGATTGACTCCGTTGTTTATGTTTTTGAGTAGCATTGTCTATCGTTGGAGCCGCGAGAGAGAAAGGGTTGGTTGGCATTGTTAAACTGTCCACATCCCCTTACAACATCTGTACAACTGTTTTCATAGATGGGCAATGGGCCCGATGCCACTGCGCTGACCAAAATGCTACAATAGTCAGCTTCTTTGCTATCATCGCATTCCCATCTTCCACAATTCTGGTTTCTAGATCTTGGTCTGCTTGATGGGGAAGATCATAGATCCAATCCTGAGAATGCATTTCTACTGAAATTTCAATTCAAGAAGATTAGATATTCTTCCCACCTCCAGCCATCTCCGAAGCTACGGCATTCTTCCCGCCCCCAACCATTTCTAACAGAGTTTCACTGTTATGTATTATTATTTTCCTGTAGATGACTTACAAACTATGCTCATAGAAATTTCAACTTTTGGCTCTTAACTTAAATGAAAATTTGTTGATTTCAATTTCAACCCCAATGCGATTTATATTAATATGGTTAAGGTTTAAGTTTTACAATTAAGATATCTGTAAAATCAAGATTTAGATTTTGCAAATAGGATGAACATTAGAGTTAACACCAACATGAATTTCAAGAAGCCAATTTGAACCCTAAACCCAATGTTTTGGATAAGTTGACTAAACAATCCGATATGACTCCTCATGGGTGAAAAATAAGTGACAATAAATAACAAATTAATGATTATATAAGGATTTGAATCTCAATCCAATATCTCAATACATTAATTAGTGCTAGCTACTAAAGTGACTTGTACATCTTCTTCTTGTCACCTCTTCTTTGATATCCCTATCTAATCGATCATTTATGATGGAGAACGTCAGGTGTATCTTATATCCTCGTATTTTAGTTGAGTGAGTCTCGAATTGCATATGAATTAAGTAAGTTATATGTATAAGTTATAAATAGACATATGGTCTTTTAGTTTAGATCACAGAGAAAATAGATAAAGTTTTGGGCATTGCGTATGAATTTTTTTTTTTATTGGAAGGTATATTTACATACATCTCAACACATATTACATTGAAGACATTACGTATGAATTAGGTAAGTTGTATGTAAAAGTTAAAAATAGACATATGGTCTTTTAGTTTAGATCACAGAGAAAATAGACAAAGTTTTGGTGAGAGATATTCTCTAAGAGAAGCAATTTATTATCTAAGAAAAGTTGTAATTGTTTGATAATTATTCAATTGCTCTTTTTTTTTTGGGTAGACTAAGCTTAAAGCCTGACCATATTACTCTTTGTGTTCCTTTGTGTGCTTGCTTTGTATTTCCAACCTGACACAGAAGGTACTACTTTCTTGGCTAGCCTGGTTGCCGTAGTCATATACATTTTTTTTTTTTAAAAGCTTATAACCTTAGTCCATGTTGTTGCCATTTTCCCCCGCCTTGTATTGTCAACGGACCAACCCGCTTCCTTTCCTGCGGAGATCCACACTAGATGAGCTGCCCTTTCGACTTACAAACCGACAAACGAAGGAACTGTTACGGTTTATCCTTCACACGCTCATGTGAAGGCAGCCAAACTGCAGTCTTGCACCTCAAAGCAATGAAATCTTATGTTCGAGCAATCGACTACAACTACAGGGAGAGGAGGATCCATGTCGTTGATGCTGGGCTGAGTGGGAGCAACTGCTCAAAGCTTCCTGGTTATTGGTTGGCCGGTGACCAGAAGCCCAATGCAAATCCTTTCACGTGGCTCGGAGCTGACGGATTCATGTTCGTAAGACGCCCATTTCAAGTTGAGAAATTTTCTTACATCTCAACCAGTCCATGTATCAACAGCAGCACTTCTGATGGTTGGACCTCATATCTCTATGTCCTTTAGGGTTTTAGTACTGTTTCTGATTGAGTTGTGATCTAGTGCACTCACATGCATAAACCTTTTAATTTTTTTTTTTTTTTAGTTTTTTTGAAATTGTTATATGGGCCCACGCATGAATATCGCACACACATATATATAGCTTTTTACTTTCTAAATTCAAAATAAAATATTAAAAACAATAAAAAATGTAAAAAAATAGATACATGGGGCGTTCATCTTTGGGCCCACATAAATACATTTTAAAAAAAATGAAAATAAAGTGGATAATGCATGCACCGGGAGCACTCAATCCAATTATGTTGTTGATCTCCATGACTCCTTTTTTTTATATATATATTTTGGCCCCTCTAACTATCGTATTTGTTTTCTGACCCACGAGTTTTGTGTATTTGCTTTGTAAACCTTGTAAGTTTGTCTCATTTCTATTTTAACCCCGCCGTTAATGCACGTCAGCAAATGAAACGAAAATTTGTCAATGGTTATTGTACAGAATTTTTAGTGACAATATTGCCCTTAAAAGAATTGACTCATTTCTTGGATAATAAAAATGATGTTTAAGTCGACTCAACTAAGCTACATAAAATTATTTTGACAGCATATGTAAGTCGACTCAACTCAACTAAGTCATAAGGGCATTCTAGACTTGTAGGCTAGAAAGAAAATATGCATAGTTAGAGGGACTAAAATGCAAAAAAAAAACACTATGACTCCTATAATGCTGTAATTGTGATTCCAACACCATCTGTCGTGGTGATGCTTCGATCTTATTATGAGATTCATGGCTTCTTGATGAGGGGTTTTAACTAAGAGTGCAACTTGGACCTGTTCGGTTTGGGTAGTGGTTAACCATACTTGTACCATATTTGCAAAAAACATACCTTACCCCACCATACTCATTTGTTAGTTCGGTTTCTAGTGTACCTTATTTTATCTGTTACCCATAGGGTCAATTCCGATTTCCGTTCTAAATCGGTTCTTTTAATAATCAAATACCATATTTTCTTAAACAATATTTTTATGTTATTTTAAATAATACAAGGCAATACTCATTTATATTTTAAAATCACAAATACATAAGTTATTATTTACATAATTATATAAAAATACAAAGTATAGACTTTAACAATCCAACATTAAAAATATTAGTATATTACAATCACAATTTACAAACTTATTTAGTAAAGACTTTTAAATGTCAATGACATAAAATTCCAACTAGTTTCTTATTTCAGAATCCATAACTCCACAAGATATGGCTGACAAAACACAACGCATACTATATAATGTACACCATCTATATAATTATACCATACGGGTCGGTTCTGGGTACCCAATGTATCTATCTTACCCGTACCCTATTTTTATGGATGGGTAATAATTCGTACCTTACCCATACGCATAGGTAATATTTTATACCATATTCTACCTAAATTAGGGTTGGGGTGATGAGTACCCTACCCAAGTTGCACTCCCAGTTTTAACTTCACATGGGAGGAACCCTGCACATAAGTGTAATTAAATCAAATTCCATCAAGCATTTGGTGTGATTAGTTTATAAAATACGGATTTGAGGAGCTAGAAAAGATTATGGACTGATTATCAGACAGTTTCATCAGTTGGATACGTTGGGTGCTTTAAAAAAATGAAAAAAAAAGCAAACATGTAACTTTACTAAACAAATGTAGCAGATTGCTTTCCTTTTCTTTCAACTTTTTAGGTTTTCTCATCCAATAAAAAAAAACTTCGTAGGTTGCTCAGGTTTCTTCCAATTAGTTCTTGAGTCCACACAAATTTTTTAAAATTATTTCATTATAAATTACTTTAATGGAAGGTTTAAATTTGTTTGAACTAATTGGATTCTAAACTAGTTGATTCTTTCTTATGAAACCAAGAGCAAGAAAAGAAGGCAAACAAGATTTACATGGTTCAACATTAAAACCTACTTCACGATGAAGAACCAAATTTCTTTTATATTTTTTTGAGTCTCCATAGTCTACTATTTATAAATTTATTACAAAGTTGTCAACAGCTCATTACACAATCAGTCACTACTCATAAAATATCCTAATATAGTATGAATAAATCTACTTCCATATTAGGCTATATACCTTTAACACTCCCCCTCAAGTTGGTGGGAAGATATCAATTGAGCCCAACTCAGATAATATATGTTCAAATTTCTTTCTAGGCAAGGCTTTAGTGAAGATTCTGCGAGTTGATCTCTGCTACGAACAAAAGGAGTGGATATTAGCTTTGCTTGTACCCTTTCTCAAGTGTAGTGACAATCAACTTTTATATGCTTTGTTCTTTCATGAAACACAGGGTTTGAAGGTAATGTACAGAGTAGCATGATTATTGCAAAATAACTTTATCGGAGATTAAGCCCCAACTCTTGTAACACTGAATGTAGTCATACAAATTTGCTGGTTACTGATGCCATAGCCTTATATTCAGCTTCTGCACTTGACCTTGCAACCACACATCGCTTTTTTACTTTTCCACATAACCAAATTTTCTCCAACAAAGGTATAGCAACCAATAGTCGATTTTTCATCCATCAGAATTTCCTACCAATCTACATCAATGTATCCAGTAATTTCAATATGCCCATATATTTCACTAGGCCTATTAGCATTCATCCATATTCCTTTACCAAGATTTGATTTAAATACTAAAGTATTTGATGAACAAGTTTCATATGTTCAATCATGGGAGAACACATAAATTGATTGACAAAACTCAGAACATAGACAATTCCGGTCTTGTGATTGTTAAATAAATAAGTTTTTTTACTAGTCTTTGAGATCTTCCTGGATCTTGTAGACTTTCTACATTGTTGATGGACTTTGCTTTATAGTCAAGAGGAGTGTCTGCCGGCTTGACTCCTAACTTCCATCTCTTTAAGAAGGTTCAAAGTTTATTTTCTTTGATACAAAAATAGTCCTTTAGAGGAGCGGGTTACTTCAATACCCAAAAAATACTTTGACTTACTAAGATCTTTTATGATGCCAAATTGGATTGTAAATTACCTTTTTAATTCTTTAATGCCCTTGAAGTGTTTCCAAGAATAACTATGTCATCAACATAGATTAGCACAACTATAGCTTCAGAAGTATTCCTTCGTATAAACATAGAGGAATCTGAATTGCATTTAGAAAAACCATAGTTCAAAAGTGTAGTACTTAGTTTTCCATACTGGGCTCGTGATGATTGTTTTAAACCATATACTATCTTTTTAAATTTTCATGCAACCCCTAGATTTCCTTTACCTAGTAGTCTAGCTTTATGTCTTTCTATTGAGCCATCACTTTTATATTTGAATTTATACACCCATTTGATCCCACAAGCTTCTTAGCTTTTGCCAAGTTGACAATTTCCCATGTATTATCTTTTCGCTTTGGATAATTCATCGCTTCATGATATTTCAAAGGTTTAATATGAGAGTCAATTGCGGTCAAGAAGGCAGCATATTTTGGTGAAATATCATTATAACAAATTTAATCATGAATAAGAAATATAATAGTCTAATATGTATAGAAGTCCTGTAATCTAGAGGAAGGCTTTAACGTGTGAGATGTCCTTCGAGGAAGGGAAGAAGAAAACTCACTAGTTTGCTGATTCTCTGTAACATCTGAGACGTTGGAAGAGTGCTCAACATGCTTATCAATATCTTCCTCTAATATTATTGGTAATGAAGAAGGGTCAGGTCCAGAAGAAGAGCCGGAAGGGACATTAGGAGCAAATTCAGCATATCCCTCCCCTTGAATTTGATCCTTACGAGAAGAAAAGTATGACGTATTTTCAGACATATTTATTTACATAATTTTACATCTTAAAAATTTAGTATTATAAGATTTAATTATGTCAAGCATAGCCTAAAAATTATAATATATAATATGCATGCTTTACATATAACAATTGTATAAAAATAATTACAGCAAGCAATACATAATTTTTGAACTAAAATCAATTTCTAAATAAAATCTCATTTGCCTCTATGGAAAATAATCATCTTTTTCTTTTCTTTTTCTACCGCAACTCTAGCTTCTAATTTTTCCTACGGTTCCAAAATTTAAATTTATCAACTCCCCAACCCAATTTATAAAAGGTTCCCGTGAGTCTCATAAAAGGAATAAATAATAAAATTTTACTATCTTAAATTCAATTCCAATCTTATCTTATATAGTAGGATATTTATCTTATCTTATCTTGTAGAACCTACAAGCCTGGAAAGGCAAAAGTTGCAAAAATTAATTATTTTTCTGTGAAACTCTTTACTCGAACCATAGACCTCTAAGACAGTTGTACTATCTGTATGTCAACCGAGCTATACGGGTTGTTGAAGTAATATATATAAAAAATAAAAATATTACCTGCAATTAATAATAATTGAGCACAATTCATTATTAGTCGTTTGGCCTCATTGGTCAAAAGGTCAACTCTTGCCACGTAGGATATCCTATGTGATCATTGACTAGTCAACTTAAATATTCATTTTTTCAATATTTTACAAGGAATGATTAACATTTTCGGTACCATTATCAGTGCGCAATACTTTAATAGGAATGCCAAACTGGTGAAGAATCATTTGATGAAATTGCTGAAAAATATGTAACACCTCTCTTTTAGATTTCGATAGATAAACCTAAGTTGCCCAAAACTTGTCATCAATGAATGTAATCATAAACCTATATTCTTCATGAGAATTGATTGAAGCAGGTCCCCAAACTTTAGAACGAACTAACTCAAAGAATTCATTAGAAAAAGTTAAGTGTTTGGAAAGAAAAATCTGTGTTGTTTCGAAAAATGACAAGCATCACAATTATTTAATCTCATAATGAAATTGGGATCTAATAACTGAAGAACTCGATTCGACAGGTGTCCCATTCTTTGATGCCAAAGAAGTCACCATTCCTCTTTTCATTGTGAAGCAGCAAAGGTCTTATGAATGGAATCTAAGATATACAGTCCTTGAGCTATTCTTCCTTCACCAATCGTCTGTGTTGTAACTGTCCTGAAAAGTAACATCATTTGGAGAAAGCACCATATTGCAGTTGAGTTGTTTAGTTAGCTTGCTGACAGATAATCAATTTGATATCAATGAGGGAACAGATAAGATATCTGAGTTTGATGAAAACAACTTGACTTTGCCTATTTCCTGTACTAAAATTTGTTGACCATTGGCAACTGTGATTGGTAGCTTGAAGGCATTGGACTGAATATCAAAAAGGCAAGTGGAACAACTACTCAAAAGATCTGTTGCACCAGAGTCTGTTATTCAATTATTTTTGTAAAAATTGGAAGCAGAAAGAGCCATATGAAAATGAGCTAAAGAAGCAGAGTCATCATGTTTTGGTGCCATAGTTGTATCTTTCTGAATGTCGTTGAGTTGCATAAGTTGTTGAAGTTGCCTAGAGATGCTTTCAAGAGATACTTGAGGCTTAGGGGAGCAAGCGTGAGCGACCGTTCTGCTGTTTGCACTTTTATCAATAGTTCCACGAAGATGAGGATGAAGAGTCCAACATCGGTCTTTAGTATGACCTATCTTGTAGCAATGATCACAGTGAAGAGTAGGATGAGAATCTCTTCCTTGTCCTCTACCTCGCATATTAATACTTCTAGCACCACTTTTATTTTCTGTCTTTATAGTAAGTGCATGATTTTCGTTAATTTCTCCCCTTGGCTTATGTTCTAAGCTTATAACTATTTTTCTTGTTTCTTCATGTTATATAATTGTACAAATGTAGAAAAAGAGGGTAGAGTGGCATTCATGAGAATTTATCTTCGTAGATCCTCATTTCTGGTTTGAGACTGGCTAATAATTGGAATATACAATCTTGCTCTTCTCAGTTAAGATATTCAGTAACCTTTTTTGTTGGAGGTCGATGTTGCCTTAATTCATCCCACTTCTTTTTCATGTGTCCTAAATGTTCAATGAATGTCTGATTTGGGTCTTGCTTAGCATCAAAGAGTTCTTGTTGAATTTCAAAAATTCATGAAGCGTTATTTTCTTGTCCATTCATATCTCTAATAGAATCCCACAATGATTTAGAATTTTTAGCATACGCAAAAATTTTATAAATATGAGGCTCCATAGAATGAAACAACTAAGACATGACCGGGTTATCATGTGCTTGCCATTCAACAGACTTTGAATCATCCGTGGAAGGAGTTGTTATTTTACCGTTGATGTATCCTAGTTTGAATCTCCCTCCTAAAGAGATGGTGATAGCTCTTGACCATGGAAGACAATTTTGACCATTCAACATTATAGTAGTTAATTTGATGTGAGTGCCATGATCACCTTTAGTGAAGGATAAATTTTCACAAGAGTCGTAATTCAAATGCTTAAGAATTCCAAAGCGGCACATTAAAATAAGGGCAGAATACCGAGAAAAATGCTGTGTGGTAAAAAAAATACCTTTTCAAGAAATCTTGTGAATGTCTAGCAAAGTACTCCCAATTTTGAAGATGATAACTAAAATTCTGATGGTCATAGGAGATGTTGCATTAAGATGGAGGTTCAATGGCAGATCTACTTGTTGGTTCTGAAGATAGGATTGCTGTAGAAAAATCCACGCCCCTGCTAAGGCTGGAATCCAAAGCCCAACAAAAAACCAGCTGTCGGATGAACGAAATAGCCAGAGTATACAGACTTGAGAAATCTTTAGGTGGTCATCAAGAAGATCAACCAGCCACGGCTTGTATCAATAGGGAATACTGTTGACGCCGAGTGCATGCTCTGTTTCTCCAATAAGAGAGTGCGATGGCGGCTGTATTGGACGTGTGAAAGATTATTCACACCACAATGTAGTAAACAACAACCTTGAAGCAAGATTTGGTCATACCTAAGGAAAACGCTCAACAAGAAGAATAACTTTGATGGAAAGAAAAACCCGCTCTATACCATGTTGAAACCAAGACAACAAAAGAAGGCAAACAAGATTTACGTGGTTCAGCACTAACACCTACTCTACGATGAAGAAAATTTCTTTCGTACTTCTCTGAGTCTCTATAGTCTACTGTTTATAAACTTGTTACAAAGTTGTCAAATAGCTCATTACATAATCAATCACCACTCATCGAATCTCTTAATACGGTATCAATAAATCTACTTCCATCTTAGGCGATATACATTTAACACCTTCTCTTTATTTCCTCTTGGCAGAGTGTTTCTACCAAGCGATCATTGACATAGGTAAGCATGCTCTCAAAAGAGTCCGGTTTCTGTGCAAATATTTGCATGTTGGGCGAACGTGGAAATGCCATATCTACCGTTAATTTTAAACGTGCGGCTGAGATAAGTAGGGGCAAAATGGGAA
>JAXCLR010000001.1:46669441-46689354 GCA_035584095.1 Annona squamosa | reverse complement strand
CTCCTAAAATGAAGATCTACATGAATCTGTGAAAATCCCCATGATTCCTACCTATATTAGGAAGAAATTTCAAATCCTCAAGTCCCCATAGCTATAGATATGAATTTTCTCCTTCATTTTCATGATTTCATATCTATACATATAAATCTATATGAATCTAGTAAAAGCCCTATGCTTGGAACATGATTTGGGAAAGATTTCTACAAATAATCAAAAAAACCTAACTCCTTACCTCTGGCCGGCAACAGGACGAGCGAGGCAGCAACGCCGGCTGACCGGCTCCTCTTCTTCTCCCTTCTTCTCTTCTCCTTCCTCTTCTCCTCTTCTTATTCTTCTTTTTCTTTTTTTTTTTATCCTCTTCTCCCGAATCCGCTTTCTGTCTGTTCATGCTTTTAAAAAAGCCAAGTATAGCCTTAAGGTAGTCCGCACGTACACACATGCGGCACCCTTAGGCTATACATTTTCTTATTTTTTAATTATAAATATTTATATTAAATATATGTCATCAATCATAATATTATAAATTTTATAAATTATAAAACACCATATGGTTTTAAGCAATTAAATCATGGTCATTCATTAATTTAAACATTTTAAATCAATTAATTGCTTGGATTAAACGATTTGTCTTAATTTTATTAATAAATCTAAAATTAAATCTTACATTTTGTTATTATTACATACAACATAAACACTCAAACTCATCATTACAATTTTTCTAAAATAAATTTATATATAAAATTCTTAAAATACAAATATGAAGCATAACTATAAAAGAAATTTAAAAACTTGATTTTTAAATAAGTATAGATAAAAGTTCAATGATTCATTTCAATATATAATTTTTCAAATCATTACATACTATAATATATTTAGAATTTAAAATTCAAATTTCAAATTTTTAGATGAAAAATTATTCTACACAACTTTGGAAATCTAAATATTAGATGAATTTCAAAAAGAACAATTGTATATCAAAATTAAAACCGTAAAATTTACATTAAATACGTGAAGACCATTTATATTATATATTTAAATATATAAAACTCAAACCAATTATATGGAGAATGATGCTAAAAAATTTTCTGTATTGCTATAATAAATTATTCATCATAACTATTACTGATGCATATAATCTATTATCTAAATACTAATGTATATTAGTAGATTTTCATAGCATAAACTCCAAAATAATTATGACAATATATGTTTCAATTTAGATTGAGCTACGCAATAATTTCATACACTATTTTTGGTCTAATAAATTAATTTAGCATTTAGCAACATTTTTTCATTAATCTAATTATTAGATTGTGAATTCCTGCTTCATTAAAAATATCTAGTCATAACATGCAAAGTAATCAGGAATGATGCGTACTTTTAGAAACTCCGAAATTATATTTTCTTCGGACTAATCTTAAACGCTCCTGATTAGAACTATTTTTATGATAAATAGTTTAAATTCAACATTATATAAAATTCTCATCAAAGTTGTATACAAATTCTTTATTTTTCGAGGTGACATATAAAATTCGTGCCGTTAATTTATTTTTTGATTTATTTCATTTACGGATAAATAAAAGGATATTAATTACGGATGAATAAACATACAAAAGTATACGTATAATTACTACCTTTCCAATAAATAAAAGCATAAATATTTATTAGTGACATATTAAATATATTAATTACGTAAAATATCCAATTATTGGATTTGTTTAAATTTTAATAAGAATCTATATTTATATTTTAATATCTTTTCGTATTACATTTACGGATAATATATTTCATATAAATTTTATGAACAATCTATAAAATCCATAAAATCTATCATATCAGTACATCTGTTTACGATTACTCTATAAAATTCATAAATCGTGTAAATATTAGTTTAGGATTTTGCATAATTCTTGTAAAATCTGTATTGTCCATCTAATTGGTGAACATGAAATGTCAAAAATTCTATTTTAACTGTTAAAACTGTATAACTGGTTTATCGTATCAAACGAATACGTATCAACATCATTTAATCTATAAAACTCGTAAAATTTGTAAAATTTATAAATTTCATATGCGCTATATCCGTGAAACTCGAATAACCTGTAAAATTTATTTCATTGAAAAAATGAATACAAAATTACCAGTGGAACACATCATTCCCATAAATTTCATAAAAACTGTAAAATCCGTAAAATATGTAAAATCTATATCAACGGTCAAACAAGTTAAATTATATCAGTCGTTCAAATTTATTTCTTTAAGTAAAACTATTCTTAATTTTGTAATTTCAGTTCTACATTACAGATTATAATTTGGAATGAATATCATTCAATTTAACGTTGGGGATCACTTATCATTTTTAGTAATTTATTAAAATCATGTGAATAATCATAAAAATGCATGCACCTCAAAGCGTGATAATTTATTTCACCTACCCATACTTAAGCTTTACCCACATTTCTACTCTCATATTGTGAAATTACGTTTTTGCCCTCATTTGCATTTTATGCAAAAGTGCAAACGTTTGCACTGACACCCGGCTCAAAATTTATTTCATTGGAAAAATGAATCCAAATTACCAGTGGAACACATCATTCCCATGAATTTCATAAAAACTGTAAAATCTGTAAAATCTATATCAACGGTCAAACAAGCTAAATTATATCACTCGTTCAAATTTATTTCTTTAAATAAAACTATTCTTAATTTTATAATTTCAGTCCTACATTACATATTATAATTTGAAATGAATATAATTCAATTTAACGTTATGGATCACTCATCATCTATAGTAATTTATTAAAATCATATGAATAACCATAAAAATACATGCACCTCAAAGTACTATAATTTATTTCACCTACCCATACTAACACTTTACCTACAATTCTACTCTCATGCTATGAAATTACCTTTTACCCTCATTTGCATTTTATGCAAAAGTGCAAACGTTTGTACTTACACCCTACCCCTCTCAAAAATATTAATCATTTATAGCAATGAAACATCGTGTACGTTTCTGATTTCTATTCTCCATTGATAATTTGTAAGCAGGCTGATTTAATTGCCTAGTTTCAACCCTGAAGTAATCGTCATGCTTGCAAGGATCTCAAATGGGATAGCATTCTTGCTTGGGTTTCTGATCTATACAAAGGGTCTCCAATCTTTCTCCGCGTGATGCCATCATTGAAGAATTTTTAACCAGATACAACAACTCACTGCTCACACGCTACGCATATTCAGACATTCAGAAGACTGGCAACTTCAAATGGAAAAAGGGTCAATGAGGATTTGGATCTTTCGGAAAAGCAAGCCTCTCGGATGGCCGGCCTAACGCAGTGAAGATACTGAACAAGTGCTAGCGCGATGGCCTGGAATTCAACAGCGAAGTGGCGACCGCTGGCAGGAGTCGCCATGCCAATGTGGCGCAACTGATTTGGTTCTGCTCGGACAGAGCAGAGAGAGCACTCATCAATGACTACATGCCAAATGGAACTCTTGACAAATTCCTGTTTTCTCAAGATAGGGAAGCCGACACCTTGATCTGGGAGAAGATACATGAGATTGCATTAGGCATAGATCAATGGGATTGAGTATCTGCATCAAGGTTGCGACACGAAGATTCTTCATTTCGACGTCAAGCCAAACAACATCCTTCTTGATGACAAGTTCGCTCCCAAAGTTTTCAGTCTTCTGGATTTGCAAAACTCCATCCTCCTGACAAGAGTATTGTTTCTCTGACAGCAGCGAGAGGAACTCTAGGATACATTGCCCCAAACTGTCTTATAGGAGTGTTGGGAGCGTCTCCCACAAATCAGATGTTTCTAGTTTTGGCGTGCTGTTGACGGAAATGGCAGGAAGAAGGAATTTCAATGAGCAGGAAGATTACGTTTCTTCCCACCGTGATTTATGATCAGCTTCATAAAGGAGAGGATGTGATGAAATCAGAGGCGTTGGGGGCGACGAGAATGAGACTGTTAGAAGGATGATTACGGCTATACTGTGGTGCATAAAGATGAAGCCTGTGGGCCGGCCATCGATGAGCGAGGTTGTGCGAATGTTGGAAGATTGTTCTACACCACTGCAATGGTCACCCAAGCCTTTTGCGTCTCTCTTTCTAAGAGGAGAATCCACGAAATTGATTCTTCTAGTGCGCCCCAATGGCCGCCCATGTCTTTTACATCTCTCCTAGGAACAGTCTGATGTAATTCAAGGAACTCTACAAGATCCTACATGATAAATGATTGTCCTAATCTGTTCAACCACGGGAGAATGCAACAAAGTAAAATGCTTTCACAAGGAACAGATGGCCCATCTGCTTCGTCATCGAATGTTTCAATGACGTCGGATGTTTTACAGACAATTAGTGTTCCAACTTTTAAAGGGCCCAATTTCAATTTCTAAGTTCTCCAGATCGTCTGCTACTCTCTGCTAATCTAACTCTAAATAAGCATAATTCCATACATTTAATACGGCTAATTAACAAATAAGTTGCTCACCATTTACAATCCAACATTTGGAATCAATCATTTTAATTTTCAAAAAATTTTCCTTAATTTCTCATACCACTTCTACAGTGTCCCAATTGCACAAGACATAATTACTACACACGGCAGCCCCTCATTTTCAAAACTACAATTCATTTTGCACACAAATTAAATTCACCAAAGTAGTACCCCACTCTAATTATCAAGATTTACATAATCAGATCCACTTAACTGCCAAATTAAATTGAGGATCCGATGGACAAGAGAGAAAAGCAAAACCAGTTTTTTTTTTTTTTTTTAATTTTACTTAATTACAGACACCAAGAAAGAAGTTAATTAACATGAACCCCGATATTAATTTCCATCTGGGCTCCTAAACGGCAATATCAACGGGCTTGATATCGGGATCCTTCTTCTTCCCAGCCTCCTGCTTCGGCACCGTCACCGTCAGCACCCCGTTCTCCATCCCCGCCTTCGTCTCCTCCGCCTTGGCGTTCTCCGGCAGCCGGAACCTCCTGAAGAAGGACCCAACGCTCCTCTCCAAGCGATGCCACGTGTCGTTCTTGTCGTCTTCCGCCTCTCTGCTGCGCTGGCCGCTGATCTGCAGGACTCTCCCGTCTTCCACCTCCACCTTCACCTCGTCTTTCCTCACTCCGGGAAGATCCGCCTTGAAGACGTGGGCGTCCGAGGTCTCCCTCCAGTCCATTCGGGCGTCGGTGGTTTCGCGGCTTCGGCTGCCGTAAGGAGACGCAGTGGTGAAGGGATCCCACACGTCGAAGGAAGTGGGATCGTCGAATATGCCTCGCCGTAAGAACGGAGTAATGGACATTTTCAGTATACCACCAGATCGAGAGATGAAAACCCAGAAACGATGATGAGCAAGAGGCTTTTGAAAAACATGCCGGCATGCCGGTGGAAGAATTTATAAAGAAGAGAAAACAGCAGCGAGGCCCGCGACCTGACACGTAGTTGATTTTTGATGGTAACCGGATGACTCCTGCATGCCACGTACTCGCAAGGAGGAATTTTTATCGCGATTAGGATAGGCGGAGAGAGAGGGAGAAACTACGAGAACATGGTCGCATGTTCCACTGCGCATTTGCACCCACGAAGCTGGGGCCGAACGGTGATACTTTTATGAAAACTTGTCTTAGATATAGTTTTTTTCTTATTTTTTATTTTTAATATTTTTAATATTTTATCACATAAACTCTTTTACTTTTTTAGTACTAGTAAATGTGTAAAATTAACATAATAAAATAATTTAATATAAAATATTAATTTTTAAATAGTACTTGCTACATCTAAACATCTAATGTGTCACTATTATGTATATAAATAATTTTATAAAGTATTATTATATTTTAATATATATGTGAATGAATTTAAATATTCAAATTTGGGCTAAAGTTGTAGTCTTTGTTCATGTTACATATATACGGTTCTACTTTTGTGTAATCGGGTTATATAGAAGCAGATTTATGTAACTCTTTCAAAATCTAAGATTTTGATATTTAATGAAAATTTCAATCCATTCATTATATTTAACATCATTTGTTTATCTAGGAAACCAAGTTTCATGTCAATCAAGTATATTTATAGGCCACATTTGTTCAAAAATATATATTCATGTGTAAATTATGAAAATGCTTTGATCTATTTACACATGTATTAGAATGCAATAATACTTTATATAATTATTTATTTACATAGAAATGATATTTCGGATGGTTTAGATGTCAAAAATACTATTTTAAAATTGATATTTTATCATTTTTTATAATTTACACATGAATATATATATATATATTCTAACAAATGTGACCCATAAACAGCCTCGACTGAGATAAAATTTGATCCCTTAAATAAATAAATAATGTTAAATACTATGAATGAATTAGATTTTCTATCAAAATTAAAATCTTAGATTTCGAAAGGGTTACATGGGTCACAGCGCCACTGCATAAGATCAACTTCACACCGGAACAACGTTACATTTGTTCATTTTTAGGCCCTACACATATTAGAATACAATAAAATTTTATACAATAATTTATTCATAAATAAATTTTATAGCAAATGGTTTATATGTTGAAAATATCACTTTAAAGTTGTTATTTACATTAAACTATTTTATTACATTGAATTTATACCATTTTTAGATAAGGTCCATACGTATATCTGATTGGGATAAAAATTGATATGGTAATAAAATACACTATTTTGAATACAATAGGTAGAGTAGATTATAATTTTATCATCATATGTGGCCCATTCTGATGCTGTTACACCGTTGCAATTGCGTTGCACTTGAAATATTTTTTTTTCTCTCTCTATATATAAGAACATTTCTTATGCAGTGAAGCTGTACAATAATTAATGGTATATTTGGCCTACAATGAGTTATACATGTACTTAAATGTATTTATACTTTATACAATTATTTATCTATATATAAATTTTATAACAGATGGTTTCCCTATTGAAAAAACAATTTTAAAATTGTTATTTACATCAAACTATTTTATTACGTTAAATTTACACCAATTTTAGATGGGATCCATACACATGTCCAATTTGGATGAAAATTGGTATGGTAATAGAATACATAATTCTAAATACAATTGGTAGAGTAGATTATAATTTTATGATCATGTGGGGCCCATTTTGGGGTAATTGCACCGTAATTGTGGTGCAATAAAATTGCACTTGAATATATTTTTTTCTCTCTCTATATGTATATAGATAACGAGAATGCTCCTACGAAACCCTCTCTATTTTCAACATTAAATCTACTCTAGCTATTGTGTTTAGCATTATTACAAAAATCATTTTTATTTGTCTAATATTACTGTATATGAGTCTCATCTACAAATATGTCGAAATCAACATAATAAAATAATTTAATGCTAAATTTCAATTTTTAAGTAGTATTTGCAACATCTATACCATAAATATCATTACTATATGGATAAATAACTCTATAAAGTACTATATTTCAATACATATGTGAATGGATCTAAGCATTTTCTATAATTTACACATAAATGTACTTATTTTTTTTTATCAAATTTAGCCTATGTACATATTGAATTTGGATGAAACTTGGTCTTATAAATAAATAAATGATGTTAAATATAATGAATGGATTGAATTTTTCATCAAATATCAAAATTTTAAAGTTTGAAGGGATTATATGAAATCGCTTTTATGTAACCTAATTACATAAAAGCAGACTTGTATATAGAACAGATCCTTTTAAACAATAGTTCATGATCCTATTTGCCCGGGCACCTGTATACATATAGGGCTTCGATTCTATAAGACCGCGTTACATAGAAGTCGAGTCATGTAATCCCCTCGAATTTTAAAATATTGATGATTGATGTAAAATTTAATTTATTTATTATAGTTAACATCACTTGTTTAGCTAAAAGACCAAGTAGTATCCAAATCAAGTATGTGCATAGGTCACATTTGCTCAAAAATATATATCTATATATATATTCATGTGTAAATTATGAAAAGCATTTAAATTCATTTATACATTTTTTAAAATGTAATAATACTTTATATAATTATTTATCTATATAGTAGTGATATTTTAAATGGTTTAGATGTGGAAAAAATATCTTTAAAATTGATATTTTAGTATTAAACTATTTTATTACGTCGATTTTTCATATTTATAGATTGGGCCTATATACAATGAAACTAAATAAATAAAAGGATTTTCAAGATACTATAAATGATGCTAAATATAATGGATGAAGTAGATTTTTATCAGTCATCAACATTTTAAATATGGAAGAGGTTATATAGAAAGGGGGTTTCATAGAAATGGGAATGATACATACATACATACATATATATATATATATAAAGGAGTTTCATAAAAGCGGGATCAATACATATATATATATATATGTGAAAAATTATCATGTCTAAACAGACTACACCATAATTACAGTGTAGTCCACTGCAAATAGGCTCCAAATGATCATGAAATTAAGACCCACTCCACCTATTATATTTGAAATTATTTACTTTAATATTATGCCAATTTTTGTCCAAATCAAACATATGCATGTGCCCCATCTTAAAAATCTTATACATTTAAACAGTCAAAAATATAATTTTTACATGGATAAATAATTATATAAAATATTATTAATTTTTAATATATATGTGGCCCACTTTGCAACGGATTGCAGTCTATTTGCATAAGATAGGTTATCTCTCCTTCTCTCTCTCTATATATATACCTTTTAAGATTTTTGAAATTTCCTTTTGACAATATGAGCTTAAATGTAGTTAATCACATCTCAAATTTTATAATATGAAAAAAAATTTTAATTTCAAAATTCAACAATTTGAATAAGCTTGCAAACAATAAACCTGCACACTACAATTCTTGTCAACAACTAATTCTTTAGCTGATTTATAAGTTTAAACCATATGAAATTTAATAGATCACTCGGAGATCAACTAAGCTATGCAAATTACTAAAATAATATTTGCAATTAAATTATAAGTATCATCTTAAAGTATATAAGGCTGATAATGGATCTAAGTTTATTGAAATAAGTACCTAAGTTCATTAAGTCAAAAGGTTATTCTTATCTACGTTAATTTTTGACTAGTCAAGTTTAAAAATTTATTTCTTTAATACTCATGTCGCCCCTTGTATGGTTGAGTACCGGAGGTGTTAGTGGATATGGTTAGATGGATTATAGCCTAGCCTTAATTTTAACTTATTTAAAATATTTCAATCATAATCCATTTATTAATATATTAAAAAAATCTCAATCCTAACCATTTAATAAACGAGTCAGTGGGTTATTAACGGGTTATATAGTAAATAATTTGAAGGCCTAGACTCTAGTAGACGATAATCTCGCAGGGAGAGGCGAGATGATGTTTTCAGCGCAAGAAAAATGGAAATAAGATAATGAAGGAAAAAAAGAAATTAAGATAGCAGTAGAAAAATGATATTAGATAGTGAGAGGAAAACTTAGCAGGGAAAACAAGAAAAGGGTTTACATTTTTATATTTAACTTTAATAGATTAAATGAGTTAAATGAGTTAAATAGGTTAAACAGATTACTAAATGGGTTGATAAGTTATAAAATCTCAACCATAATCTGTTTATTTAATTAAATGGTTAAACAGACAGGTGAATCATAACCCATTTATTTAAAAATTCCAACTCAAACTCATTTGTAAATGAATTTGACAAGCAGGTTAACGAGTCGACCATGACGATTAACACCCCTGTGAGTAGCTTCGATACTAGTCGCCCCTTCATGGTTGAGTAGCTTTGATATTAAATTTCAGCCTACCATCTAATAAAATTTTGGCATTTTTAATTACTGAATTACCTTGTTCTTAATTATTACCTTTACATGTCAATTATTTTTTTCTCACATATTACGTATTTTCATATAAATATCAATCACCACAAGAAAATTAACATTCTATGACACTTTTAATAATGCTTAATATTTTTTGTCAAAAAATTTATTTAGCAATATAAATAATTGTTGTTGGTACAAATTAAGTTTTAGCGATAATAAAATAATCAATTTTGAAAAGCAACGTTTTATTAACGAGTTCAAAAAATCGTAACAAAAAAAAAATTTAATAATGGAAAAAGTAGTTTTTTGATAAATAATAAAGTAGTTTTAGTAACATTACATCAAAATTTAATAGTGACAAATTCAAAAAAGCGTAACAAAAACTTTTTTATGGACTCATAATAAAGTAGTTATAGCGACATTACATTAAAAATCAATACAAAATTTTACATCGCTAGAAGTCTATTTTCTTACAATATATCTATATTAATTTTATTTTCTTTTTTTTATAATCATTAGTTTTATCATATGATATTTCTTTTACTTCTTAAAATTTTTTCCCCTTCTCATCGTCCGGCCCAATTTTTTTTCCTATTCATTGCCTGGCATTTACGTCTTCCCAAATCGCCTTGCAATAGTCCTTTTGGCATTTGGAAAAAAAAAATTTCTATTTTTCTGCATATTTTATATATATTGTGATTTCTCATTATTTTATTTTTTTTATATGTTTACATACTATTATCTTATCTATTTCAAACTTTCTCCTATTTTTCATTGATCATTATCTTCATTATATCATATTACTCCACATTACTTCCTCATTTTTATAATTTATACTATATGCGCCCTATAATTAAGCATGAACGATTGTTAACACAATATTTGAAACCTGTGTTAATTGAGCGAATTCCTCTCCTAAGAGAAGTGATTTTTCGAGCAGTAATACTATTGCCAGGAACATACCCATCAATGAAAAGTACTTGGTCGTTTCATTTCCATAAGAAAAGCACGAACGTATATTCTATATATTTTTCACATAGTTAACAAAGACATATATGTAGGAAGACAAGTCCATTCTATCTCCATGCCAAGGCTCTGCAGTTCTTCGCTCTATTCGTACCTTATTAAGGCATGCACTATCGCTAGCTATCTAGCTAGCTATCCATTATATATCTACGGTACTGGCAAGCTGAAGAGCAGCGAAGCAACTATGCATGCACTTTCTTTCTTCATTTTTCTTCGTTTCCTCCATCGATCGGCTGCCAGATCGCCTCTACTGAATTTCAATGGCCTTCATTTCCGGCTTCTTCACCTCCTTCTTCGGCATCACCACCGTCAGCACCCCGTTTTCCATATTCGCCTTCACTTCATCCACCTTCGCGCTCTCCGGCAGCCGGAACCGCCTCAGGAACTTCCGTCTCGTCCTCTCCAGGCGGTGCCACTTGTCGGTTTTTTTTTCCGCCTCCCCGCAGATCTGGAGGATGTTCCCCTCCTCCATCTCCACCTTCACTTCCTCCTTGTTCAGCCCCGGAAGATCGGCCTTGAAGATGTGGGCTTCTCGGGTCTCCTTCCAGTCTATCTGGGCGTTCGCAAATGACGCAGCTTCCCGGGCCGCCGGCGATGGGCTGTGGGCCGAGGATGATTGGAAGCCGCCGAAACCGAAGGGATTCCATAAATCAAAGGAGGCCGGATCCCGTCCGAAGAAAGGAATGACCGACATTTACCCTCTCTTTTTTCTTCTTTCTCAGATCGTTTGGAGAACAGATTGCTGGCGAGAAATAAGGAGTAGATAGGAGCAGTCCTGTGCCACGTAGTTGGCTGGGTCATGAGTCTTTGCCTCGTGTCGCCACAGGAATTTCGTTGGCTTGCATGGTCGACGTGGAGAAACTTGGAGAACATGCATGCACGGTTGATGGCTGAGCAAATCGGGATAATTCTGCTGCATTGCTCGTGGGCGTGGACTTGGACTGCAGTCTGATGTGTTCCAGCTCAAATGTTGGAGAATTTGGATGGCTTACAATTTACACCACATTAACACGGCTGGCTTCTTTGTGAATGGGATAGAATGATAACGTGATGAACTATTATTTTCTTCAAAAATATTTTTTTCATTTGTATGAAACAACCATATTAATTTTTCATTTTACATATAATTTTTCTCAATTTTTACGCAACTTTTTTTTTATTTACGATGGATAATAACACTTTTTTAATCCCACCCCAGGTCGCACGTCTTAAACAAACAGCTTAAGTTCGTTTGGTCCTTGCTTTCGGCCTTAGCCGTGATATATGTTTAAAATATTTTTGAATGGGTGATGAATGGACTTGAATATACTGGAATATTCCGCTTCCTATAAATAGTAATATTATATTTTTTGGTGGCTTGGTTGGATAGGTGGAATTTGAAAATAGAAAGCAAAGAGGATTTAAAGCACACAAAGAATGTAGTTGAATTTAGCTAGGTTTTTTTTTTCCCTGTATAAAACATATATTTCGTTTCATATAACCGGATTTTGCTTCAAATGCTTGGGCGTTTTAAGGGTGGCGGCATTTGGTTAAGTCCAATCACGGTTTACATTTAATATAATTGCTTAAATTTGATTGCAAATAGTAATAATACTGGACTGCATTTGGCAGCAAAAACAAACAAATTAGGATTTAGTTGAAAAAAATATCAAAAAGTGTGATCATCATTCACCACCATTTTCTGAGCCTAAATTGTCATTGCATTAAAGAAGTAGAAGAAGACAACACTACACACTACAACAAATTTCACTTACTGCAGTTATCTTTTTACTGCATATAATATATATAGTAGCATTAGATATATTTTAGGTACATTTAACTATTTAGCTACAAATAGTTAATTAATTTTGAGTGGTGTCATTTGGTTAAATTTAGCATTTTTTACCTCAAATGCCATCAAAAGAATATTTAAGTAATCATTAAAATTTGGTGTGTTTCGAGTGTTTGTGGGAGTGAGATAGAGCTTGGGCACAAATATAATCAACCATGACTTTCATGGCTTACTACATTAAGTGTATTAGTTACAAATTTTACTAATTACATGTTGAGCACTGTCCATCCAAGTCGGCCTCATTTGGGTTTGAAACTTATGTTAGATAGTTCCAGACAGGAGTGGACTCTACCTTTATCTTATTTTAGAAAATCTTTATTCTACCTTATTTTATGCCAAATCAGTTTGGAGCATACCCTATTTTATTTTTCTAAGAGTGTGTCGATTCTGATTTCGGTTCCAAATTAGTTTTTAAAAATTTGTAATGTGTAATCTATTAACATACAATTTGTTGTAATCTGTTAAAATAGTTTGTTGCAATCTGTTATATGTAATTTGTTACAACAATATGTTGCAATCTATCTATGACAAAATCCCTATAGACAGACTATATACATACTCATAAAACAATTAGAAAATTATGAATTTGTACAAGCATATAAACATAACAAAAAATTTAAACAGAGTAAGTAATTACACATCCAAAACTATCCAAACATCCAACAAACTAGTAATTTGAATAAACATATCAACATTGAATTTGAATAATCTCAATTTTGAAAATCTGATAACAAATCTCAATAACAAGGGTAAACTGATTAAACTTGAACACATGCATGCATGTAGCTTACATATAAACAAGATGAAAATAGGGGTAGATTGAACAAATAATAAGCCAAAATCATTCAACAATTGCAAAAGATGTAGAAATGAAGAGATGAGAAAGCCAAGATGCATAGGCTCGCTATCGGCAAAGATGTGGAGTGCAACTTTGAATATTCGAAGATCTGAAACTAAAGCACCAGTCAAAACCCGGAGAGAATACTAGAGAGGTATGAGACTAAAGATTGTTAAAGTTAGGGCGACACTATTCACCTTAGAGTGGGGGCGACAGGCGACAACGATGTTGGGAGTGGAGGTGAGGGGAGAGGGTGATGCTAGGAGTGGGGGCTACATGTGATGGGTGACGACAATGCTAGGAGTGGGGGGAGATGAGTGACAACAGCGTTAGGAGTGGGAGTGATGGGCAATGGGTGATGATAATGCTGGGAGTAGGATGAGAGATGGTGGTGTTGGGAGTGGAAGCGATAGGCAACAATGCAATGTTGGGAGTGAAGGTGATGTCATACGTAGTTTGACAGGTTGGTTGCTATGACAATAATGCTGAGAGTGAGGGAGACGAGAGATGGTGGCACTAGGAGTGGAAGTGCTAGGCGATGGTGATGCTAGAAGTGAAAGTGATAGCCTGCGTTGTTTGATCGGTTGGTTGCTATCGATTAGGTCTTTTGGGGTAGAAGATGAGAGATTGAGAGGGGAGTTAGTCTTGTAATGAGTAGTCGAGTAGTTAGTATCATATATGAGTATATATTGTATATATTATATGATATATAGATTATATATAGAATATATGCAACTTGGGTTGGTTTTGAGTACCCTAACCTTAGAACTAATCATGCTCGAATTCTAATTGATATTTTATATCTAGAACATAATGGACAACATAGGTAAATATTTTGAAACCAACATTACCTAATTTAAGGTGCCCAATAGGTACCCGAACCTTATTGCACCCCTAGCCTCATTTGGATAATTTTAAAAGATTCATTTCTTCCATTTTTTGTTAGTATTTATTTATTATACTTCTTAAAATTATGTTATTTAGAAATTTATGTTGGCTATACATAAGATAAGGATTTTAACTTGTTTATATTCACTTTAGATTCATACTTATTTTGCAGCCTACCTATGTATATTTTTAAATTAAATTAATATATTATTAATTAAGTATTATACTTAAATATAATGAATGAAATGGATCTCCCAAAATGGTGATAATAGACTTGAGCTGGTTGAACTTTAGCATGCTCTATGTGGACAATGCCCTTACATGTGCATGAGCTAGTCGCTATCAAGTGATTTTAACTTTGTGGAAGATAAATAAAGATGCATTTATCAGTAATATGGTTGGTTTGGCGTTAGGCCTATTCGGAAAATATAGCTGGTTTTTTTTATCGTTATATATTTATATCAATCTCGATTTATATTTATATTGTAATCAAGCCCCGAGGCATCTTAACACTTTAATATATATGGAGACAACATACTCCATTTATCGTTTCTGGAGACACACACGAGCTCCCATATAAAATCAGGAAACAAAGTTTCTAAACTAAGGGGACAAGCCTACCAAGGGGGGACGTAGCCCCCAACACTCGAACACCACAAAGTAACATAGCAGACGACAGCATTGCCAACTGGATATCGCCTGGCTGGAGAAAATGTGTTTGGCTTGGTGCTAAGCCTATTTGGAAGGATTATAAAGAAGCATAAACGAGACGAAGATATTAGATCCTTTGGAACATCCCTTAATACTTCTAGCTTTTACAGTAATTACCTTTTTATAAGCATTATCCGATTGACTCAATATATTGTACGAAAAATTCATAGATTATTTAATTATTTTTTCGAAAAAGCCGACATTGCAAAGTAGTCTCACCACCAAACGCGGGGCGCATGTCTTGCCAATCGTCAAACTGTACATTAATATGCCGGGCGGGTCTTTTGCATGATTGAAAAATGACAGATAAATTAATTAAATAAGCGGAATAACGGGATCTAAGTGGGCCTATTACATGCGAAAAATCTTCTCAGCCTAACCCGAATATAGAAAACTTTTCGCCCCACTCGTTGTCAATCCAAGTTGATGTTCGAGTCTAATACGTGGGCCCACATGTGTACGCTTGAACAAGTTGTTGTTCCAATTAGGCCGCCCAAAAACCTTTTGTGATCAGTTTATTTTCTATTTTTAAAAATTAATCCTAGTTTAACCCTCCTAAAAATGGGGCTGAATTGAGTTACAAATAGTTTGACAATTCAAAGTAGCTAGCTAATGAACCCATTATAATATAATCAAAGGCAAGAATGGTAGGTTTAATTTCCAGGATCTAGGTTTCAACAAAACCCCTGTCCAGTTGTCCCCCACTACTTGATTACATCTGATTTTGTCCTTCAACGACAAAATAATATAATAGGTCAATTTTCAATCTTCAAAATTTTAAAGTTCGGATTGTTTTTTACTTTTTAAGAAAAGGTTGCAATTCTTGACATACGCAAAATATGTGTATTGGATAGTATTCAGGTGCAGTCGGTTTACATCATAATATGATGCAGTTCACCTTAGATGGGCTCTCCTTATTATATTTAGAATTATTTATTTTAATAACTTACTAATTTTTATTCAAATCAAATATATGTATGAGTTCTATTTTACAATTGTGCAAAATTAATATAATAAAATAATTTGATATAAATATTAATTTTGAAATTTTATTTTCAACATTTCAACCGTAAAAACATGTTTTTTATATAGATAAATGATGGTATGATGTAGTATTATATTTTCAATACATATAAAGCCAATTTTACAACAAATTGCATCATAATTATGGTGCAATCAGTTTTGCGCGCAGAAAAAATATAAAGAAATGATTAAACAAAGGAGAATTTGTCTACCACACACAAACTTCAAATGTTATTGTCTAAAGCGAAATCAGAGCTAAGGCTTATGGATTGTAATTTTGTGATCGATGGTGATTGACCTTGACTCTGTAATCCACTGCACTTTTATCTAATTTCCACGCATCTTGGGAAAAAGAGCCATGGAAATTTCCCACACGACTTTGGTGCGTATGCGACATGACGATGACATTCACTTGCACACTGCGGGCCAGGCATGATTTTACGTTCAATGCTAATGCTGGTCTATACAAATGATGGGCTATGCACACTGCGTGGAAGACACGCTGAATGTTGATTGAAATTAACATGCATACGCATATTTATATTATATAAGCATACTCTCGATAATTTTAACATTCGTAACTTATACGCATATAATATTTTAAGCTAATACCTATCATCGAAAAAAAATATATTTTAGTATACTGTTTACAGTATGCATGACGGACCGTGTAATATTTTTTAATGGAACGTACTGTATAATATTGACTGAACAATTTATATTAAAATTACTTTTTTCCCTCATTGACCAACCTTTTTTTATGAATAAAATTTATATTAGTTTATATTAAAATTACTTTTTCCCTCATTGACAAACCTTTTAACTAGCGCGGACCATTTGCAAATTACCGTGTGTTCAGCGTCTAATAAAATTTTTAAAAGAAATTTTTTCATGTAAAGCTTTTTGAAATGGAAAAAGTGATGTGATATATGATAGAAGTAATAATGGGGAATAAAGAAAATAAAATATTTTAGAGAAAAATTTAAAAAATAAAATAAAATAGTTGTATAAGAAAATATAAAAAAATGATTAAATAATAAAGTAATTGTGGAGAGTAAATAATTCCATTTGAAAAGTTAAAATGCGCAAACTTTCATAATTACCAAACACAAACTTTGAATGTTACTCAAGAAAAGAAGTTCAGGCTAACTAATCAACAAACTTTCCATTTTAAATGGCTCTTCCTTGATAAGGTAATAGCAAACAACGTTAAAAATTTGTCCTCATTATCAATTTGCACTAGCATGCGATTTTATCGAAAATTTTCGTTGAAATTATAATTTTTAGAAACATTAATATTTTTATCCTATCGCAAAAGATTACTTGTTGCATTATAATTAGAAGTCAAATTTTAGCTGCAATAATTATTTTTATTACTAATTAACAAGAGTATAACTAAATCAAGTTGGGCAGGTTAAGTAACTTTAATTCTAACATATCTATAAAATCTTAAACTAAGCCCTTTAAAACTCATTTATCAAAACTCCAATCCTAATCAATTTATAATTCGTGTATCATATAAAGTTTCGAATTGTAAACCAGTTGATTGTGTGGGCTTAAACAGGTTGAAGATAAAGTTGATTTATATCAACTATATTAAATAGCACAGATAGTATATCTATAAAAATAAAGAAAAGCATACATATATCAAAACAAATAGGATATTAGTCTAAGTCTTAAATATTGAAGAATGGACATTTAATAATAACAATTTTATTGCTTTTTTATGGCATGTGTTGTTTATAATAAAAAATTTTAAAACAAAATTTTTAATCTAAAACTTTTCATCTCTTGTAATTGTCTTATTTTTTAATTTATTTTTTATATCTTTCTGTGAAAATATATTACTTTTCAATCAATTTTATATTATCTATACAACTAAGTTATCTATTTTAACTTTATTTGTTTTACTCTTTATCATTATCTCTATCATTTTCTAATATTTTCTTTTATTTTAAAAACTTTTACCAAAAACAAAAATTTCGTTCCTTACCATGCATTCCTAATAAAAAGATTAGTCCGAAAGCCTCAACCACCTCCTTGCCACAAGGGCGTCGGGAAGGAGGCTGAAAGGGAAACACCCCAAGACGATTCATTAATATATAAGAATAGAGTCCTTACACAGAGATTCAGTTACACATGGTGGTGGATCCAACCAGCAGGTACAAAGTAGGTTCTACATGCTTAAAGCATATTTTGCTATATTGTGGGTAACAAAGTTTTCGTCACTCAGGATGTGGAATCAGCAACAACTTTTAAACTTTTAGACAATAGATCTTATCCTATCCACTAGGATTCCAAAGTTCGAGCCTGATCACTCCCTCTCATTCGGTAGCTCTACTAAGATCAGATTTTCCCTCACAACCTTCTGGAAATTCAGCGCTGAAGTCCATAGGATAGCCATCACCATGGCTTGTCTCTCCATGATCAGAGGGTCCAGAATTCCATTCCATTTCCAGCACTTAGCCTCCATAAATTACCCCTGCTATCTGTAATCACTGCCCTATAACCTATAATCCGTTATGCATATTTATGTATCCTGCATCAGCATTGACTTTCATAACCCTTTCCAATGGTTTCACGAACCTTCTAGGACTAAAATGGCTGAACGTACGGGTAGTCCTCTTTTAGTATATCATCCGAGTTGCCATATCTGAAGTACTCAACAGACCATGGTGATTGGTGGCACATCCTCAAAAGATGGCTCAACCCCTTCTAAATAGAATGCGTTCCGTCAGTGCCAAACCATCTAACTTTTTACTTATGGTGTTTGTTTACATTAAAAACTTTTTAATCTAAAACTTTTAACTCTTCATAATTATCTTATTTTTTAATTATTTCTACATTTGTTCTGATACAACTATCATACTTTTTCATCATTTTGACATAATTATCTATGCTTCTGACCTATCTAATGTAACTTTATTCTGTCTACTCTTCATTATTATCTCTATCATATTAAATCATTTTCTTTCAATTGAAAAATTTTTTCATAAAAAACTTTTCAACTATAATTTTATCATTTCCTGAACACACTCTAAATGAGCTTCTTGAGACTTCCTGTCAGTCGCAATTCTTTATGCCTAATTGATAATTCAATAGGCTAAGGTTGAAGGTTGATATGCTGTTTTAAATTCACTAATAAATTAACGATGAAAAAAACTTGATTCAACGGTCTCTTAATTAATTTTTATACTGTCTTCCTCTGTGAACAATGTAACCTGTCATTTGCGAATGTATACAAATTAACTTTGTTATAAAATCGAATAAATAAACTATCTACAGCGAGAAATAGTTCACCAAGTATTAAAATAAACACGACAAGCATTAACTAAAGGGTCGTAAATAAGTTTAGCAGGTTGGTTGAATTAAATGGGTCATATATTTTTTTAGGTCTACTAGGTTACATAAAAGCGGTTCTATATTACCCTTTTAAATTTTAAAATTTTGATCTTAATAGAAAATACAATCTATTTACTCTATTTAATATTATTTATTTAGATAGGAGACCAAGTTTCATCTAAATCAAACATGTGTATATGCCACATTTTTGAAAAATAGATATTCATGTGTAGATAGTAAAAAATTGTTAGATCCATTTATTTATGAATTGGAATATATTAATACTTAGAATCATTTATTCGCTTAGAAATGATGTTTTAGACGGTTTAAACGTTGAAAATATAATTCTAAATTAATTTTTAATATTAAACTATTTTATTATATTAATTTCATACATTTGTAGATTGGGC
>JAXCLR010000001.1:46653322-46669341 GCA_035584095.1 Annona squamosa | reverse complement strand
TTAACCGTTGAAAATATAATTCTAAATTCATTTTTAATATTAAACTATTTTATCATATTAATTTCATACATTTGTAGATTGGGCTCACAAATTAAAAAAATCTTAAGATATTATAAATGATGCTAAATATAATAAATTGAGTGAATTTTTCATTAAACATCAATATATTAAAAAATAAAAGAAATTATATAGAAGGGAAATTTCATAGAAGCATTCTATATATATATACATAAAAATGGGTAGTATGCTATGGTAACAAGTTGAATTCTTATCAATAAAAAAGAAAAAAACAAGTTGAAGCAAGTCGACCCATTACCCACCCTTTTTTATAATTATTAACCATCCATTTAGTTATATGGATTGGTGGGTTAATGAGTTGAAACTTATTTATTTAATTTATCCCAATCCTATCTGATCTTTAGCGGGTTGGATTAGTGGGCTTACGAATCAACTCATGCCGAGTTACTCCCCTACTAATTATTATCTTTTGGAAAAAAAAAATAATAATAAGCGGTGCTTAAAAACATGTTGCGAAAAGTTGATTTTTTGTAGTATAATTTAGTTTTCCAAAATTAAAATTTTCTCCCAAAAAAAATAACTCTAACAAATTTTACAAGAGAATTAGGATCCAGTAAGGGAATAAATCCAACCATTTCCGTCTAGTGTAGTAGTAGCTGTTGGATTTTGGAGGTAAAATTTCCCACCCAAGCTATTAACCCTAGCAATAGCATGCATCCAAAAGTCCTCCTTGAGTTTAGGTATACGATCGAGCACAACACGTTGCTGTCAAACTCCGAGGACGCAAAGCCTTTCACACGCCAGGGAATCTCTTGCGACCCCGTTTCAATTTCAAAAACACGCTGGAGTTGATACAATGCCATCTTGCTGTCTAGTGCGGTCAGCGGTAGTTGGCTGTGCAATCCAGACCATTGATCATAATTAATTCTGATCAGATCATGTCCCAATTGGGGATAGTTGTACACGTACGCGACATTCTACTTTTTGGCTTGTCGGACTCTTGAAGTACTTAATTGGACCGTTCAACTTGGTCCGCTGACTACATATATGCATGAAAAGAAAACCAATTAACACTTGCATGTATAATCTAGGTCGAGCATCAAATCAGTCACCTTTCTATCATGAATGCGCGGGAAATAAGGAAAAAATAAACAGCAAGCTGAGCTAGGTTTACTTTTCTTTCAACTTTAATGATTCTTGCTTGCCTTGCGTCCGTTTGTAATCCATGCATGTTAGTCAACCTCACTTTGGCATCTTTGGGCTGAATTTTGCTCCCCATACAAAATCATGAGAGACTTCAAAGCCGCGTTCGCAGCATTATTTGAAAAATATCTACGCTCATGCAACTATTTAAGTAGCCTTACCTTCAACTACTCTCGTCATCTCAAACTCCTTCCCCCAGTCGATCTTCTACCCATTTCCCCATCAAGCTAGCTAGGAATAATGGCAATATTCCCCACCCATTGCATCACCTTCTCTTTCGTGCTTGCGTTCCTTGCACGCACTGCCAACGCCCAGCTATCCGCCAATTTCTACGCCACCAGCTGCCCTACGTTGGCAACGATGGTGCGCGATGTGATGACCCAAACCGTCCGAAATGATCCTCGAATGGGCGCTTCCATTCTCCGCCTATTCTTTCATGACTGCTTTGTAAATGTGCGCATCCTGTATTTACTGCATGCTAGCTTCAATTCGTTTTCCATCTCTTTAATGCAGTTTCCTCACCTGCTATTGCATCCACGCATGCCGCATTCACGACCAATTTTCGGTCAATGTCGCATCCGTCTAATGCGATCTACTGACACTTCTGCATCTGGAAGCATGAAACATGGATGAGTAGCTTAGGAGAAGCATGAGAAGCTTGTTCTGAGGGAGGAGCTGGCTAGGGTCTGCATTTATTGCTTTTGGTTTTCGATGGCAATTATTCTGGTCGTATTCGGCATTCCATAGAACATTTCAATCTAAAATTTATTAATGTTCACAATTATCCTTATTTTTTATTTTTATTTTTTCAAATTTTCCCATGCAACTGTGTTACTTTTATATGATTTCTTGTAACTACAAGTATAACTATTTTATCTATTTTTACTTTATTTTTTTATTCTTTATTATTACCGTTATCATATCACACTTTTCTCCTTTCAAAAACTTTTGCATATGTATTTGATATTTCTATGAACTTTTTATTTTCTATAACTACCTTATTTTCTAATTATTTTTCATATTTTCTTATATAATTATTCTACTTTTTAATCACTTCTTCAAAACTAACTTATATAACTATTATATTTATTTCAATTTTATTCTTTTTACTTCTTATTATTACTTCTATCATATCATTTTCATTGTCTTATTTCAAATAATTTTATATCAAAAATTTTATCAAATACCAAATATACCAAACTTTTCATTCAAAATTTTATGAAATTCAAAACACACCATTTATGCACGAAAAGTTATACTTTGGAAAGTAGGCAGCTTGCACGTAGCTGGAACCTTCTTAGTCCATTGTACAATTTCAATTATCCCATTTTTAGTTAGCTAGTCATATCCATATATCATTATTCTCTACTTTTTTAATACAAAAAACTTATTCTATTTTCACTTATTTTCAATTACCGTGTTACTCTACACAAACCAATAGCTATGCAACAAATTTTAATTTTGAAAATGATTTTGTTGCCAATGTTATTTTTGATGAGTTATTACTAATGGACACAAGCAATAGGCCAACACTAAAGGATACACAAGTAGCTCAACTATAATTTGTTGTAGGTTGCTTTTATTTTTTAAGAATACTCTAATGGAGCAAGTTTTACAAATGTCGACAAGCACAGATCATATATGTACTCAATTATAAGGGTTGAGGGTTTTTACGTAGTAAAGAAGGACTTGGGTAATTTGAGAACTCAAAAAACCACAGGAGAAAAGTTCTATTCTGTAATGAAAATGTAGCACAAAGATATCCCCAGCTATTGCTCGAGGGAGATGGGCCAAAGCCCTACAATAAAAAGTAAAAGAGAAACAGAAACTTATGTAGTTGTTTGGGGTAGAGGATCCTCTTTTGTCTTGAAGTACTCTTTATATAGACTTTTTTTTATGAGCTTAGATGTACTTTTCTGAATGTAAGATTCGAGAGAGATCTTATCATGGGTTCAAGCTAAATAATTGGAGAGGGGAATTTCATCAACAAATCAAAGTTTTGGAAGGGCGATTTTTTGACATGGACCATCCCTTGCCAAAATTTGTGTCAACAAATCGGAGTTTTGAAACAACCTTTTTTTACACTAACTATCCTTTGCCAAAGGCCATGTTATAAGGACACAAATTAGAACAGTGTGTCTACTGTTGTCATGTAATAGCATGAAGTGTTGAATTGCAAGTTATATTGATTAGTATGCTAAATAACACTTTTGTTGTCTATCATGATGAACATCTCAATCATTGTAGTTTGCTACTCGACAAACATAACTGTCATATAAGAGTAATGTGTACATTATTGTAATCCATGTCCTTGTAACAAAGAATGGCAAAATTAAGATGCAACAAAAGTTATACAGTATCATCTATAGACACTAAGGTCTTATCTTTGTGGCTACATCTAGGCTGATCAAGATCGTGAATCGAGGTAGAGGAGCTAAACACTGGTCAAGACGGCTTGCCGCAATATATACTTTTAAATTTAAATAATTTATAATATCTATTAGCAAATATTTATGTACAAAGGCCAAAATCACTTTAATTTAAAACTTATATGTAGTAAAATCTAATGTTATATGTGTTTAAGAAGTGATAAAACTTTTAAATAAAAATTTTTTATATAAAAGTTTTTAAAATGAAAGAAAATAATGTGATATGATAAGGTTAATGATAGGAAATAAAGATAATAAGGTAAGTAGCTTGTCTAATAGTTATTGAAAAATAAGGTAATTATGTGAAGATACGGAGAAATGATTAAAAAAGCAGATTTTAAATTAAAAAGCTTTAATTTGACAGTATCATACATAACCAAACACGCTCATTAATTAGTTGAGAGTAAATATGTGAATAATAAGATTTTAATGCAACGTAAATTATGTTGAGATTTATTAGGGCCCTATTACACTGATCATTCTCTGTAGTTTGATTAACTAGTCTCGATGGTTTTGGTTGGAACGTAGCGCATTGTTGTTAGCTATATGCTCTTTCTCCGCAGGGCTGCGATGGATCCGTCCTTCTGGACGACGCGGGGTCGTTCGTGGGCGAGAAGAATGCGGGGCCTAACCAGAACTCCCTCCGCGGCTTCGACATCATCGACACCATCAAAGCCCGAGTGGAAGCGGCCTGCAGTGGGGTTGTCTCGTGTGCAGACATAGTCGCGCTTGCAGCTCGCGATGGAGTCGTCCTGGTCAGCTTCAATCACACAACACAAAATGGCTCCTTTTGGTTCGAAAAATATTAAATGAATCCAAGAATTCATTGGCATCGTGTCATTTATTGCAGCTTGGTGGGCACACATGGACCGTGCCTTTGGGGCGAAGAGATGCAAGAACAGCGAGCCAGAGTGCTGCTAACAGCCAGATCCCCGGTCCCGGATCCAGCCTAGCTGTCCTCCAACGCCTATTCTCTGCCAAGGGCTTGAATTCTCGGGACCTCACGGCTCTGTCGGGCGCCCACAGCATCGGCCAAGCGCGGTGCGTCACGTTCCGCAATCGCGTCTACAACGACGCCAACATCGATGTGGCGTTCGCGAACACGCGACGGGCCAACTGCCCCAGCACTGGCGGAGACGCCAACCTCGCCCCGCTCGACATCCAGACCGCAAACCGGCTTGATAATAACTACTACCAGAACCTCAGGGCCCAGCGCGGACTTCTGCATTCCGACCAGGAGCTCTTCAACAACGGCTCCCAGGATGCCCTCGTCACTGCTTACATCACCAACAACGGGCTGTTCGCCAATGATTTTGCGGCGTCCATGGTGAAATTGAGCAACATTGGGCCACTGACCGGAACCAATTGGGAGATCCGGAGGAACTGCAGGAGGCTGAATTAATTAATTAAAACAACTGCTTTTGCAGCTTTATATCTAGCTGTATGCTTGGGCCTTGAGGTAGCTAGCTAGCTAGATCAGTTGAACTAGACGCTTCTGGAAGTGTAGAAGCGTCTTATGTCTGTGACTGTGCCTCATGTACGTGTGAGGAAAACAATAAGATAAGAAGTAGTAGATCTTGACTCTGTTATCAATGGGAGATGTCTTCTCTTCCTTCCGGGCCATTTTGAATCAAACGATAAAAGCCTACTATAATCGCATGCAGAGATTCAGATATTAAAGCCCCGAATTTCATAGTTGGACGTTTAATAGCACAATAACATTTCTCTGCGTGATGGAAAATGATTAGGCCACTTGACTTCGACTCCTGTTGAAGTAGGGACCATACGTTTGTTTTCATTTTTAAAGTCTGGCTGCCCCATGCGGCTGGGCAGAATACCCAATTTCTGAGTGAATAATCAACTCAAGAACATTAGGCCGCAGATCGAATTAATGAAAGGTTCTAAATTCAAACCATGTGGCATGCCTATAGACGAACGATATAGAGGCTGGTGAAGGGTGGCTGAGTCAAAGAGCAAGCAGTTGGCATGGGTGACGGTTAGACAGAGGAGCCGAGCCGGATAATTGGGCCAGGATATCCGGCCCAGGACCAAATAGTTGGTTTAGATGACAATAGAATGTGGACAGATCGAGCGGGCTGCAACTTAAGGTCTTTTCGGCACTTGGTAAGAGGTGGGGGGTAGGAAATCCTCACCTCATTCACCCAATTCTATTTTTCTATTAGTATCTCCACGTCCCAAACATTTCTTTTTTTTTTTTTTTAATAAAACATTTCTTCTTTTGATAAAACTATATCTATTTCATCTCAATTTTTAAACATTATCCTTATTATATTGCATCCGTTCTCATTTTTTCGATATTTTCCCAAAATCTATTCCCACTTTTATTTTTCTCACCAATCGCATGCACCTTCGGTGTGCGAATGACTTCATCCATCTACAACAACAGAAAATAAGACGGTTGGTCACTAATTAATTTCATGATTATTGTAATCGCTGTATTCAGTAACACCCATAGCCTGGTCTATTTACGCCATCAAATTTTGTATAACATATATATCCAGTTGAAAATTTTAGAAATACTTTTCAAATTATAAACTATATTATCCCCTGCCGAAAATTTTAAAAATACTTTTCAGATTATAATAAGTTTTAATCTAATTTGCCTTTCCCCACCCTCAAAGAACAATCTCCCTATTTAATTACCTGCTGATCATCTTACGATGGCTTAAAGCTTTAAATCGGCTGATTTTGGGCTAACCTAAAGGGGCAGCGATCTAATATACCCGGGTGCAAAAAACTTATTTTATTTTTTTTAATTTTTTTATTAAAGTGTTAATCTAAGTTTATTTAACATATATATCAATTTTTGAATTATGAAACTATCACCGATTTTTTAAAAAAATTTAAAATCTAAAAATCTGAAATTAGTAAAAATTGATATACATACTAAATAAACCTAGATTGACACTTGTATAAAAAAATTTCAAAAAAAAAGTAAAGAGAAATGGGTTAAATACACTAAGGTGCACTAAAGCAAAGTACACGTAGATGCATTGAAAAATTTCTTAACCTAAACTTGTATCTTTTATAAAAACATTTTTTATGAGACTATTTCATTCATATGCGGATTTTTATTCATATGCTGATTTTAAAAATCATTTATGGAGATGTGTTAGTATTTTTTTTCCTTCAAAGCAGCTTTGAAAATGACTAAAATGCTTTTGAATAAAAAATAAAAAATACATAAGCGTCTCAGAAAAGGTAAATTTGGGCATATAAATTAAATACACATATAAAAGCAGTTTTAAAAATTTAAAAATTATAAAAAATATGTTTTTAAGCCAACCTAAAATTAGTTGACATTCGGTTGGCCTAAGAAGATTATTTCCTGATTTCAGGACAACCCCCTTGCGGGTACATCTTCATGTCGAGGTAATGGAATACAGATTGAGACTGTGTGTAGGGGTGCAACTTGGGCCAGGTTGAGCCTGAACTTGACTTGATAAACCCGATTTTGAATGGTGTTGAAACTTGTTTTTCCATAACCCGGACTCGAGAAACCCGATTTGTAATTATGATAGGGTTAGGATTCAAATGAACCTGAACCCAAACCCGATTCCCCGTTTTATATTTATTATAGAATATTATATATATACTATTTAAACAATATTTCTTTATATTCTTTATATTTTATATTATTATATGTATATTTGAATACATATTTGGCATAATGTAATTTTATTATAGATAAAATATGTTATTTACATTTATATTTATTTTTTATTTATATCATTTACTTTTACATTGATTAATTTTCTTCCTTTATCTTATTTTTTATGGTAATTTTTTCTAAATTTTTTTATATTATTATTTTTTAAAAAATATGTAGTTTAATTATATATTATTATATTTACTTACATGATTTGTTATTATTATTTATTCATATAAAATTCTAAACTTATCACTTTTAAATAAAAATGTAAATTCATCAACATAAATTCCAACCCGAAACTCAATCTAAACCTGATTTTCGAAAATAGAGTTAGAGTTTAGGTTTTACAAATAGGATTAAAGTCAGGGCTAAGATTGATGTTTTATAAATAGGGTTAAGGTTAGGGTCGAAGTGAACCCGAGTTTTATGAACCCGAGTTGCACCCCTAACTATGCGAGCACTGTTCCGAATGGAATCGAATCCCCTAACTATGTGAGCACTGTTCCGAATGGAACCGAATCCGTAGGCGAAATACACCTATATTAGGACGTAGATTGCAACAGTTCATAACTTACGGTAACTAACAATTCATGATTATAAAGTAGCAACTATCTTACTTAGTATATTACGGGCGACAATCCTAATCTGCGTCCATCAATATCTCCAGGCGACATGGCAAGAGCTACATGCTCACACTATTGTCGTTATGGCTCCCATATTACCCACAAGCAATTAGCGTGAATTTCAAAGCATCGTCATTATTTTATTTTATAATGACCAAATCGTCGTTCACAAATTAAAAATTGCCTTAGCATTCCTCCCCAGAATCAATTCTAAAAAAGATAATATCATTATATAGAAGATATTATCGTATGTATCTATCAAAGATCATATTAACAAATAATAGATATTATTGTATTCATGGAAGATAATATCAACAAATAATAGATATTATCGTATTTATAAAGATAATATCAATAAATAAAAATATGTAAATTCAAAAATAAATAAATAAATATGTTATTTTACACTTATTTATTATATGGGTGACTAAAAAAATAATATAGTTTGATATTATTGGAGATAATACTGATAGTAAGATCATTGAGGTGGATATTTCACATCTATGCACACTTTTTTATTGGTATATTTATATACATTTTAATATATCTCAACATCTATTTGTAGCATCCGCCGCGAGCGCTACAATGGGCTCGGAATAGTTTTCCTTGCTTTGAAAATCTAGGCCATGCCGGATAGGTTTTCAATGTCTCTGGGACAGCAGCATGGGCTTAGTTTTCTTGCATCCACATGGGGTAAAACGTGTTAGGATTCACGGTTTTTAGATAAATCTAGCGTATGGGTGTTTTCTCGTGATTTCGGCAGCATAACAGCTAAGATGAGGATTTTCGTATACGGATCAAGTCACAAATCTGGCAGCATAACGATAGCGTATTATGCTAGAATCTATAGACTCGCGTGCACCCGCCTTGCCAGGACGTTAACTCAAACATGCACGCAAAAATAAAGGAAAAAAATAGAGTCTTCACTGATCTTTAAAGGGAGATCAACTTCTGTTTAATAAAATAAGGCACTAGTCGTACAGAGTCCAGGTTCCAGCTTTCGGATTGAAGCAAATATAGCCAAATCTGCCAACCCGAGGTGATTTACACGGCGTGAAAAGGGAAAAATGAAAGATTTGAGAGAATGGGAGAGATGAAAAATGGAGCGTGGAAGAGAGGCGTGGAGCTCATACGGGAAAACCGGGACACCGGGATGTTGCTGCAGACTCTCGTCCTCCCCTCTGAGATGCCTCTCCAAGTGTGCCTTGAGTGAGGGGGGTGCTTGTCCTTTTATAGATATAGGAGTGGGCTTTGGGCCACTTGGGGTCATAGACTTCGTTCATGAGCTTGAGCTTAAGGTGGGATCATGGGCCCTGGGCCACTTGAAGGGTTGAACTTGAGTCATGGGTTTGAGCTTGGAATGAGAGCATGGGCCTTGGGCCACTTGAGGTATTGGACTTGTCCATGGGCTTGAGCTTGGAGTGAGAGCATAGGCCTTGGGCCACTTGAGGTGTTGAACTTGGTTCATGGGTTTGAGCTTGGCGGACTTCTTCCATAGTGGGCTAGAACTTTGTGGACTAGAGCTTGGCTAAGCCCGTAGTATTAGGTAGGCCGTTGTAGAGAAGCCTACTTCTAAGGCTTGGTGGGCTACACTGTGGAGCTTGTTAAGATGGCCTGTAGGAGCTTCGCTCTTGTGGGCCTGGTCTGGTTGTTGAAGAAGTCTGTTTCGAGGCTTGGTGGAGCTTTGCTCCTGTAGGCTGAGTACGAAAGGGCCCGCTTAGCTAGCTTGAACTTCCTTTTTGTTTTGAATTTGCTTGGGCTTGGACCTTGTTTCATTTTTTCCATCTTTAGGTCTAATGGTGGAGTGTCAACACTATTACAGTGAAGTCTTAAGATACTTTCACAAATCAAACAAAATATATTATACTCAAAAAGAAAAATGAAGCTTTCAAATAATGAAGGGTTATTATATATCCCACTTGGGTGCATTAAGCTTTCATGCAAAAACTTTTTTTTTATTTTTTTATAAAAATATATTGGTTAAAATTTTTTTAATTTTTTTATAATTTTTTGAAAATAATAAAACTTAATATATACATTAAATATACTTAAAATAATAATTATATAAAAAAATTTATACACGAATGCACTGAGATTTAACGCACCAAGTGCATGGAATCAGGCGAGGATAATGGATAAAGGCAAAATGCTCATCATTATTTCGAAGCTGGGCTAAGGCAATCGCTATCCAGCAACTTTACCACCAACGTGGCGCTCTGGTGGCCACACTCGAGCAGATGTTTCCCGGCGATGCACTAGCTGTTGCGTCACCACACTAACGCTTCCCCAAGTAGGGGTGCAAGTCGGTTTAGGTACCCCCAGGTAGGAGTGAAACCTACCCTTACCCATTTTTTAAAAATGTCTACCCTACCCTATTTTAGATCGGGTCGGTTCGGAGTCTACCCTACCCAATTTTTTCAGGTGCGGGTCGGTTCCAGTTCGGTTCCAGTTCGGTTCCAAATCGATTTCTAAAAACGTAATGCATCCAAATTGGCTCCAAATACAGAAATACTATATTATGAAAAGAAATTTCCAATGAAACAGAAATGTCAATAAGACTTATACACAAAAAGAGCTTAAATATTAATTTTTTAGGACTAAAATTTATTCAGATTAGTATCTCAATAGTGCTATGCCAGCATTGCTCGTACATTCATCATTATATTCAATCTGTGGATTAGATTTCTGTTCACACTTTATGATAATGACTAAAGACATGTAAATTATAAGCATCATGGATAAACAATCCTCCCTTTACCCTGTACTGTCGCATAAATAAACACTTCAAGGGGAATGAGATAGAGATTCTTCAAAAAATATCATTTTCTAGGTCGAAATTTATTTATATGGCATCGGATGCTTGCCTAGAACAATTGTGGAGCCCTAAAATTGGACCAAGAGACTAAAAATCAAATTCCCACAAAACCATCAGAAAAAAAATCTCTTGTAAAAAGATCAAGCAGCATGGAGGAGATTTCAAACAAAACAGGCCAAGTGGCAATAAACCAGACACATGGAAATGTGAAGTTGAAGGCCCAAAAGAAGGTTATTAAAATCTCTTGCCATTCTTTGTTGTTGTAGTTGGTAACGAATTGAAAGCACTACAGATGCTATTCTACCGATCGAACGGCCAATAAGGATACAAAGGCCTTATTAGAATACAGATCCTACGGCAACAGCAACGGAAAAAAAAAGATCAAATAAAAGCAAAAAGAGGACGGAAGAGATAGGGAGATGCTGCAGCAATAGCAGCAGAAGAATATGTTACATACCGAGTCCTCCGCCGAGGATCTGGTGAACTGTTGTTTGTCTGTTGAAAAGTCGATTCAGGAAATCCATATAGAAATATCAAGAAAAACGGAATAGAGGCAGCGATTCTGCGGAGAGAACAGTTTTGGCATAGGAAAAGAAGTGAGAGTGGGCGAACTACGCTGCTACCACGATTTCCGCCGGTGCCACAGAGGAGAAAGCCAGAAAGGAAATGGGGAATGACCGCCGAATGGAGATAGGGCTGGTCGTGCGTGGTCGGCTGGGCAAAATTACCTTAAGTATATATATTATATATATATTATAATATATGAAATCCTGGTCGATTCCGAGCACCCAGAACCGGAACTGACCCCTACCCAAAATTGAACGGGTATTTCGTTCAAGGAACCGGACCGACCCTACGAGTAGGTTCAGTAGAACCGAACCTACCCAATTTAGGGGACCCAGCGGGTCGACCCGTGGGTACCCGGACCAACTTGCACCCCTATCCCCAAGTGATAGACATCTACTGCTAAATTGTACAGTTGTGATCTTCCGGATATGAACTTATGCTCTGGGCATATACCTATTTTTTTTTTATTTTTTTAATTATTTCATGAATTTGTTAACCTAAGTTTATTTAACATTTGTATTTATTTTTACCATTTTTGTAGATTTTTATATATTTATTTTGGATTTTTAAAAATCAATAGTATTTTAGTAATTTAAAATTACCGAAAATGTCACTGATTTTCAAAAATAAAAAATAAATATCTAAAATACTCTAAAAATGGTAAAAATTTATACATATATTAAATATACATGTGTCAATAATATTGTAAACAAAATTCAAGCAAAAATTAAAAAAAATGTGTATGAGCCCGAGAGCATGCAACGCTATATGCTCCTGGAAGCATACAATTGGGTCCATGATCTTCATTCATAGGATTCTCCAGGCAAATCCGAATGGATCAACACACATTCCAGCACGCCCCCCAGCTATAAACGTCAGTCAAATTTATTTTTTCCAATATTATATTTTATCGGGGTGTGGAAAAGGGAACCTGATCCTATGCTCCCGGGAGCATGCAGTGTTGCATGCTCTCGGGCACATATACCTATTTTTTTATTTTTTTTTAAATTTTTTTTACAATAGTGTTAATCTATATGTATTTAATACGTGTATAAATTTTTACCATTTTGGGGTATTTTAGATATTTATTTTTAATTTTTGAAAATCAATGACATTTTAGGTAATTTTAAAAATGCCACCGATTTTTAAAAATCCAAAATAAATATCTAAAAATCTCAAAAAATGGTAAAAATTGATACATAAGTTAAATACATTCAGGTTAACAAGTTTATGAAAAAATTTTGAAAAAAATAAAAAAAATAGGTGTATACACTTGCATGCTCCCAGGAGTATAGGAGTAGGTTCCGTGGAAAAGTCCTCTCTCCCTTGACAATCGTCCCTCTTACGTGTCATCACCACACACACCTGGCATGCCCTAAGAAGGTGGCCAACACGTTGGCGTTTCCTAGGGTTTCGTCAACTTTCTAGCGGTATTTTACATTTTAAACTTTATAACTTTACTTATTTGCATTTTAAATTATAAAATTTGACATTTTGTATTTTAAACCCTGAAACTTTAATTTTTTTACATTTTAAACTCCTTGCTTATTTGCATTTTAAGTTATAAATTTTGGCCTTTGAGTTTTGAATCCTAAAATTTTGGTTCTTTTATATTTTAAACTCTGGCTCATAACGGCGTTAAAAACTATCGTTAATTCATGCAAAATGATATAAATGCCCTCCAATATTTTTTTTAAAAAAATACCGAAATCTGTATCAAATGTGAAGATGTTATTAAAGCCTCTAATAATAAAATAAAGAAAGCTTAATAGTTAAGTTTAAATTTAAAAATTTTAAGAATATTTCTTTTTAAATGTTGGAGGGTATTTTCATCATTTTGCATGAATTAACGATCGTTTTTAATGTCATAACGGGGCAAAGTTTAAAATACAAAGAAATCAAAATTTCTAGGAATTAAAATGCAAATGACCAAACTTTAGGATTTAAAATACAAAAAATCTCTATCTAGGCAAAGGCTAAATCCGCCACGATAGAGGAAAGACGATAGTAAGGATGCAACTCAGGCTCATAAAATTCAGATTCACCTTAATCTTAACTCTATCTTTATTCATAAAACATTAACGTTAATCCTAGTCTTAACCATATTTGTAAAATCTAAATCCTGATTTTATTTTTGAAAATTAGGATTGGATTGGGTTTGAGGTTGAAATTTATGTTGACGTATTTATATTTTATTTAAAAGTAATAAATTTAAAATTTCATATACATATATAATAATAACAAATCATGTAAGTAATGCATAACAATCTATAGGGAAACTACATATTTTTCAAAAAAATAGTAATAAAAAAATATTTCTAAAAAAATTTAACATAAAAAATAAAATAAATGAATAAAATTAGTGGATGTAAAAGTAAATAATAGAAATAAAATATAAATAAAAATACAAATAATAGATTTTATTTATAATATAATTACAATACGTTAAACATGTATTCAAATATAAATATAAATATGCAAAATATAAAGAATTATTGTTTAAATATTATGTATATAATACATTTATAATAAATAAAAAATAGGAAATCGGGCTCAGATTCTTCAGGTTCAAGTTCACTTAAACCTTAACTATGTTATATTTACAAATCGAGTTTTTCGGGTTTGGGTTAAGAAAAAACAAGTTCAAATACTGTCATAAATCGGGTTCAGCGGGTTAGTAAGTACTATGTGGAGCATTTTGCTTAAATAAAATTTTTGATGTAAAATTTGTTTAATCTATTGTATTTAGTACCATATATATTATCATATAAATTCTTTTATTTACATATATTATTATACATGAACTTTATTTATAAACATATAAAATTAATATAATATAATGGTTTATGTTGAATATCAATTTTAAAAAAGAAATGATTCTATTAGCCTAGGCTAAGGAAATGTCTCGCTTAGCCTACTTTAAAAAACTCAATTACAACATTTCTTTTATACTTTTTTCTTTGTAAGTTTGTTTATGCAAGTGTATTTAATATATAAATTAAGTTTTACTATTTTCGGATATGTATATATTTTTTAAAAAAATTTTCAATACATATATACACGGAGATGTTTAAAAATCTTTAAAAAAATATAAACATATATGTAAGAATGGTTAAACTATTTTATATGTTAAATACATTGAGGTAAACAGGCGTACAAAGAAAAAACGTAAAAAAGAAATGTTTTAATTGAGTTTTTTTAAGTGGGCTAAGCGAAATATTTCCTTAGCCTGGCTAAAGAAATCATTTTTTATTTTAAAATTATATTTTTAATATCTAAAATCATTTAAATTATTATTATTATTATTATTATTATTATGTAGATAAATGATTCTACAAAATATTATTGCATTTTAATATGTATGAACATATATTTAATTATTTTTTCTAACCTATGCATAAATATATATTTTTCAATGAAAGTCGTCCATATAAATTTGGTATGGGTGAAACTTTGCTTTTAAGTTAAGAAAATAACATTACATATAATAAATTGAATAAGTATCAAATATTAAAAAAAATTACATTGATCGGCATCTACATAGCGTGTTAAAAATAGAACTGAAACATTTTTATCACCGTAAAAAAGTTACGTTTACATGTACGACTGAAACTTTTTTATCACCGAAAAAGTTAATTACTTAGTTATTAAAAAACGTAAATATAATTTGAACCCACGGAACTTTATGATGGAGAATCGAGATCCACCTTGATTAGCAACTAGTATCATAAATTGACCATTTAGGCATATTAATTTACAACAAAATTTTTTCAAAACCGTCCAATTTTTCAATTCAAAACTTTTCTCCACAATTACTATTTTAATTATTTTCACATTTTGTTATATAATTATCATATTTTTTATCATTTCTATACAACTATTCATACAAATAATTTATTTATTTTAATCTTATTTTTTATACTCCTTGTCATTATCTTTATTATATTACATTATCTTCTTTTATTTTAAAAATCTTTTATTCAAAAATTTTATTAATATAAAAATTTCTAGAGAAACTCTTGAATAGGGTCGCTCTGACTATCTCCTACTCTGACCAAAGTCATGGTAGATGCCACGTGGATTCCTAGCAGAGATAAAGAACTCAACTACTCTCTATTGGTATTCTGTACACACTATGACATCTTATATTACAATCAAACCTATTTAATCTAAGTTTTGGTGCGTCCGGTAACGGAAAGGTGGGAGTGGGAAGGAGGCAAAGCGGATTGATTTTTTTTTTTTTTTTTTTAAAAAAAGAGATTGTGAGAATGATATTATATGGCAGCAATAAATTAGAAACATGTAATATAGTTGTATGGTAATATTATTATAATGTACAGGTAAAAATTGAAAAAAAATAAGATAATTAAAAAGAGATTATTCTTGCAAAAGCTGTTCTGGTAAAGAAGAAAAAGACGAATTAAGCAAGAAATAAAAAATAAATCAATGCTGTTTTGGGAAGGCGTCCAACTGCTTAGATTCACAATAAAAAGCTACTTTTTCCGGTCAATGTGCAATCACTCCAAATCCATCATTTTCTAATTTTCACTATTTACACGGTCCAGATATTATCGAAATCTAGTGTATCATCACAAGCCCAGTCAGAGTACGAGAGTAACAATCATCGGCCAACTCGGGCGTGATGAACGGAGAGACGGTCAGGAATAAGTCCAATTGTCTAGAACGGGACG
>JAXCLR010000001.1:46616711-46629574 GCA_035584095.1 Annona squamosa | reverse complement strand
CAAATCAGGCCTAGTTTTCACCGACGCCAGGGTTTGCAAGGACTCGGGCATTCAGACTTAGGTAGCAAGAGGTGCACGAAAGGGGGGAAATGAAAGACAAACTTGGATTCGTTGTTTTTTACTTTTTTTTTTTGACATTAATCATAATCTAGTTATAGAACCTAAAGAATAAAGATAGAATACGATAAAACAACCTTCATGACTACGTATGGTTCGTTACAATAGTTGGTTACAACTATCTGATAGCTTTTAAAGAAAACTATTGATGTTGATGACACAGAACAAAAAAGTGTATGAAAAAAAAAGTGTCCAACTTCCAACAAATGTCGTCGACAATGATTGTCAAATTGTACTCTTGTGAAAAGAAACATAAATAACACTTACACCCAGCTTGAAATGAATAAGAAACATGGAGCACACGCGTGCCATTTGCCAGACCACAAGAGTAACTACATAGCTGATCAGAAGTCTTTCAGTTGATTTTTCTGCAAACCTAAATGCTAAGTGGAGAGATTTGTAGATAAACCATCTGAGTGTATCCATTGAAAACAGATGTCTCAAACCCTATTAAACCTAGCCTTTGAAAGAAACCATATTTGCCCGTCTTCAATAATTGGATCAGGCACACGAGCAGGATCGTATCTTGTTTGATGAGTAAGGGATGGTCCGGCCACTGATGGAAGTTCCCAGTAAACATCAAGCACGAACTCCACAAACCTGCTGTTTTGGAAATGATCCATATAAGATATTGCCTTGTGTCGTGGCCTCTGCTTTTATTGTTATGGGTATTCTTGTCATTTCGGACGGACAGACATTGATTTTTTTACGCTGCGAAGGCACGAGGGATAAAATGCAAAGGTTGAAACTTTTGAGGGTCTAAAATGCTAATACACAAACGTCGGGGTCCAAAATGCCAATACGCATAATTAGAGGGTCTATGGCGCAAAGCGAGGGAAGTAAGGTAGGGCTATATGAAAATTTCCAAATAAATTTAGGTGAATATACAATAAGAGAGATAAACGTACGGCCAGTATTGCAAGAAGATAAGATCTTTCTGGATTGGTCCGTCGGATCTGCGGTAATCGCCAATCAAAGGCGCGAAGCCCTCTCCGCCAGCCCCAAAATCTCCGACGCCTCAGCAAACGTCGCTTTCCTGATCGATGCATACACCCTCCCCTTCCACTTCCTACCTGCCAGCTCCTCCGCCCGGCGCACCGCGGCTTCTACCGTCTCCTCCCTGCTATCGTGCGCCGCATCGATAATCCCCATTTCCACTGCCTCCTCGGCCTTCATCCTCGCTGCGCGCAGCAATAGCTCGCGCCGAGCCCTCGGCGCGCTGATCTTCGACCTGATCAACGCCATGGCACTATCGGGGATGTCAAGGCCGATGTCGAGCTCGCACATGTAGATAAACCCTCGGTCTTTCCGCATATGGATGTAGTCGTAGGCCAGCGCGAGAACAAAACCGGCGGCGGCGGCGTGGCCAGTGACTGCAGCGACGGTCGGCATAGGGAGAGAGATGAGTTGAGCCATGATCTGTCGGAGTTTCGAGCCCATGTGTCGGAACCGGTCGGCGAAGCGTTGGGGACCGGTGGCCTTAGCCCAGTTGAGATCGAAGCCATTGGAGAAGAAGTTGCCCTCAGCGGCGGTGACTAGAGCGGAACCTGGGGTCGCTTCGGCCCGGACACGGCTGAGGGCGGCTAGGATGGCATCGAGAAGGGTGGGGCTGAGGCGGTGGTCGTCGTTGCCGGTTAGTGTGAGAAGGAAGACGCTACCGCGCTTCTCTAAGCTGCACATTTACCTAGCTTCTCTAATATTTGCCTGGTTTTTCTTCGTAGGGGATAAAAATGGGACGGCGGCGGATTGCACTTGCACACCCAGTCCACTTTCCAAGCCTCCTTCGTCTGGACCTCGCATGAAGCGTTGGAGCGGTTTGATGAAGGGGTTTTTGTAATCCAACCCTCTGAGTTTGAGAGTTTTGCAAATGTGATCCTTAGCAAAAACAGCCGTTTTAGATGAAATTGCTCCTGCCCAGTTATTATTTTTTTTTGTGGTATTGACATTTTTGACTTTTCAAATTTGCAAAACTAACCCTCTAAGTTTAACAATTTGGCAAATCTAATCTTTTATTAAAAAATTTACTGTTTATAATTTTTGTTTAAGAAAATTACCTTTCTTTTGAAAAACCCTTAAAGCAAGGATGCTAATTTTATAAATATTTGATTTATTTTTCTAATTATTTTTTATATTAAATAAATTCATTTGAAATCCTTCAAATTCTATACATTTATAATAAAAGAAAATATAACGACAATATCTTAAAATACAAAAATATTTCTAAATTATTCCTCGCATTAAGTACTTTAATTTGCCATCTTTTAGATTTAATGAATTCTTATTCATAAATAATTTTTGCAATTATTTTTACTATATAATAGAAAGCATATAAGAAATATAATTATTTAGATTTTACAAATTCTCATTAGTAGATAATTTTCAAATTAATGTTACTTTTTAATTTTTTTGTAGTTTTCCTTACTTTTTTATTACCAAACATGCCCTCAAATAATTATTTTACTTATTTAATGTAAAGAATAAATAATTTTTATTTTGGGATTTTTTTAGGAATTTGTAATTAATTTTTTGTTGAGTAATTTTATGTATTTTCTATTATAGTAAAGAATATTAATTAGAAAAAATATTGATAAATGAGAATTCATAACACCAAACTTATCACATCTCCAAATTAAGGAGGTGTCGTGGGGTGGCCCATAACAAGATCTTTTAATTATATCTAATTACATGTGATAAAAATTTCACACTTCATGCATAGATGTGATAGATAAGGATTACCCACTGGATCTACATAATAATTATTACAAATTCATTCATAAAAAAATTAGATTTATTCTCAAATATACATACTACATTTGATCATAATTCAAATATGTCTACTACGTTTTCAAAATCTCAAATATACTCACTATGTTTGCATTTAATTCAAAAAATGCTCATACCGTGAGCTAAAGCTGTCAAAGAATATATGAAATTACTATTATGCTCCTAAAATTTAAGACATAATTGGAAAAATTAAATATTATAAATCATTAATGCCCACACATGAATTCTAAATTTAATGCACCTTAATTTCATTTTTATTCATTTTATCATTTATTATTTTACAATAGGGATATTTTGGGTATTTAAGAACTTTTAATTGACAATTTTTGATAGAATGTGCATTTTTAAGATTAAATGCAAATGTAGGAGATATATTTGGAATTTTGAAAACATATTGAACATATTTGAAATTAATGTTAAACGTAATGAGTATATTTGGAAATAACCTAAAAAATTATTACAATTTCATGTTCAAAGTTGAATACAATATTTCAAAGTGAAGTAAAACTACTTCATTCTATTATTAGAGACCATGCCTAATCCATTTGGCTTGTAGAACCATTTGCCACACATCTACGAGCCAAACGGATCTATATGAAAAATATAATTAATATAGGATGAGTTAGTAAGAACTCAGTAAGGAGGAGTTTATACATTATTCATTCATAACATTCATAGGTAAATATCATGATCAGATAGCATTTCGACAAAACCTATGGCTTACCCTATAATCACGTAATGAGTAACCTTCCAGCAACGCCTAGGACTTACTTCAAAATCACTCTGAAATTAACAAGTAGCCTTTCAACAAATCCTAGAGCTTATCCTCACATCATGCAGTGGTAACCTTCTAGCTAAGCCTAGAACTTATATAAAAACTAATTTTAAATAAACTAGGACCTACACATTTGCATTTCCATCTTCTACCTATATGGTTTATGTCAAGTAGCCTTCTAGCAAACTCTAAAACCTATTTGTAAACCAATATTGAACAAACTATGTACAACATATTAGTCCTCCATTGGTACCAATATATAATGAGGGCAATAACTCTACTTGCATGTATTCTACCACACTTGGCATATTTTACCATGCTAATAAAATTATCTATAAGCTAATGATGATGTCCAACTTGAATTTTCACAAAATCTACTTTCTTCGGCTTTAAAAAGTTTATGAAATAAGTGCTAAATACGAAGCTTAATGTTTAGGAGTCCATCACTATCTTAATGGGTCATAGCCATGTGAAATCTCATCCATTGAAAAAATTTGCCCATCAATATCTCTTAACAACGAATTCTTATGGTTGCAACCCATCTAATAGATTCAAAATATCAAAAAATATAAAAATCGATAGTCAAATCATTAAGCATTGACATTAACATCAAAATCTATATCAAAAACAATTTGGATGGCTCACGAATATCTATTTTTGCTAGTTTGGGCTATTGCTGACATGTCTCAGGTGCTTTGCTTGGGAGTGTGATGTAAGATAATTTTTCGGAGACTATTTTATGAATTTCTAGTTAATATAAGACATTTTTACAAATTATTTTATTTTGGGGGATTTGTAATTTTTTGAAACTTTTCTTATGAAATTTCTTAATAAATCAAGAGTATTTTGTAATATTCCTTTTAGAAATTTCTCCTGTACAATTTTTAGTAAGTTTTGGATTTTCTATAATTTCTTAAATACAAGTACCTTTTTATAAAACTACAAATTCATGGGGCATTTTCTATAAAACTTCCCACATAGTCTAAAAATGAATCATTTTCTTCTTCCTACTCCCCTATGCTCTTTTCTTCCTCTATGGTGAGTATCAGCAATTGTAGAAATTACCCTTGGGAAACATATTTGGGTTGCTTATTCAATACAAATCCTACCAATATTTTCAACTTCATGAATAACATCAAATCTACAGAGTTTCACACAAGTTCATGAATTCAATAAACGTTAAAAATTCTCATTCATTCTTCAACAACCAAGTATAAAAATTCCCACTTATATGATTGGTGCATATACAAAAGGGATTTTCTAAGAAAATATGAGAATCTCATTCATTTTTCTCGAAATTTCTACCCTATGGTGTCACGCTTACGCACAACCCTCTCATTCGCCACTGCACATTCCCCTCAATTCAAAGAATTAGCTACATTGATGGCACCGCTCTTCATGCCTTGCATTGAAGACGCCGTGTACGTGTCTTACATCATGGCACTATCAACCTACTTGCACCTCACTTTTTTTTTTTATTATTATAAAACTAAATTATTTTGTATAAATAGTTTTAGGACATTTTCATAGTTTAAGATATTCTACTGTATTTTATTTTATAATGCGAGAATTTTTTAATATTACTTTTTTTGAAAATATGAAAATTTGAAAGACCCTAAATCAATTTTTTAAATAATAAATGTTTACAAAAAATAAATTTTATTAAATATCCATAAAATTAGCCTTCTTTCTTTATTTTTTTTTCCAAAAAATGGGATAATTTTCTTAAACAAGACTATGAATAAGAAATCATTTGTAAAAGGTTGGATTTTCAAAACTTTTAAACTTAGTGTATTTTAGTTCTCATAAACTTGCTGCTTTAAAACTTTTAGATATAAAAGTTTTCGCTCTCAACAATAATTCATTTTCTAATTATGTTTCATATTTTTCGATATAATTACTCTATCATTTAATTGTTTCTCTATAATGATTCATGCAACTATCATGCCTATTTTAACTTTATTCTCTTTTCTCTTCATTATTCTCTTTATTATATTATATTACTTCTCTTGTTTTAAAATTTTTTTTATCAAAAAATTGAAAAATTGTATCAATTACCAAACACACTTAGAAGATTATTTTTGCAAATTTAAAAGTTCAAAGGTCAATTTTGTAAAATAAATAAAAATGAGACAAGGGTAATTTCGTCAAAATAGAAAATTATAATAGTTGTTTTTTGCTGAGGGTTAGAATTGCAAAATTCTCAAACTTGGAGGGTTAAATTTGCAAAAATTCAAGCCTCAAGGACGAATATGCGAAATCTTAATTTTTAGAGGATTAATTTGTGACAATTCCATTTGATGAACGCGAAAACTATTCCAGACGATCGGTGATTTTCATCCATACATGAATAGTTCGAGTGAAATTGCAAGTAGACGTTTGCGTATGACTTCCCTCGGGATTTCGTGGACGTTTTCCATCCAAAATTTTCAAAATGATGAATTTGACCTTGTAAAATTCGGTGTGCTATTACGTGTACATCAAATTCGGTGTGCTATTATGTTTATCAAATTTGGTGTGATGCAAGAGCACCATTTTAAACAAGTCATCTTCCCCCAACCATAAGTCACGCCCACAACGCTCCCTCTATAAATAAGCCGTACATTGCATCCTATGTCTTAAAAGAGACAAGATGTTGTCCAAATGCCAGCCATGCCAAGCTAAAGAAAATATGGGTGGCAAAACTTGAACCCGAATAATGCGGTAAGAGTGATGACATAGGTTATCAAATGAGCTACCAAGTTTGATGGTAAGTAGTAAAAAATTAATTCCTTTATTTTAATATTAGAAAATCTTAGCATTTCCCCATCATTTTGAAAATTAAAAACAGCTTCATTCAAACTAAGAAAATCTTATATATAATCAAAGGTGTTGAGTAGACACAAACATTCATTTAATAAAAATACATCAAGTTCCACCGAAGTGTGTAGTAATAGGGATTTTAAACTATTGATCTCATTTGATATATGGAACATACTTCACATATAAGATTTCAAATTATATAAAGTGTTAATAAAAGGATACGTTATAACTATGTGTCAATATTTTAGTTTTAAGAGTAACTCAAAGCAATCCCATACACTTTAAAAACAGAAGCAGTCTCACTTTTAAAAGTCATATATATGAATATATTTAGAGTATACTATAATTAAATATTATAACATAAAATTTTTAGATCAATTAAGAGTATAGTACAATAACCTCATAAAATACATTATAAGAATTAAACACTATTTCAGATATGCAAAAATAAATAAATATGTCAATGCTTATAAGTTGCAAAAACAACTTACTTTGCTAATTGAACTTTAAGCTTGAATAATAAATTTAGAATTGAGTCTTAGTCATTGTAACTCATTACATGTGGATTTTAGTCTTATCCCTCTTGTTGTTTCTTGAATCGGTTCTCAAGTAGAGCCTTTTATAAGCAAGTCTGCTAAATATTTACTTGATCTTACAATGTCAATATTTACCATTCATCTTAAAGCAACAGCCTTATATGGTTGTGTCTTAATGCAATATGTCTTGATTTATCATTATAAATTTTATTATATGTCCTTAATAAAATTATTTCATAGTCATAATGCAAATACATAAGAGGCACTAACTTAGACCAAATGAAAATTTTAACTAGTACTTTCTAAGTCATTTTGCCTCTTTTCCTGCTATAACTAAAGCAAGGAACTCGAATTTCATAGTAGAAAGTATAATGTAGGTTTACTTCATGAAAAAGCTTAAGAAATAGTAGCTCCTCAAATGGTAAAAATCCAACCACCAGTAGATATTTATTTTTTAATATTTTATATTCAACTTGCATCACTGTAGCCTTCCAGTATAATTGGTTAATCACTGAAATGCAATCCATAAGCAGTAGTCTTTTACAAATATTTTAATATCTTATAAATTACATTTCAATGTGTATATTTGGATTACTAACGAACCTACTAAGTACATCCGTAACATAAGTAATATCTAGTTGACTATGTTATATATGATACCTTAATCAATTTGACATACTAAAGCTAAGCTATAGATGTTTCATTATTTTTACATAATTTGATATTGAGATCAAAAGGAGTTGATGTCACATTAGCATTAAAATCGTTAAATTGCTTAGGTATCTTTTTAATGTAATGTGATTGCAAGAGAGAAAATATATTATTGTATCTATGATCTTAATGCTAAAAATAACACTCGCATTACCTATATCTTTCATGTAAAAATTGGAAGAAATTTTTTATGCTCACATTATCTATGTTATACTGCTGTTGCAGTGAGTTTCATATTTTTTTTAGTTGTATTCACTTTTGGGTACGCATTAAAGAGCAAGTCTAACAATAATTTAATGATGTGGACATTGTGTGGTTGTCTATTTCCCACTTTATTCTCTTATGCTATTGCTGAAACATCTCATCCGTACTTTCTTCATATTTTGAAATAGTGAGGACGTAAACAACTACAAGATGAGTGACATGGGATAAAGTTGTTGTTGTCACTTATTTATGCTTTCTAATGCACACGTCTAGTTTTGGAACATTGAGCTTAACAAGAGGAACGGTGGATTAAGGGGTCATTTAGGATAATAAAATGAATATTGCCTTAAGATTGTTAAGGCAGATACTTAGAAGGACGAGAAAAAAATTAAGGAAAGCAAAAGATGCAAAACCAGAGAATAAGTTTCTTCTCCACATATATTAAAGAGTCGCTTTCTTTAATACAATATTTGCAGATTTCCAACTATTTCAGGATTACGGCAATTTGATCCCGAAAAATTATTTAAAAAAAAAAACCTCAATCTAGAATGGAAAACAACTTTCCTTGTAAACCCCGAATACTTAACGGTGGAAAATAAGTTTTGAATGGAGTGCAATTTCAAAAATGTTATAGCAATCTTGCAAATACACGTGTCTGAAAGGAAACACAGATCCGATGATCTCTACGTAAGTTTCACACATCAACTCCCAAATCCGATTTCATCTCTTTACTGAAAAATCATCATTGATGGACAATGTGGTCGTTGTCTACTCCAAATCCGATGTCACCAAAAATCAATTGCTTCCTAGCGCCAGGGAACCTTCATCTCGGTAACCCATCTTCTTTGGCATATTAATTTTGTAGGAGATGCTATACTGGTGTATATGGTCAAACATTCTTAAAATTTTAAAAAGCCACAATAATTAATGCACGACGAATCAAGCCTATAATCATTTTTATGAAAAGGTTAAAGTATTTCTTGAATAATATTACCTTGTAAAATTTCTATTACATATTTTCAGTATAGCCCGGTGATAATGACATGCGTGGCATGTTATTTTGCATAAATTAACAGTAATTTTAATACTTTTATGGGTCAGGATTTAAAATGTAAAAAATCTAAAGTTTTCATGTTTAAAATATGAACGACCAAACTTTTAAATTTTAAATGCAAATATGCAAAGTTAGAGTGTTTAATGAAAAAAAAATCTCATTCAACCTAAATAAACAGATTAGGGCTAATAGTTGGTAACTTGGCAACTCGTTTATTAATTCATTTAACTTATAGAACCCGCACAATCCTTTAACCCGTTAACAACTCATGTATTATGAATATATAACTCAGGCCTGAAATGCTTTAAACCCTTTGACGCGAACCAATTATATGTTGTCAATTATGATTATTAGGTTATTTGTAAACCTATCAATATTTTTTATTTAGGAGCCTAGTTTTGATTTATTTCATTTAGTTTTAATAAATCGGTTTATTTAGATATTCCAATCAATAATATGTTAATAATTTGTTTAGAGAATCCAATAATAACTTGTTAACAATCTGTTTAGATGACTTGTTAACAACTCATTGACTCGTTTATTAAATGGATTACAGATGAATTGAGGTTATTGTTTTGAAAATATGTTAATAAATGAATTAAGATTGAGATTTTATAAATGGGTTAAAATTAAGTCTAAGCTATATATCTTTTTGAATTTTTTATATTAACACATCATGACATCTTGACATTACAATATGGCACATTCGTTACCTTCACACTATGGAAGAAATTTTTCCTATACTGCCACACCAAGGGAAATTCTAAAACCCCATTACAGGGGACTAAATTATAAAACCTTCATTAAAGGTTATTATGTTCATTTCAACTTGTACGCATGATCACAATTCCTTTTGTTTAAAATTAAAAAAACGTGAATGTGGAGATGACCTAGGTAATTTCACTGCTTGACATGAGTGAGTGTGATCCAGGATTTGAACTCTTCTTTACTGACGTCATAAAAAAAATTTAATATGTATACACATTTTAGAAAATGGTAAATTTTTATTTTTTCATTTTTTTGATAAACTTGTTAACCTAGGTATATTAAACTAAGTTTTACCATTTCTCTAAATATATATTTTTTGAATTTTTAAACACATGTTTATTTTAGACATTTTTAATGGTTAAAAAGACTAAAATACCCCTTGAATTAAAAAACAAAAATATATATACAAGTCTAAAAGTGGTAAAATTTAGTTTACTCATCCAATACCCCTAGATTAATAAGTGCATGAAAAAGTGAAAAAAAATTACAAAATAGCATTTTAGGACTATTAATTTTAATTTTTAAAATTGTTCAACACAAGTTAATTAAGAACAAAATTTATGGTTTCAGGGTTTCATTGGAGCTTAATAATAAAATTAAAGCTGGAGTTTTGAATATAGCAATAATATAAATCTGAAGTTTCTTCCTCAAAAGTTAACTGGGACTAGTTTAGCTTGCTTATTATGCAAGCTAAGTATTTTTTTTAATTACAAAATATCTTTTTGTTGAGGCTCTAAACTCCTTTTAGCTCAAACATCTTATCCTAGAAACAAAGTGGAGCCTTAAACAATACTATGTAGAAAGGACACCAAGTCCAAATCTAGAGCACCCATAATGGTAGACATATTAGGTGCGCTAAGTACTTTCTAAGCCTGAACATGCATACACATTCCATAACAAGTATTTGGATCTTGTTAAAAAAGCGATTCTTAGAATATGTCTGTTTATGCAAAAAACTTTTCCAACTAAATTTTTTTTTTACTTTTCATAATTATTCTATTTTTAATTATTTATTGATATCTTTTTATATAATTATTATATTTAAACATTTCTACACAATATATACAACTAAACTAGAGGAGTGATCACTTCTACGGCTCTGGCCGCATGGTAAAGAATAATTTCCTCTATTGTGTGAAAATTGTACATGTACCGATTTGTAATATTGAATGATTTGGTGTATATAAAATGAATAAAAAAAATTAAAGGATTGATCTCCTTAAGCCAATCCAAGTGATTAGCTATTTAGGCCAGTTACAGAACTCATTTTTTATTTTTATTTAAATATATTTAATTTATAAGTCAAGTTTTTATCAATTTTTCATTTGTGGAAATTTTCAACGCTTAAAACTTACAAAGCTAAACATATTAAAAATTAATTAATTTTGGATTATAGATTAAATACACTTAAATGAAAATATTTATAAAAAATAAAAAATTTTAAAAAAGGTGAAATGGTGGGACACATTTGGTAGCCAATTAAGGCTAGTCGCACTCAATCATTTATCATCAATTTATCTATTTTAACTTTATTATTTTTACTCTTTACACCGTATTATTTTATTTTTCTTTCATTTTAAAAATTTTTATATTATACATCACTTTCCAAACACCACCCGTAGGCCTTAGCTAATCTTCTCTCTGCAAGAAAAGTGTACTTTTGCCTTACTTAGCTAGGTTATTACTGTTTTCTTGCGCAAGAGTGGCGAAACAGGCCCGCAGCTCCCCCTGTCGGCATTATCGTATCGAGCTTGGTTGCGTTGGCCTCACGTAAACAAAATATTTTTCCTTTCTTCATGGACGACTTTGGACTTTGGAGGCCCCCAGTCTGCCATATAAACACATTGTCAATTTGATATCTCTGACTTTTAGCGAATATTCGGTTTTCCAATAATAATTTAACGTATATTTATTTTATATAATAATCTAAATTATTCTTTAGTGGTGATAGATTGACTGATTAACAATGATAAATCTATAGCATTAACATGCAGTCGAATTTTTCTCAGATAACGCCATGCATATTTGTAAATATATATATTTTTTTACTTCTCGTTTTTATCTTTGCTTATCTGATTATATGTCTTCATTAACAATTAACCTCATTCACTGTATTTGCTCTCCATTATCTAGGTAATTGACAAACACAATTTTTTTTTACTCTTCTTTATTTCTATTCTACAAGGTAAAATGCTATACCCGCTTTTCTGCATTTTCTTTTATTATTACTATAATTTCATTAACTTAATCTTGATTTCATACCTGGTCCTCCTATCTCTTGCCGGTGGTTGATCCCCCAACTCGGTTAATTAGGTCTTTTACAAAAGAAAGAAAAATAATAAAAAAGCGAATTGGTCAGTGGTGAATCTTGAGCATTTGGTGAGTGGGGCAATTTCACATGGTGTTATTTTATTATTTGGAAGGGGGCAATCATGTTAAAATAAATAGTATTTTGAAATATTATTCAAAATTTAGAGGAAAATGCTAGAAGTTTAAAATTTTCTGGAGGGGCAAGCTCTCTTTAGATCTGCATATGGAATCCGCGGAAACAGAGAAAATAACAAGAAGAAAGGTGGTGGGTTGTTGAAAGTGTTGCATCAATCTAATAATGAAGGAACATGAGAAACAATTCTTTCTAAGATTGTTGAAAGTGAGCGTGTCAGATAAACGCTTCCTTTTCTTCCTTTTTTTTTTGACGGGAAATGTAACCATCCTTTTAAATGCACCCAAACAATATGTCCCTGACCCTGGTCATACACTCGCAGGCAGCAATTCCTCCTCTTTCTAAGATTGTTGGTAACAACAGCTGATGGGCCACGACGATATCTACAGTTCCCTTCATTTCCTTTGGCTTATATTGATTTACTGTAATTGCTTCCTGCTGCTACTACTTCCCCAGCATTTTAACAGTTGAGCATATGGTTCGGGAGAAAAGCTTAAGGAATGTTCTTTAAGTGGAACTCATCTGACACCAACTTCTCGAGGGTCGGGGGAGTGCAATTCAGTGCACCCGGGTGCACTCAGCCTCAACGCATCCGGGTGCACTGCACCTATTTTTTTTTATTTTTTTTTGAAAATTTTTTCATGAAGCTGTTAATATAGGTTTATTTAA
>JAXCLR010000001.1:46594423-46615459 GCA_035584095.1 Annona squamosa | reverse complement strand
GTTGGAGAAGAACTTGCCCTCGGCAGTGGTGACGAGGGCGGAGCCGATTGTGGCTTCGGCTCTGACCCGGCGCAGAGAGGCGAGGATGGTGTCGATGAGGTTGGGGCTGAGACGGTGTTCGTCATCGCCGGTTAGGGTGAGGAAAAAGATACTGCCGCGCTTCTCTAACGTGCACATCCTGTTTTCTTCGCTCTTCGATGCGTTTGTCGCGTCCAACTGTGGAACGGCGAATCCGGCTGCCTTTACCTGCGCACCAGCTTAATATTAAATTATTAAAATTTTTTTTTTTCTAAAATTCTGATGATTAAACCGAGACAACTACTTTATATAAATACAGGTCACCCCTTCTATGTAAGTAGATCTATGTAAGTAAATCAAAATCTAAGATTTTGATATTTGAGGAAATTTAATTTGTTTATTATATTTATTATTATTTATTTATCTAAGAGATCAAGTTTTATCCCAATTAAGCGTGTTTAGGAGTCATATTTATTAGAAAATGCATACATTCATGTGTAAGTCAATAAAGATGCTAAAATAGCAATTTTAAAGTAATATTTTTAACATTTAAACCGTTAAAAATAATATTTTTATAAAGTATTATTACATTTTAATACATATGTAAATAGATTTAAGCATTTTTCATAATTTACACATAAATATATATAATTTTTTAACAAATGCGACCTATAAAAATACTTGATCGGGATGAAATTTTGTCTTCAAGTTAAAGAAATGATGTTAAATATAATAAATGGATTGGATTTCCATTAATAATTAAAATCTTAAATTTTGAATGAGTTATATGGGTCTGCTTCTATGTAACTAGGAGCGGGACGATGTGTGTGTATATATAGGGAGATCCGATCATGTGCATACATAGAGTAATCTGTTGTAAAATGGACCCTACATATATTAGATTATAATGAAACTTAATACAATCATTTATCCATATAAAAATTATACTTTAGATAGTTTATATGTTAAAAATACTACTTTAAACTTAATATTTATATCAAACTATTTTATTACATTGATTTTGCACCATTTTAAGATGGGGATCATACATATGTTGAATTTGAATGAAAATTGATATACTAATAAAGTGTACAATTCTAAATACAATGGATGAAGTAGATTTTCCATTCATGATCAAGTAAGGCCCGCAGTGCACGGAGTGTAAGGAACATTTTCCATATATATACACACTTTCACACAATCCTTACGTACCGAGACGATCACTTGTATACCTTTTGAGTCTTTCAGATAAGGCCGGAAAAAACCAGGTTATTTTTGCTTCCGTGCCCGCCAAAAAGCAATACCTTTCCATTTGTGCCAGCAATTCCGAAAGCTTTGCATCTATGCTCTCGAATTTTAAGAATTTTTCGGGTGATTTAGAAATACACCCACTTACTTTTGTTATAATTATAAATATATTATATAGTTTTAAAATTGTAAATAATTCTACATAATTTGACTATAATTACAAATATACTCACGTGTTTACGACGTTGTGAAAGTATAATCACTACATGAGTATCTTTAAAAAATATATAAATTATGCAGTATATTTCTAATTATGGTTAAATTATATGAAATTATTTATAATTTTTGAATTTTTATAAATATATTTATAATTATAACCAAACTAAGTAGAAATATTTACAAATTAACAGAGTTTCTTTTTTCACGTCTCAATTGGTGACCGACTACTCCATAACCAGCAGTCTACCCATAAAGTCCACCGTACGGGAGAGTTGGCTCTGCGCATATTCTTTATAATTCAGTATATTAAAATAACATAAGTAGAGAATAATATATTAAAAATATATTATATTCGTAATAGTAAAAAATCTAAAAAATATGTCAAATGGAAATTTGATTTTTAAATGTTCGTCTTATTAATTAGATAAATTCATGATATCTTCCAAAATTTGAAAATTCCTGTCGCAATAATATTAGAAATTAATTTTCTTACCATATAATATAAAAATCTGAGGAACTACGTTTAAAATAATTTTTAATTATTCCTCTTTTAAATAATTTTATTTGTTTTTCTGGATTTTGAAAATTTGCACTAAAATATTTTAAAAATTGACTATCCCTTCAAGAAAATATTTTTCACATTAAAAAGATTATTTTTATTTTTATTTCTTTGAAATTTTCACCTTAAATATTTTAAAATTAATTTCCTAATGAATTTTTAGTGAAAATATAAGAAAATTAATTTTTTGATTATAAGAATTTTTTTAAAAAAATATTTATATTGGGAATTTGCAAAACTTGAAAACATCATTTATTTAGCAAGAGAAATATTTTTAAAAATTAAAAGTCCTTGTTAAAGGTATTTTCTTCTTCTTTTTGTTTACTGAAAGGAGATATTTCCTAGTGTGTAGCCCTCCTTTAAACTTGGGTACCAATAAATTTTTTATTTTAATGAAGGACAAAATTATGCCAGGGTTATGTAGAATTTAAAATTTTAATTTTTAATATTATTTATAATAGAAATTTACAAAATCTACAAGATGGTAATGAATTTATTTGATTATAGGACTATTTTAAAATAAACACTTTTCATTCGAATATATTTTCTTTTATTTGTTATGAGTTTGACTTCTAAAAGCGACTTTATGCAAATTTATACATTTTTAGTTTTGGATGATAAGTTTTTTGTGTAAAAATTTTTAAAATATAAAAAAATGATGTAATATAATAAGTGTAAGAATGAAAAACAAAGAGAATAAAGTTAAAATAGATAATTTAGTTGTACTTGTAATTGCGAAAAAATAATTAAAAATTAAAGTAATTATGTAAGAAGATGTTAAGAAATAATTAAAAATAGAATAATTGTTAAGATTAAGAAGTTTTAGATTGAAAAGTTTTATAATTAAACAAATACATCACTAGTATTATTTGTCCGGGATGCTTTTATGAAACTCCATTTTTATGTAACTTACTTTATTTTCAATATTTAGTTAATTGATGAAAAATTCATTTCATCTATTATGTTTAACACCACTTATATTATTATAAAAACTCTTTCATTTGTCTAATATCACTGTATATGGGCTCTATCTACAAACATATAAAATTGAGATAATAAAATAATTTAATGCTAAATATTAATTTTTAAGTAGCATTTTCAACATCTAAACATCTAAAATATCATTACTACATGGATAAATGATTCTATAAAGTATTACTACATTCCAATACATATGTAAATAAATCTAAGTATTTTTCTCGTTTTACACATGAATGTACTCATTTTTGAGCAAATGTAGCTTATATATATTAGATTTTGATGAAACTTGGTTTTATAAATAAAATAAATGATGTTAAATATAATGAATAAATTAAATTTTTCATCAACCATCAAAATCTTAAATTTCGAGAAAGTCACGTAGAACCGCACAAGGATGTTACTTGTTTAACTAGGAGATAAGTTTTATGTAAATCAAAGATATGCATATCCTATATTTGCTTAAAATTTATATTCATTTGTAAATTATAAAAATGCTTAGATCCATGTATATATTTATTACAATATAGTAATACTTTATAAAATTATTTATTTGCATAGTAATGATATTTCATATGATTTAAGTATTGAAAATATAATTTAAAAATTAATATTGAGTATCAAACCATTTGATTGTGTCATGAAGAATAATATTAGATAAAAGTATGGAATTTTTATGTTAACATAAATGATACCAAAAATATAATAAATTGAGTGAATTTTTCAATTATTAATGTTAACAATATATGATGTTACCTATTCGTAGAAATATATAGTATTATTATTTTTAAATCTTCAAGGGTATCGATATCACCGAAGCATCGCAATAATGAAGCATTGCCAAAAAAAATAATATCATATAATGATTGAAGTACACTAGCGCAACTAAACGAATTAGATAAAATTTTTGGGATAATTCTGCTGGAACATTTTAATATTATTCTTTTCGTGTCTACAAGGTATCATAAATGACACTTGACTACATATCATAAATGGACGGATGACTCTTTTCGTGTCTACACCATATCATAAATTCATCCGTACATTTCATTCCTAATTCTCCAGTGACCATGTCGTCCCTAATTCTCCAGTGACCATGTCGTCGTACTCTAATCCTTTACTTTTAAGTGCAGTGAGGCTCAGTGCTCCGGCACATATACTTATTCTTTTATATTTTTTTAAAACTTTTTTACAAAATTGTTAATATAAGCGTATTTAATTTATATATTAATTTATATTATTTTTGGAATATTTTAGATATATATTTTAAATTTTTGAAAATAAGTGACAATTTAAGTAATTTTAAATTACTAAAATACCACTGATTTTTAAAAATTCGAAATAAATATTTAAAAATCTCTAAAAATAATAAAAACTGATACATATGATTAATACGCTTAGATTAATAAGTTCATGAAAAAATTAAAAAAAAAATAGATGCAGTCACCTGGGAGCACAGGAGAGAATCCCGTGTCGTCACATTCCATCCATATGTATTGTTTTCTTTTTTTTTTTTAATGCCAAAAACGCCATCTCTTCTTCCCCCCTTCCGTCACGCTGGTCTGCTGAGGGCGGTAACAACGGGATTTCGAGCCTACATACGAACGGCGCCTTCGTGACATTGAAGACATCTCTGAACGGTTTGTGCAAGTGGGGTTCTTGGTCCGTTATGGGAATTCATACGTGGCAGGAAAGGCCTAATTTCCTATGGAATTCTGAAATTGCCGAACCTAATAGCCTTGGATCTCAGCTCCAATTGCCTCTCTAGCCACCCTTTTTGTCGAAATCTCCAAAAATGTCCTCTCTCATAAGCTTGATCCTGGGGAAAATCACTTCAACGACAGCATCCCGCCACAATCCGACGAGCTCTCGAGTCTACGGATTCTCGATCTCTCATCCAATAACCTGGTAGGCACAATCCCAACAAAGATCGGAAACTTGACATTGTTGATGTTGATGATGCTCGCTGGAAACAAACTCACGGGAGCAGTGCCAAGAGACCCCTCTGCATAGAGGCGACTGCGCTAATCCTAGGTCTTAAATGAGTAGTTCTAGTAAAATTGGGAAAACGATTCTCTATTTCTTGTCAATTATGTCTCGAAGGATTAGCCGATTCTTTCACTAATTAAGGCAACTATTGCGGAAATCAAATCCCTCTTCTCTTCATTCTCACATTTCTCTCTTCTTCATGTGCTAAGGCATGGTAAAGCCGTCGCCCATTCTTTAACTGATTTTGTTTCTATTTCTAGTACGGGCTGTCATGTGTGGTGTGGTAATCCACCTCAGATTATTTTGAAAAAACTTTGTATAAATAATTTTTTGACAATAAATTGCTTGGACTCCTCTATCCCATCCTCCCCTTCGATTGTAGAGGAGAGGGGATAGGGTGTCCTTTTTACATTAAAAAAATCAGAAATATATAGAAACAAGTTATCAAAAACATAATTATAATATGAATAAGGATTGAAAATAGGAATAATAATTAAAGAAAAATTAAGAAAATATAAAGCATAATCGGCATTTTGGTATGGAACAAGAAGAGGTCTGATCAATTCAAACGGGATTGAAATGAAGATATTTTAGACCGATCCAAAAACATGTTTATTATTTTGAAATTTTTATTAATTATTAATCTAAGTATATCTAATCTATAAATTCATTTTTACCAATTTTGAGAAGATGTGTATATTTAGTTTGACACGTGATAATTTGTGATTACGCCAAAAATATATTTTTTATTTTAAAATTTTTCTATACAATTATTAATATATGTGTATTTACTTTATAAATCAAATTTTAAAATGACTAGAATATTTCTGTATTTAAGAATACGAAGTAATAATATACACATTTTCTAAAATGATAAAATTTAGTTTAGAGATTAAATACACCTATATTAACAATTATATAGAAAGATTTAAATATAAAAAAACTTTAGTCATTTTAAAATATTAAAAATTACTAAAACCCTCATGTGTTTCGCAAACTAAAATGTATATTTCTAAAAATGATAAAAATTAATTTATAAATTAAATACACTTAAATTAATAATAGTTCTATAGATTTTTTTTTTTTTAGAAAAACGTGTTTTTGGATTGCAGACGTGTCTGAAATCCGGTCTAAAATGATCATGCTACCTAGTAACATCTAATATAATATGCAGAGGATGCACAATCTTTCGTGGACACATTTTATCACCCAAAATCGAAAGAATCGACTTAATAGTTTAATACTTTCAAGGTATCAGTTTAGAAACTCCGGGATGCAACCAACAATTAACAATATATCCCAGTCTAGGCTGCAGTTGGGCTGCAATTAAACAATGGCGGAACCGCCTAGTGCCCCTGAATTTTTAAATAAAAAAGTCTCCGTTAAAACATTTAAAAGTTTGAAAAGTACAAGTTATCCCTGAAATATTATGTCCCCTCCAAGGCTAACTGCACCTACGGGTGGGAGTTGGGGCTGGTCGACCCGTGGCCCGGCTTTGACCCGACCCGTTTTTGCCCCGGGTAAAACCAACATATTTTTTATCCGGTACAGGGATGGGTCAGAAATTTTGACTCGAATTCAAAAATAGGGTCGGGGTGGATCGACTATGTACCGACCCGAAAAATTCTACCCGCCCCACATATACTAATTTATTAAAAATTATAAGCATATATTTAAATATTATTATTATTTTCTTTCAAATTTCTCACTTTTTGTAATTAACTCTATCAACAATAGAAAAATTAATTTATTCAAAAAGCAATATAAGAATCAATAAAAAAATTTATACATATATAACCCTTATGTGTAATTATAGATTAACATATTTTAATAAATGTATACTATATTTTCAAATGTTTTGTTTTCTTAATTATGTATTTTTTAATAATCAATGAAATATTAAAACATATAATATTTAAATTTAGTATAAATGTATACTTATGTTTGATAAATATATAAATTCTGAAAATTATCTTATTTGACCCATTTTTTTACCCGACCCGCTATCCCAAAACAGGTCCGATACCGACCCGAATTTTGTGTCGAGATCTAATAGAAAAAAGTAAGGGTGAAACCGACCTTGTCCCGACCTTGTATAAAAATAAGGGTCAAACAAGATTTTTGAAATGTAGGGTTAGGGTTGAGCAAACCCTGACCCGACCTGCCCTGATTCCCTAATTTCACCCTTGTGATTTCTCCACGGCCTGCAGTGGGGCTCGTTCGTTTAATGATAAATCAAAATCTCGCTCACTCGTTGCAAATACAATTATTCATTTAAATAAAGTACCAAGTTTCAATGATGAACCATCTTTTTAGACCGGTTCAAAATTATATTGTTTTACATTTTTTTATAAATATGTTAATTTAGTTGTACTTAATCTACAAATTAAATTTTACTATTTTTGGATATATGTATATATTTATTTTGTATTTTTAAAAACAAGGGTATTTAAGTCATCTTAAATACACTTTTTTAAAAATCCAAAATAAACATATACACATATTCAAAAATGATAAAATTTGATTTATAGATTAAATACAACCAGATTAATATATTTGTAAAAAATTTTAAAAAAACAAAAATTATGATTATGGAGGGATTCATACCTGTTTAAAAAGATCATTTGTCAGTTTCGATAAAATCAAATACGTGGGTGCCTATATTGCAAGTAAGCATAATGCAAGAATCTCTGGTCCAATTTGTGGCATTGTCTCTTTGCATTACAGGAGTATCCACTGGAGAAGGGGATTTTAAGGTATATTATTAGAAATTGTTAAGAATGTTATATGAAAATTGTTCAGATGTCTTAGGGTTTGGTTGTAATATTAGTTGAAATGGTTATAAGTACCAAATATAAAAAAATGTAGGTGGCTCCATCTAAAAAAAAGTTTAAATTTTAAGTAATAGAATTATTTAGTTTAAATAATTTTAAAGCTGATAGTTCTACATTTAAATAATCTAAAATATCAATCCAAAGTATTTTTCATAATTTATACATTACAATCTCTATTTTGAAAGAGGTATGCCACAACTAAGACTTCATTGAAATGACCTTTGACAAAATAACGAAACAAATAATTTTAAAGCATCTTACGAGTGAAATTTTGATTTAATTATGAATGCGAGGCCCAATTAAATAAAAATTCAGCTATTAAAATGATAAACGTTTTAGTGTGGTGTAAAATTAAATCAAATAGAAGTTAAAAATGTAGTCCCTTAAAAAATTTTGTTTTAAAGTTGCTTGGTTTTTTAACTACTAGCTAAAAAAGGGTTATAAATAAGAGTGTGTTTGGAAATGGGTAAAACTTTTGATGAAAAGTTTTGAAGAGTAAAAGTTGTTAAATGATGTAATATGATAGAGATAATGATAGTAGTAAAAATAATAATGTTAAAATAGATAGGTTAGTTGTGTGGGTAGTTGTGTAGAAATGATTGAAAAGTATGGTAGTTGTATAGGAAAATATGAAAAAATAATTAAAAATATGATAATTGTGGATAGTGAAAAGTTTTAACTTAACATTTTTTAATTATTGCCAAATATACCCTAAATTGATAAAAAAAATTTATTGAGCTATAACATTAAATCACATAAAAGTTAAAATTTTGTTGTTAAAGTTACTTGGTTTTGTAATCACTGCAACTTTTTTCGATGATATAATTATATTCTTGATAAAATGTAATATACATTTTTAAACATGATAAATAATTTACATCTTATAAATCAGCTTAAGAAGCCATTAAACAAAGAATACCTTTTCTTATTAAAAAAAAGAAGAAATGCCTTTGAAATGGGTTCCCATAGTGGTTCAGGCTGTGTTTTTTTATTGATATATTTACATACCTTTGTATATCTATTACAAGGAAACCTTGATACATTCTTATAAATACGAAGACACGGTTCCTTTTAAGAATGAGGGAAACGAATCTTCCAAATAATAAATGGTATAAAAATCTCCTAGTGCAATTTTAAATACTGTCTCTTGTGATATGCATGACTAAACAGTTCACCACCACAACTCGCGGGACTCAAGTTAAGTTTCTTAGTTGCCTATAAAAAAAAGAGGCATGATCGCATGCGGCCAGCCATACTTTTTTTTTTTTTGTTAAACACGTAAAGTTAGGTATATTTAATTTATAAATTAAAATTTACTATTTTGATATGATTTATAGATTAAATATATTTAATTTTATATATTTATCAAAAAATTAAAAAATGGATCGCACGACCAAACGCATGGCATCATATCTCAAAGAAGAGAAAGACAGTCAAACACAATACCTTGTGTCCGGCCCGCAGTCGCTACGGCTTCACTCTTCAGGCGTTCAAGCGTGGCGGCAGCGCAGGCGGGGGATCAGCCGCGAGAAAAAGCAGTAGTTTCTTCTAATATGGAAAATATTCAACTTGTCCTCTGCCAGCCGCAAATAGAGAAAAGAGGCTGACTTTTGCCCCAAAAAAAAAAAGAAAAAATGGAGCCCCAAATCCCCAACTAATCTCGCCTCCTCCCTGCGTCCCGGTCGTCGCCAATTGTTACCGCACCTCCCCGTCGCTGTTGCCACTTGCACCAATCGGTTTCTGTTCCATTTATGGCATTTAACTTCTTCTCTAACTATCCTGTCCTTGATTCAGCAGCCCTCGCCCTCTTTCCTCCACCTACCAGAGTTGGAAGTATCCGATTTACACCTCTACGGTCTCCATTCTATTTCGAACAGAAAAAAATTGGAAGCAGCTACATGTGTTTTAATGCCAACATCCACTGCTTTACATTCTTTTCTCGGTTTTTCCGACACTGCTGGCTCACAATGTTTTTCCTTGGATGAAAAATGTGCAAATTTTAAAAATTTCTCAATACCCAAGTTAGTAAATCGTCGCTTAGGTACACTTCCTACAAAGCTTATAGTTTGGGATTTGGATCCATTGTAATTGGTACTCTATACCCCAAAAGTTCATAGGATTGTAGGATTGGATTGAAAATAAAATATTTTGAAAATTATATGATTAATAAAAAAAAGAAAGCAAAATTAGAATAAATAGGGCTGAAGAGGTAGTTGTTAGGAAAAATAATTAAAATGTAAGAGTAAAAGTGAAAAAAATATAATTATTGATGAATAAATTATTGACCTCAAGAAATGAAATTCTACATTTTTTCATCTCGTCCAACTTACAGCTTGTCTTGAAATGTAGAATGAGAAAAAATTGTAAGATGTAAAAGAATGAAAAAATATATTTTAAAAATTGCATAATTTATGGAAAATAATAAGAGTAACGTTGAAATATTGAAATAAATAAATACTGTACATTGTAGTCGTTAGAAAAAATGATAGCTCTGTAAGTGAAAAAATATGAATATTATTTGAGTGACGATTTGTACGAAAATTGGACGTTTGAAAATGGCATTTCAGACTACGAAAGTTGCCTCCCTAACCAAACTTTGCGAGTTGAGACGCAAGTACAAATTTGTACAACTGCATTGCTTCCTGGAAGCAACAGTCATAGCGAATACCCACGGAAGCTGTTATCTGCCATGGCAGGGGGCAGGGGCGACTGCCAAATGGCAAATACACATGGTGCTGGAAAACAGACGGGAGACGTGCAATTTCGGATTACTAGGGCATACAGTTCGAAAGATAGAAGCGAAAATTTGCAAGGAGGCGAGTAGTTTTTCGAGATTAAGTGCTACTATTCCAGCCCACCGTTGTTATTTTATAGTTTGGTGAGCCTAACATGCAGCAGTTTCTTTCATAAAAAAAAAATTTTAAAAAAAACATGCAGCAGTTTCCGCGACGAAGACAGCGTCGTGTAAACTCGTGGTTCATCCACGCTGCTGATGCGGGTTCAATGTTGTAACGGTGGGGAGAACTGTGAGAGCATCCATCTTTGGAAATTTAGAAAATAGTCGTAGAGGAAATATAGCTTATGCGCAGGTGTTTGCAGTATATTGTAAGAAAATTGTTCCAACGTCCTTTGAGCCTGATTGTAATACAGAGTTGAGACGGTTAAAATATAAATACCCATAAAAACATGTAGAAGATAAAAGAATTTTTTTAACACAACTTTGGAGATAATTTGAGATTTTAACTAGTTAATTAATATTTTTATTATTATGCTTAATTATTTTTCGCATTTTTGATGTATGTATTATGTCTGTTTTGACTTTTGACATTATTTGTTTTGATTCTAAATATTAATTACCCTTATTATATTATATTGCTTTTTATCTTTTAAAATTTCTTCGTTTTCTTTCCCATTTTTTACATTTAGACTTTCCCAAATGTACCCTTAATCTCAACTTCAATTAAAATATTATTAGTAATTTATGTATATGCATGTAGCAATCAAACCGGAAATAATTAATATTTTGCATGTATTACTTGACCCATGATACCTTTTCGAGTTTATGTTATTCACCCACTTAAAGATAGTCACTATAACTTTTATTTAAATTTTAATTAATTACAGGGCATGCAATTGCTTCTATATTTACCTGCAACAAATCGGCTCGATCATCGTCCAAGATCCAAAATGCACGGCTGTGGGCGGTTGGCGTTTCTTGGTGGAGTTCATCACATCGCGATCCCATCCCATCCAAACACGCCGCAGTGCAATAAGAAAAGCAACGTGATCGTCTCACGAGCCTTCCGGTCTATCTAGCCACCGGAAGAAAGGAAGATGTAAGGCTGCATTTGGGGGGTAGCGATCTTTTCAGAGACCGGTAACATAATTTTTTTGTTTTTATTTTGAAATTTTTTTTAGATATGTTAATATAGTCATATTTAGTAAACTAAGTTTTAACATTTTTAAATAAGTGCATATATTTATTTTAAAATTTTAAATATAGGAATATTTAGGTTATTTTAAATAACCCAAATACCCCTGAAAAAATCCACGATAAATATATACATTTATTCAAAAATGATAAAACTTATTTTATAAATTAAATATAACTAAATCAATATGTTTATAAAAAATTTTCAAAAAAACAAAAAGTATATATTTGGACTCGTCTGAAATCACTGGATTCAAACTATATATATACGCAATATACACACACTCCACATGATTCACATCCAACAGTAACTTATCTTAAAACTTACTTGCAATTAGCAGAATTCACATATGGAATTCACATTCTACTTGCTAATTCACATATAGAACAGCCCATATTGAAACAATGAGCATGCTAATTTATTATATGCGTTAGGAATTTATTCAAATGCAATCGTACTACAATATAATTATGCTGTAATCTACTATAGAAGGGTCTAACCACTAATCAAAATTGACACTTAAATCACTTATTATAATTATGTTTGGTCACATGACAAATTTTCAAACCAAAACTTTTTGCTTTTCATAATTATCCTATTTTTAATTATTTCTTTACATTTTCTTATACAACTATCATACTTTTCAACTTTTTTTTATATAACTATCAATACAACTAACCTATTTATTTTAAATTTATTTTCTTTACTCATCATCATAACTCATATCATATCATATAATTTTCTCTTATTTCAAAAATATTTATTTCAAAATTTTTTATCCAAAAATTTTATTAATTACCAAACACACCTAATATTTTGAATTATTAATTTAGTGGCATGTTAATTTTTATCTAAATTGGATGTGTATGGATTTCATCTTAAAATAGTACAAAATTAATGTAACAAAATACATTGATAGAAATATGAATTTTAATATATTTTTTAACATCTAAACTATCTAAAACATGATTTATGCATAGATAAATGACTAGATAGAGGAGAGGGAAGAGAGAAGACATGACTATAAAACTGGATATGTCAAAGCTTACAATAAGGTGGAATGGGGATACCTCCTAGAGATGACGAAAAGGATGAATTTTGGGGAGACATGGATATGATGGATGAGGAACTTTTTGCAATCAGTTAAATACGGGGTGTATCAGTGGCCACTTCACCGAATTTTTCAACCCTAGGGTGATTGAGACAAGAGGACCCTCCATCTCCCTATCTTTTCTTGTTATATATGCGAAGGGCCTATCTCAATTGATGTTAGAGAAGATCCGCAATCGCCAACTCTCAGGCATAAATATCTGCCCATGGAGTCCTTTGATTTGTCACTTGTTCTTCACCGATAATGCTCTCTTGTTTCTAAAGGCATGTCAAGAGGAGGTAAGCTGCCTTCTAAATGTTTTGCATGAGTGCAGTGCTTTTTCGAGGCAGATTGTGAATATGGAAAAGACGGCAGTACTTTACAGCTTTAGAACAAGGGAGACGAGCAGATATGAGGTGGAAAGTCTACTAAGATCAGAGGGAGAGGTGATCAGGAACTAGTCGGGTATCCCAGCATGGCTCGGGATGTCAAAAAAGATGGTTTTTATAGGTCTGAAGGAACGAATGCGTGGTAGATTTAAGGACACCACTCCTCATTCCCCTCAAGCTGCAGATAGGTGGTTTTGGGAGGCTAATCCTGACAGGATGCTAAGAGTGAAGTCAACCTACTGTTTTATTATTGCTAACTCTTTGTGGGTAATAGGTTGTGGGAGAAAAATCACCCACAGAAGGATGGCGATACAAACATGTGTAGAGCAATATGGAAGTTGCAGCTCCTACAGAAAGTAAAAATTTTTGGATGGAAACTCTTCCACAATGCTATTCCAACGATTGCCACCCTCCAAAATAGGGGAGTATCTCTAAATCCATCATGTACCTTATGTGGTTCGGGGAGAGAAAATGCTTAACATCTTTTATTTTCTGTGCAAATGTGGTCGATCAAAGAAGACATTTGATAACTGATAATGAAATCTAGGCTCCAAGGAATGCCATCAAATGCACTTTCAGAAGGTTGGCTTCCAAGTGGCAAGGTGAAGAGCTGATTCATTCTTCACTGCTGACATATTTGTTCCTAAGAAACAAAGTGAGAGAGAAGGGTGCAAAACCAAACTTCACCTGCACTATGCCATAATGTAGAAACTTTTGGGATTCATTCCAACTGGCAACACAAATGAAAAATCCTTTTCCTTTTGAGAAGCAACTTGTATCCCGATGGATGAAACCAAGGACTAGTTACGTGAAACTGAACATCAATGTACGCCACAACCCCAGCGCGATATGTATGGGGTTGGGGGCTATATCGAGAAACTCGGAAGGGAAACTGATGGTAGCACAAACATGGAAAATTCCAGAGGTAGATAGCCCTCTGGAGATGGAAGTGATGGCTGTTCTGTTTAGTGTTAAATGAGGCATTGAAATGCAAGGGTCGCATCTAAATATCGAAAGCGACTCACTAATTTTGGCTGACTTTTTGAGAAAAGATCGCCACATTTTCTCACCAGTTGGGGCTCTTGTCCAAGAGATCATACAGTCAGTTCTGCACAGGTCGGATTTCTCCGTTCACCATGTTAGAAGGATCGGCAGCAGAGCAGTCCATTCCTAGGTAGATCGTGCATCAAAAGATGCTGCTCCTTGTAAAATCCGTTGAGGGTAAACCACCACAGTTTTTGACTTCTACTCTTTGTAAAGCCTCTTTATCCATGCAATGAAAAATTGGGGTCTTTCTTAAAAAAATAGAGTATAATTATATTTTAATACATGTAAAGCCCATTTTGCAACGAATTGTATTATTATTATTATTGTTGTTATCGTTGTTGTTATTGTTGTTATTATCATATAATCAGACAGTTGGATTACACTTGAATAATATTTTTCGTATATATATATAAGGGCTATTCCGTGCAGACGCTGCATCGGAACATCAGTGAAGTTGTTCAAAAAATAGGCTCCACACATATTAAAATATAATAAAACTTTATACAATAATTTATCCATATATAAATTATACTTTAAATGGTTTAGATGTTAAAAAACCATTTAAAGTTATTATTCATATCAAATTATTTTATTACGTTGAATTTGTACTATTTTCATATGGAATCCATACACATATTCAATTAGGATGAAAATTGAAATAGTAATAGAATATATTATTCTAAATACAATAGATGGAGTATATTATAATTTGATTATCATGTGAGGCCTATTTCAGCGCCTCTGCACTGCAATTACAGTGCAGTGGCTCTGCACCTGAATATATATATATATATATATATATAGGGAAATAATCCAGTGCATGCGACTGTACTGTGTAGTCCATGCACTGTGGGCCCCACTTGATCATAAATAAACCCCACCCATTGTATTTAGAATTGTTCGCTTTATTACTATACCAATTTTTATCCAAATCCAACATGTGTGTAATCCTCATTTTAAAATGATGCAAAATCAACGCAATAAAATAGTTGAATGTAAATATCAAGTTTAAAGTGGTTTTTTCAACATCTAAACTGTGTAAAGTATGATTTATATATGGATAAATAATTATGTAAAGTTTCATTACAATCTAATATGTGTGAGGTCCATTTTACAGCGGACTGCATGAGATCGGATCTCATATATATGAGACCTGTTCTGGTTGCGCTTCCTGTGCAGCGCAATTGCAACTGAACAGAGATGCAATTATTCCAAAAATAGGTCCTACACATATCGTAATGCAATGAAACTTTATATAATCATTTATCCATATAAATAACATACTTTTGATAGTTTCGATATCGAAAAAACCACTTTAAAGTTGTTATTTATATTAAATTATTTTATTACGTGGAATTTGTACCATTTTCAAATGGAGTCTATACACATATCTGATTGGGATGAAAATTGATATGGTAGCAGAATACATTATTCTAAATACGATGGGTGGAGTAGATTTTAATTTAATCATCATATGAGGCCCATTTTAGAGCCACTGCACTTGATAATTCTTCTATATATGTATATATAGATCCTTGACATTGGTGTAGTGCTTAGAGTCTGTTGTAATCGAGCTCAGCGAGTTGAAGTAGGGAAGGCCTCATGTGCTCTTCTTTCTCATAAACCTCTTCAGTAAACCACCTAGCTTCAAGCCTTGGGTCCATGTGATACACAGGACGCTCCAATGCGTGCTTGATTTGTTGGGAAAGGCCAGGAGGATCCAGTACTTACCCCTGCGCTAGCACTTGTATGAGACGTTTGGTGGTAAAGGCTTTGGCCTCATCCAAAATATCTTCTCCTATAAATTCAAGATGTGACGCTTCATACAAACTCAACAATCCTCTTATGTCTTGGGAAAGACATGGTTTGAAGCTTCCTGTCTCGTCCAAGAAATTATTGAACATGTCTGTAGCAAATACAACATTAATTAGTTAGAGTGCAGAGATTTTATAATAAAAAAAGCGTAATGATTCATTACCGATAATAATATATACATGTATATAGCTGTTGATACCACATACCCATATTGCCTAAGAAGCCAGAAGAAAAGAGAGGTGGCACTTCAGATGGTTCTCTATCCCTCACTCACTCTGGCCTAATTTTCATAACTCCAGAGCTTACCTGATTTCATTATGATAATCCAATCCTAAACGTTGGAGAGAACCAATCAACTCGAGCCTTGCAATTGACTGTGCGGTTTCCATAAGCAAACCCCTTGCCTCTTCTACCATCCAGTCGATCTCTTTAAGGTATGCATCATCCTATATACGCATTAGCAGACAACTAACTATTCATGATCGATCCAGGATTCATATTAATTATAAAATGTTTATATATTACTACAATAAAATACATTTTTAGTAACTCTAATTAGCGACAAAAATTACTTATTAACAAGGAAGATGCATGTGCATTGGAAATCAAATCAAAATTGAGTTCTCTTCGTTTCTCCAAAAAAAAGAAAAAAAGTTTTTCCAAAAAAAAAAAAAAAGAGTTTTCTTCTTGGTGGTAGTTATTTGTCATATGTTCATTTCACAACTAAGTTTTTTTTTTTTTTTTTTTTTTAGCAAATAAATTTTAACCATTGTAAAGACGATTTTAGCTGACAAAAGATCAACACTTTCGTATTTTATGTTGAATACTGACAAAACGAAAAGCATTCATTGGCACTGCACCCTGGATAATTGGCTGGATGATCAGATCAAAAAAATCACGATAGATTGGGCTTGCATTGCATGCATCCTAGACTAGTTAAACATACATAGCTGGTGGATACAATATGGATCTAATAGACGCATCACCGTGTAGATGCCTTTCTGCAATTGAAGAGAGCTTTCTGGTAACTTGCATCTCGACGGATGATAAGGCTGCTCTGCCATTTCAGTTGCCACAACACATCTAATCCGCCGGCCCATGGGCGCATTACTGATAAGGGTACTTTTTGGCGGCTCAAACTTGCGGTTATGCTGTAACGAGGAGTGCGAAGTGGACACAGAGAGGAAACTCAGGGCCATTTCTACTGCACAATGCTCGATCCATCTGCTCTTATTAAATATTATTGCTGCTGCTGGTGAATTACTTGCATTGTCAAACTGCCGTTTTTATCGGGGTGCACACACCTTTTTTTTTTTTTTATATAAAACTGTTAATCCGAGTGTATTTAATATGTGTATAAATTTTTATTATTTTTGGAGTATTTTAAATATTTATTTTTTATTTTTGAAAATCAGTGACATTTTAGTGATATAGTAATTTAAAAATCACTAAAATGCCACTGATTTTCAAAAATAAAAAATAAATATCTAAAATACTCCAAAAAAGGATAAAAATTTATACATATGTTAAATACACCTAAATTAACAGTTTTCTTTAAAAAATTTCAAAAAAAAAAAAGGTGTGCACCCGGGAGCAGGTTGTCCCGGGTGCAATAGATTACACCCCGTCAAAGGCATGATCTTGTTGGCTATAAAAATGGACTTCGATCTCCTGCACTCTGGAGCAAGCAGCCCGGGCGCACACACTTATTATTATTTTTTAAAATTTTTTTTATAAACCATTAATCTAAGTGTATTTAACATGTATATAAATTTTTATCATTTTTGGAGTATTTTAGATATTTATTTTTTATTTTCGAAAATCAGTGGCATTTTAGTGATTTTTTTAGTGATTTTTAAAGTACTAAAATGCCACTGATTTTCAAAAATAAAAAATAAATATCTAAAATACTTTAAAAATGGTAAAAATTTATACACATGTTAAATACACTTAGATTAACAGTTTTATAAAAAATAATTTCAAAAAAAATAAGTGTGTGCGCCCGGGAGCAGGCTGCCTGCTCCCGGGTGTAGGAGATCGAGCCTTTGACAGTATTAACATGAAATGCACGGCCCAGTATATTGGCATGGGAATCATTTACATTGATTGAAATATGGAATTCTTCAGCACTTCTCTTGGGAAAATATATGAAAATCTTCGGATCGTGTACAAGAAGTACATGAGCATAAATACCATTTTCGCCATGTAACATTTTTTAAAGAAATTGACAAACATTTCATTTTCCTTTTTACATTCAGCAGAAGAGAATGGCATGTACAAATTGATTAATTTCAGGTGTAAATCTACAGCTCTTCAGTCTTCACCAATCACCACAACGTGAACGAGTAATGAATCATCAATCATGTGATTGATCTCCAACACGTGAAAATTTCTCATTTCGGTATTATTCCTCGCAACTACATATTAAGATTAAGTCCATTTTTAAAATCGTAATGGTTGATGTAAAATCTACTCCATTCATTATATTTAATATCATTTATAATATTTTGGAAACCCTTTTATTTTTAATTTAACTGTATATGAATCTCATCTATAAATATGTAAAATCAACGTAACAAAATTGTTCAATGCTAAAATATCAATTTTAAAATAGTTTTTTCAACATCTAAACTATCTAAAAATTAATATTATGTAGATAAATGATTTCATAAGTATTATTAAATTCTAATATATGTGTGAATGGATCTAAACATTTTTCATAATTTACACATGAATATATATATTTTTGAGCTAATGTGGCCTTTGTACATATTTAATTTAGATGAAATTTGGTCTCTTAAGTAAACAAGTGATGTTAAATACAATGAATGAATTGTATTTTAAATCAATCATCAATATTTTAGAAATTAAAGGGGTTAGATAAGATCGCTTTTATGTAACCTAGTTACATAGAACAGAGCTCATACAAATCTTTTCATATATACATACATAATTTACATATGAATATATATATTTTTGAGCTAATGTGGCCCTTGCACATACTTGATTTAGATAAAATTTAGTTTTTTAGATAAACAAGTAATGTTAAATACAATGAATGAATTGTATTTTAAATCAATCATCAATATTTTAGAAATTAAAGGGGTTAGATAAGATTGCTTTTATGTAACCTGGTTACATAGAACGGAGCTCATACAAATCTTTCTCATATATACATACATATGTATGTATATATATGATAACTTATCATGTGCAAACAAATTGTACCATAATTACTGTATAGTCCATTGCAAAATGGGCCCTGCACATATGAAAATGTAATAATAATTTATACAATTATTTATCCATATAAAAATTATACTTTGAATAGTTTAGATGTTGAAAATATCACTTTAAACTATTTTATTCCGTTGATTTTGTACCATTTTAAAATGGGGTACATACACATGTTGGATTTGAATGAAAATTAGTATGCTAATAAAGTAAATAATTTTAAATACAATAGGTGTAGTAGATTTCTTATTCATAATCAAGTAAGTTCCACAATGCATTGACTACACCAAAATTATGATGCAGTCCAAATGCACTTGAATAAATTCCTATATGCATATATATATGGTGAGAGAGAGAACTAATACAGTATACAAGGACTAGGGGTGGGAATCAGGGCACTCCCTGACCTTACCTTTTAAAAATCTTGTTTGACCTTTATTTTTATACCGGGTGGAAATAAGGTCGGTTTGATCCTTATTTCTTTTCAATAAGTCTCAGGATAAAATTCGGGTCGATATCGGAGTACTGGTAGGGAAAAAAATGCAAGTCAAGTATGATAGTTTTAATAATTTATACACCTATTAAGCATAAAGACATATTTGTACTAAATTTAAACATAGTAGGTTTTGATATGATACTAATTAGTAAAAGTAAATTATTACTGCTTAAGTGCGGAGCTCGGTGGGAGTTAGGTTTAGAATTTTTGAATAAAGAGATATGCCTCTACGGGCCAGTTGCGGTAGAAGGAGGATCGGACCTCAATCGATCCACCTTAACTCGGATTTTTAAAATTTTCATAGATGCTTGACCCACCCTGCCCCGTCGGGTAATTTACCCTGACCCGCCCTGGTCTAAAATAAGGGCGGGTCATGGGTTAATCTGCCCAATTCCCACCCTTAAGATGGATTGCACCATATTTATATTGCAGTTCGCTGCAAAATGAGCCCAACATATATTATAATATAATAATATTTCATACAATTATTTATCTATATAAAAATATATTTTTGATAGTTAAGATATTAAAATTTTAACTTTAAAATTAATATTTATATCAAACTATTTTATTACACTGATGTTGTACCATTTTAAGATGGAGCCCTTGCACATGTGTCAATTTGGATGAAAATTAGTATGATGTTAAAGTAAATAATTCTGAATACAATAGACGAGGTAAATGATAACTTCATGATCATATGATACTCATTTGCAGCGGACCGCACTGTAGTTATGATGCAGTATGACTGCACTTGAACAATTTTCACTAAGGCTAACAAGATCACTCTTTGTGTGTGTATATATATAATACTTCAGTGTAGTTAACTACATTATAAGTTATAGCGTAGTTGGCTTAAAATAAGTCTCACATAATCATAAAATTATAAACTACTCTATCAATCATATTTAAAATTATTATTTCATTAGCATACTGATTTTTATCCAAATTAGATGTGTGTATGGACTCCATTTGAAAATAGTACAAATTCAATATAATAAGATAGTTTGATATAAATAATAACTTTAAAATTATTTTTTAGTGTGTAAACTATCTAAATATAATTTATATATGAATAAATAATTATATAAAGTATCAATATATTTAAGTATATGCGAGACCCATTTTGAGCTAACAGCACGTAATTTACATTGAAGTTAACTATGCTAAATATGTTCTCTCTCTCTC
>JAXCLR010000001.1:46527783-46577031 GCA_035584095.1 Annona squamosa | reverse complement strand
CACTTTCTATTGATTTGACAACTTCTACTCCCAAAACTTTTCATCAAAAGTTTTACCTCCAACCAAACACACCCTAAGTTTATCGCATTTTATAAGATTTAAGAGATTTCGTCTACTAGTTGGATTAGGTTTTCATCCTAACAGGTCGTCAATTTGAAGATCATGGTTGCTGGGATCAAATTCAAGCGAATCTACTGGATCTGATTTCCATGGAAGCTTGCTTTGGATTGAGGAGCTTCTTGCTGGTTCCATTTTGCTAGTCATTGGTCACGAATTTCAGTCAAAAAAGTTGGTACCAGTGTCAAAGCAGCCAACTTTAGTGGAGATAGAAAAGATGGCTGAACAGGGGCAAAAATCATGATGAAAGATGACAAAAATCAAAGTCGTGGACACTGATCTGGTGCAATTTTCAATTTGTGAATTGATTATTTGATTGGATTTCTTGATCAATGGCTTCCAATGTCGAATCCAAAAGAATAGCTAGCTGACATGGTAATTTGATTCTTCTGGTCTTGAAGAAGAACGAACAATGTCGGAGGAGAGTGGGGACTAGCAGCCCTATTGATCTTTTGTAAACAATCAACTGGTCAACTCTAGTCTTGTGATTTATGGCTACAAGCGATTGAATCTGGAGTACGTGTCAACGATAGCCATGGATGCTTCATTCAAGATGATGGAGCACCATCTATTGTCATCTGTAAATGATCCCAATTATCAAAAATAATTTGTAATTTTTCACATATAAATTGAATAGGCAATAAAATATTTTTAATTTGTTTTATTCGTGTTTCATGTGTAAGATTATTTATTTAATTTTGAGTTGGATAAAATATTTAATTATTTTATATAATTGAATAAACAATCAATGACATATATTTAGTTTTAAATTTTAATAAATATGGTTTTGTGAAAATATAATTTTTCAATAATTTTCATATAAAATCTTCATTCAAATGATACATTTTTATTAAAAACATGAAAATATTCTATATATAAATAATTTCAAATTATCAATTAGTATGAGCGCAATTAAAATAAAGAAAAAATATTAACTAATACATAAAATAAATTTGATACAAGAGATATTATGAGTTAGATGAATTCTCTATTAATTCAGCCTTATTCTCTGTTAATAATTTTACTTGTTCTCTGACCTCATTTTCTCACATCTATGACGGAGGGGGTATATCTGGAATTTTATGCAAATATAATATGTATATATGAAATTATGAGCAAACATAATAGATATATCTGAAATTTTTAAAACATAGTGAGTATATGCAAAACTATAGTAAAATGTAATTGATTTATTTGGAAAATCCCCTTTTAATACCTAAACCTTTCAATTCGAATATTCTTTACGGTATATTAAGTTATGATGCCATAAATCAAATATTAGAAAACTTTAAAATTTTATACATTTGTTTTTTAAAATTTAATAGTTTCATATAATTCACCCTTGAGCGATGTTAAATATTTAGAAGTTTTCTACTAAAATTTTTTTATGGAATTCATGTTGCATAATTTAGACGTAAAAAAAGCTTTAAAATTAGAAAAAAAAACAAGAGCATTTTGTTACGGAAGTTTGTGAAGAATAAGTGAATCACTCCTCATATATTTAACTTACAAAATATTTTTATTAATAAATTAAGGGCTAAAAGCAAATAAAAAAGGTGATTAAAGATTCTTTTGTTTCATTTTATATAATATTACTTCTCCTTTTTTTATATTACAATGAAGCTCATGGTGAACAACGAATCTCTCCCTCTACCCATTTAGTGAAAGAGAAATAGCAAAGAATAAGTTTGGAAATTGAAAGCTTCAACTGCATTACTTCAATCACTAGTATAAATACAAGAGAGGAGTAGTTACACATGATCCTATAAACAAGAGTTTGAATTTGAACTAGTATATCTAATTAATTAGTGTATCTAATTAGTTACACTTTTCAATCTGAATGAGAAGTAAGAGAAGCCTTAACACACCCCACAAGATTGAGGATCCGTCTTGGATGCCAATCTTAGAATGAGTGAAAAGAAAGTGCTACTTGGATAATGGTTTGGTGAGAAAGTCGGCTAGTTTGTCCTTTAACGAAACATAAGAGACATGAAGAGCACCTTTTCGAACCAAGTCTCTGACAAAATGAATATCAATTTTCAAGTGTTTCATTTTAGAATGAAGGATAGGATTTTGACATGTATACATGGTGGAAATATTGTCACAATAAATTGTAAGAGGAATTGAATAACCAAGCTTATAGATTAATGATTTAACCCACTAAACTTGAACAGCTGTGGAAGCAACTGGTTGCCCCGAGTTTATGGCAAAGGCAAAAAGGGGAAGGGTGAAGTGGGTCTTTTAAAAATTTATTTTGTAATTTGAAAGATTAACCCCTTGAAAGTTTTAACCCCTTAAATGAAAAACATGAAATATATATGAGCAACAAACAATAAAACTTAAGAAATTATAGTGGTTTGAGACAACCCTCTTAACTCCACTCCTCCAAGAACACACCTTAGTGTCTGGGGTTCCACTAATTAGAATAGCAATATAGGAAAGCCCTTACTCTTTTCTAGATTTTAGCTCTAGAAGACTTATACAAACTCAGCACAAGTAGGGGACGAGTTAAACTCCAATCAAACACCACTTTGCCTTCACTTGATCTTAGTTTCCAATACTAAACCAAGTAAAATACAAATGATTAATAAATAAAGAGAGAAACTACACTTTACAGATGTATAAACTAATTCTTGCACAAAGAAGAACTTGTAGAAGAAGTCGATGATGAAGCAGTTTAGCACTTAGCAACTTGACACAGAGTTCTTCTTGAAGACTTTCTTTTAGATCACGTAAATACTAGAGAATGAGGAGGTTGAACTCAATCAATGCTATGTCTCTTCTCTCCCTCATTGACTGAAATCTCTTAAATAGGGAAGAGTAAATTCGAACGTTATGAGGTAGGTAGCGTGCATTTAATGCGATAATGTTCACATTTTTCGACCTTTGAGATTCGAGTTACACTTGGAGTCAACCTAGGATGCAAACTGAAGTCGACTTCGGATGTGACTTTGGTCCTCTGACTCTTTAGTCAAGTTCTAGACTAGAGTCGACTTGATCTTCAGACTTGACTTAAGTCGTAGGTGGAGTCGACTTCGGATGCGACTTCACCATCTATTTGATTTTCTTAAAGCTCTTAACTCAATGTGATTTGTTTGTTTGTTTGTCTTCCCTTGATTTTCACATTTCATGCAAATATGTGATTTGTTTGTTTGTTTGTCTTCCCTTGATTTTCACATTTCATGCAAATAAATCTTCATTTGAACTTTAGTTCTTCCCAATTTTCATGATATTTGAGCTTATTCAAAATTCTTTGATTATTCGATAAAAACTTTAAGTGATCTTAGCTTAAGCTTGTCTTTATCTCTTGATTTGGACTTCATCTTTCTGAATGAAGAGTTTAGGAACATCTTCATTTTTATTTACACTCAAGTCGAGAGTTTGAGTCGACTTCAGGTGCGATTTCACCCAAGTCGCATGATGAGGTTTACTTGAAATGCGACTTGACTTTGTCAACTTCAACCCTTATCTCTGAAGTTCTCCTAAGTCGCAGGTGGAGTCAACTTGGTGTTATGATTTTACCTAAGTCGCAGGTGGAGTCAATTTCGGTTGCGACTTCATCTATCTAAAAGTCCAAATATCAACGCTGTCGAAATTATGGGCATTGAAGTCGATAGTGAAGTCAACTTCGGTATTGACTACTTGGCCTGCGTATCTTTTGCCCTTTGAATATTTGAACCTTGACATCACTGAATAATCACATTAGTACAAAGATAATTTTCAAATTGAGTTGTTAATCATCAAAATATAGATTGTGCTTAATTTGCCTTATAGTTACAGCAACAACTGCCCTATATTTCGCTTCTGTCAATGAGTGAGCAACAGTTAATTGCTTTATAGAGCTCCAACTAATTGGAATTTTACCATGTGGGCTAAAAGGATTAGCCATGGTAAGTTGAATGATATGAATGAAAGTATTTAAGTATGTTAACGTATATGTGAACTTGTTTAAAGTTCTGAGTTCTAGGTGAACTAATGATTGAATAGGTGTATGTATGCAATGGAAATGCTATTATTAGGTTACCAAAGTACAACAAGTAACCAAACATGGAGGTCTTATCCAACGGGTCACCTGCCCAATTAGCATCCGAGTATGCATGAAAGATGAGCCGAGATTGAGGATGAATATGAATATTAAAACTGATGGTGGACTTGAGGCACCTTAACAATAGTTTGAGAGCTTGCCAACGAGAGTGAGTTAGACAATGCATAAATTGGGATAATTTGTAACAGCAAATGAAACATGAAGTCGTGTGAAATTGAGATATTGTAAGCCTCCAACTAATTGTCGATATGCAGTAGGATCAACTACCTTGTCCATTGAGTGAGACTTAGCTAAAGAAGCAATGATAACCACAAGCGTGGCCACTTCTTTTTGACCATCCATTTTTGCAAAGTGAAGCAGCTTCCGAACATAGTGATGTTGCGAAAGGAATAAACTTGGGAAGTGTTTTGAACATCAATACCAAGAAAGAGTGACAATTTTGTGGGATCCTTCAAAGAAAATTGAGCACCAAGAGCTTGAATGAACCTGAGATAAAGAAAGAATTGTTTCTTGTCACAATGAGATCATCAACATAAGCTAAGAAACAGCAACAGATTGACCCTTGCCGAAAGATGAATAGAGAGGAATGGCTCCGCGAAGCCATGAAATTGTATTGTAGTATGAGAAAGCAAAGGGCTTGATACCATGCCCGAGGAGCTTGTTTGAGGCCATAGAGAGCCTTAACCAATTTGCAAACATTGCAGGGCTTGTTAGGATCAGTGAATCTTGAAGGTTGCTTCATGTACACATCTTCTTGTAAAGGATTGTGGAGGAAGGCATTGTTCACATCTAATTGAAGTAGAGCCCATGAATGTGTTATAGCTAAAGTGAGAACAACTCGGATAGTCACGAGCTTGACTATAGGACTGAAGGTATCGCCAAAATCAACTCCTGGCCTTTGTGGTACCCCTTTGCAATTAAGAGAGCTTTATATCGCTGAATTGAACCATATGCATGTCTTTCTATCCGAAAAATCCACTTACAACCAAGTTATGATAAGACTCATGAGGGATGAGAACCCAAGTGCCATTGCTGAGTAGAGCATTAAACTCTTTTAACATGGTAGAACACCATTGAGGGTGTGAGAGCACCTGGGTCACATTGGATGGTTCTGGTATTTGGAGTAAGGGTTGTTTGGTGACTTGGTGAACCTTTTTGGGTTTGTAAATGTTATTTTTGGACGAGTAACCATGGAATGAGTATTTTGGTTGGTAGGGGAAATTTGAGAAGGAGAGGTTGAGTCAATTGTGGGAATGGATTCAAACTGGGAAGGCTGCATGTTGGGAGGAGAGAGGTAGTGTTCAACAACGTAAGGCCCGTTTCAACTAAGTGATGATGTCTACACTCGGCAACCCCATTATGTTGAGGTGTATGTGGTGAAGCTTGATAATGATTAATGCCATAAGTCTGAAAATACTTTTTAAGAGTTATATATTCCCCACCCACATCCATGTAAATTGATTGAATTTTGTTGTGAAAGGTATTTTCAACTAATTTTTGAAAGGATGGAAAAATATTATTTTCAGATTTAGTTTTGAGTGGATAAAACCATATATATTTGGTGAAATGATCTACAAAGATAATGTAATAGTGAAACCATTTTATTGAAGACATAAGGGTAGGACCCCATAAATCTGAATACAAAAGTTCAAGAGATTTAGAACTAGTACGAGTGGAAGTAACAAATGATAAACAATGGCTTTTATTACATTTGCAAGGATTACACAAAACAAGTAAAGAAAAGTTTGACAAAATAAAATCAAAATTTCTAGAATTGGGATGGCTAAGTCTTTAATGCCAAGCAATGGATGAGAGGCGAACGTTGAAAGAAACAGGTGGATGAGAGGAGTGGAGCCTGTAAAGTGACTATCAATTTGGCCTTTGGATAGAATCTCCCCCATGAATTGATCCTTGAAAGAATAGAGTCAAAAAAGAATTCAATGGAAACTTGATCGGATGCACAAAACTGAGATAGAGAGACGATGTTAGTTTTGGCGAAAGGTATACAAAGGATAAAGATGACGTTTTTTGAATGGTAAAGAAACAATACGATAACCAACATGTGATATTAACAAACCTGAACCATCAGGAAGTTGCAATTCATCAGTCCCAGCATATGGTGCATGAAGAGAGATTCCTCAAATCGTTGCTGATGCGATGAGATGCCCCAATGTCATGAAGCCATTATGAGTCAAACTTGTCGTTGTTGGCGGTAGTGTAATTTTCCTGTGGAGTGTGGGAAGACAAGTCTCAAAAGTATTTTTTAGCATGAAAAACATTTTTTCACATGATGCCCATATTTGTCACAAAATTAACACTAAACCTTGCCTTGAGAGGTAGAATTACCAGACTAAGAAAGAGTCCTTGACGTGAAATGAGAGTTGTTGAAACCTGATGAACTGTTTGAAAATGTAGCATTGCAATTGGCAGACTGAAACTGATGAGAAAGTTTATTGTAATTACCTTGCCGCTAATGATATGATGACTTAGCAGGAGGTCCCTTGCGAACATGGTTAGCTGTGACAGGAGAAGGATCAAAGTTGGGGTCAATTTGCTTGAGATATAATTCATGAGCTACTAGTTTGTCTTGAAGTTCTTGGGAGGAAATAATGGAGTCTCGAGCATGGATTGCCGTTGCAATATCCTTAAACTTAGAGTCGATTCCACCCAATACATGGACTACAAGATCAACATCATTGATCGGGCTACCATAGAGGGAAAGTTCTTCAGTGGTGGATTTGATTAGCTAAAGATACTCAGCCACAGGACGCGAATCACGTTTGATGCGTGATAATTTTTCGTGTAAGGATAGAATTCTAGTTGTAGATTTATTAGCAAACACAACTTGAAGTTTTTGCCATGCCTCCGTCAAGGTATTTGCATTTGCAATGGTGTTCATGACAAAGAAGATGACTGAAGCGATGATGACGGCGAGAATCAACTAATCTCGACATTCTTAGAATTCAAAATCTAGATTGGAAAGTTGAAGACCATCTTTCTCAATAAACTAAGGTGGAGGTGCAATAGAGAAGGAAAGACATTTTCAAGAAATAGCACATGGCGAGAAACAAAGAGCTTTTGATTTTTAAAATCGTAACAAATATGTGCACTTTGATTGAGAGAATATCCAAGAAAGATACAAGAAACAGATTTGAGATCAAATTTATTATGGGTGTATGGCCTAAGACAAGGGTAACTAAGACAACCAAAGACTCTAAGAGACTAATAATTGGAAGAACGATCAAACAATTTTTGGTAAGGGGAAGTAGGCATGGGAAGTTTGTTAATTAAATAAACGGCAGTTTGAAATGCAAAGGACCAAAAAGAAGATGGGAGAAGTAAATGGGATAATGGAGTGAGGCGGATCAAAAGATGGAATATCAAACCAAGTTGAGTTGAAGGATGGACCAATGCTCTGATACCATGAAAGAGAAATAACAAAGAATAAGATTGGGAATTGAAAGCTACAATTGCATTACTTCAATCACCAGTATAAATACAACAGATGTGTAGTTACGCATGATCCTATAAACAAGAGTTTGAATGTGAACTAGTATATCTAATTAGTTAGTGTATTTAATTAGTTACAATTTTCAATTTGAATGAGAAGAAGGAGGAGAAACCTTAACATTTAGGAGACAACAAGCTCCAATTTACTTCTCTTTTTATTAAAAAAATTTGTTGTTAATAAATTAAGGGCTAAATGCAAATAAAAAGGTAATTGAGAATTTTTAGATTAGTTGTATATAATATTACTTCTCCTCTTTTTATTTACAATCAAGCTCATGAGAGAAAAAAAGCGCCCTTTCTACCCATTTAGGAAACATCAAGCTCCAATTTATCCACCGGAGACAACAAGATCTCAATTGATAGTAAAAAATACCCCTATGAGGTTTGAGCACACAAATGCAGCCCTGTTATCATGTTAGCAATGTCAGTGACCAGCCGGGAAAAGTCCGGCTGACTGTTGGCGATGATTTAGGATTTTAGTAAAGCAATTGCAGGGGTGAATTGATTGAGCTGAGGTTTTTCAAATTCGAATATCCAAGTCATGGATTGATGGGGTCCACCTACCGCATGATGTCTTTCCCTTCCTTATTTTAGCCACTCAAGCACATGCGTCTTTGTGCGAATAGGAATTCGTTCTGATCCTCCAACTGCAAAAGAAAGCAACAACCCATTGTCGAAGCCCATTTTCTACGGCTATGATTCCAATTTCCAAAGAATATATTCCTTGGAAATTTCCGGGATCCAATGAATTATTTTATTGGATTTATAGTCTTAATGACTTCGATTTATTAAATATATTCCTTGGAGATTTCCGGGGTCCGATGAGTTATTTTATTGGATCTATAGTCTTAATGACTTCAATTTATCAAATATATTCCTTGGAGATTCCCGGGATCCAATGAGTTATTTTATTGGATTGATAGTCTTAATGACTTCAATTTATCAAATCTAATCTCGCCGTTGTGTTTCAGAATTTTTATTTACTTCGGATATGCTTGGTATTTGATAAAACGTTTGAATAAAAAGTTTTTTATATAATTTTTTTGCGAATGGGAGAAGTGATATAATATGATGGAGATAATTATGAAGAGTAAAAAAATATAAAATTTTTATCTAATGCACGCGGGTGCAAAAACTCTTTTTTTATTTTTTTGACAATTTTTTAAAATTGTTAATTTAAATATTTATAATTTTTCAAAAATGGTAAAACTTAATACATATATATATATATTAAATAGATTAACATTTTTATAAAAATTCAAAAAAGATAAAAAATAGATTTTTGTACCCAAGCTCACCATCCGAAACTAAATACACCCGAATGCATGGAATTAAAAAAATGGTTAATTTCAAATATATCTGCACTATTTTCCTTAATTACAAATATATTCACTCAGTTTGAAGACTTTCTTCTTCGCATACACCCATTAAGTATCCTTTAAATTTCAAATATACACAATCTAGCAATTAGAAACATTTTAATAATTTTAAAATTCCAGAATATATTGTCATTACTGACATAAATAGACTGTCAAAACCTATTTTGCCTAGCTTCTTTCTCATGTCAAATGAATTTTCATCACATCCTCAACTTTCATCATAGTTAAAAGATTACCCTTACTAAATTGTAAAGGGTATTTTGAACATTTCTTATGATAGATAACAGTGATTTTTAATTGTACTTAATGGAATGAGTATATAGGAAATTTCATCCATATGTTGCAGGTACATTTGAAAATTTAGTGTGCATATTTATAATTAAAAACAACTGTAGAAGATATATTTAAAATTAATCTAAAAATAAAGTTAAAATAGATATAATATAGGTTGTTAATTGAAAATATAGTAGGCATACAAGAAAATGCAATGAAATAATTTTAAAAATATGTTAGTTGTGGTAAGTAAAAATTTTAGATGGACAAGTTTATAGGAATGTCAGACATTTCCTTAGAAATATAATTATTATTGCAATTAATAAAATTTTAATTAGAAATGTGTATTTCTATCAAAATAATTTTAAAATGTGTTTAGCTTATGTATCAAACTTTATAATGGAAAACAATGCTCTCATTAGGGATTTGATCCCTGACTAGCTAGGACTGGTGCCGATCGGACTGCACCCATATTAGCAATATGAGCTTATAGTGACTGTAGCTAATCATGTTAATTAAAAGTATTACTTCAATTGAATTTTTTTGTATGTCCAAAAATTTCTTAAACAGTGATGATCTCAAGCAGTACCCAATCAAAGTAATCATAAATATCATAAAAAGGCATACAAAAAATAATATAATATATGATTTAGATTTATTAAATGTGTTAAAAAATTAAAAGATGTTTCCTGATGCAATAGGCTGCATTGAAGAACTCAATTTCCATGTGTATGATATAACATTCTGCGGCATTTCTTCGGTATCAGTTAAAATGTACTGCCGTAATTAAAGAATATTAATCAATATTTGAAATTAGATTCAACCATTTCCAAATTTCTTTGAAAAGTCTTCCGTTGGGATGTATGCATGATGCTGTCAGTAATTAACTAAAGATTCTAGGCATAGCTATATAAAAAGAAAAAAGATTCTAAGAAGACCAGATAAATAAAAAAAGGGGCCAACACCAACACACACCACCCACCCACCACCACCACCCAATATCTCCCGCCGGCCGAACACACACACTGAAATGCGTGATGCTTTGAGTAATTAAACAAGATTCCAAGAATAGTTATCCCCAAAAAAGAAAAGAATTATGACTTCTCAAGCTAGTTGAAAATCACTTTTTAAACACCTTCTTTTTAACTTCTTTTTGAAGTTTTTTTTATAAATATGTTAATCTAATTATGTTTAATCTATAAATCAAATTTACCATTTTCAGAAATGTATATTTATTTTTTATTTTTAAATACAGGATATCTAAGTCATTTTAAATTAGATTAACATGACTTAGATACCCCTATATTTAAAAATAAGAACTTAATATATACATATTACCAAAAATGGTAAACTTTGATTTCTAAATTAAATATTACAAGATTAACATGTTTATAAAAAATTAAAAAAAAAGTTTTTGGACGAGTTCCAACCAATTTGAGAAGATCATTTTACAAAAAAAAAAAAAGGAAGATCTCTACATACTTCTTTTTTTCCAGTTTTTAACATGTCTAATCACGGAGGAGATGTAGCAGGTGCGGCTGCAGTGGACAAGTATTGATCTTTCTTGCACGGAGAAGGGGAGAAAGATACCCAATGGAGGCATGGTGGTCCACCTTCCTTTGATCTTGTGAATCAGTTATTCGAAGAGAACTAAGTTTCATCTCTCCGTCTCTCTCTCTTTATTTTTGTCTGCCGTTTTAGCAAACAAAAGTGGACAACAATCTGAATGTTAAAATAATTATGAGAAAGGTCATTTGCATGCATGCTAATTTAAAAGTAAGATATTTATATCTACCTTTTATTTTTTTTGCATTTACGCCGACCATTTTTAAAATATTCTGCATCCACAACAGCACCATTAACCTCCATCTTAAATACTCTTGGGAAATTGGCTTTAAATGTGAGCATGCTCTGCATGATATTTTTGACAAACCTATGCTACTTGTTGTATGTATTAATATGCATTAACTAAGATACTGCATGAAACTTTGATAAACCTATGCTACTTATTGTATGTATTAATATGTATTAATTAAGATACTAAAAATTAATTTGATTGGGTATCCTAGTAGAAAAAGCATGACCAATTTTTTTAAAGCAATTTCATGCTTTTATATTTATTAGGGTCCCACCAAGGTATCAAATCAAGATGTTTGTTGTTATCTTAACTAAGTACATACTAATTAACATAATAGGTGACTTCCATTTATTAAAGGTATCATAATTTTTTAAAGAAAATGCACACTTGCAATAGACGTGTCTATAGATATTTTTAAATAGCCGTGTGACGTTTGAAATAAGTTTTGCATTAATATAACCACATCAAGTGAAATGTCCGGATTTGGTCACAAATAACTTTTAGATAGCGCGCGTGATTTGGTTATTTGATGGGAACTTAAGAGATGAATTTTGAAAGGGAGAAAGAGTTAAAGAATATGACACCAATGTTACAGGAGTAAAGTAAAATTTAATAAGCTAATCTTATAAAAATATTTTTTAAAAATATTGAAATGTAAGGGTAAAATTTTAAAATTGTAGGATAATTACAGTCGTCAAATTACTGAATCATAGAAAAAGATGGGTAGTGACTAGTGAGTAGTGAGTGGCGGAAAAAATATTTTCCCAGCCATTGCATCTTCCAAAGTGGTTTCTTAAATTTTTGAAAGAAACTATACAGTCGTGGGTCCGTCCGTCGTGTTGTGCTCACCAACCTGTCTGACGGACAGGACTTGAGAGCCGTACAAGATGTTGGTCCCATTTGGCAGGAACCCGTATCTCTTACACAGGTCTAGCTCAGCAAGTTAATTTGTAGCATTTCCAGTGATCTCAGCGTGTCAATCCTTTATCTAACGTAAGCAATGGGACGCCATTGTCGTATTAATCGAATCGCATCATCAGTTCATGAAGGGTCTAATGCCTTGATATGCTGTTCAGGCTTAAGCGAAAATCGTAATCATGAGGTAGAGAATTCACATAGAAAAGAATGAATCGTAATCCTAAAACTTACCTAACAAATAAGGGAAGAGAAGTTCTGTTATGCAAGAAACGATCTGAGTACATATTGTTCTCAAGTTATGATCGTGGAAATGACTTGGGTCTTTTAAGGACAAAAGAAAAAAGAGAAAGGGGTGTGAACATCAATGATGAAAGAGCTAAAAGAGCCTTCTTGTCTTTCGTGGAAAGAACTGAGTATTTCGTTATAAGCCTGAGGAAACATCTCACCTTTAAGTTTGTTTTTGGGGCTGAGAAGGTCCCGTGGTATACCACATGGATGTCAAAACACATTGAAGTAAAAATAGCATTCCACGTGTGTATGAAAATGTAATAATAACTTTATTACATTATAGAATCATTTCGCTGTGTAAGATATTTTAAAATGCAATGACTTTTCATATCACCATTAAGATGTGCCCAATTGAAGAGGATATATTGGTGGGAACCGGTTTCATTGAATTAAAACCCATATTTAAATATAACCTGTTTTGCAGGAATGGGCAAAAGGATCATCGGAAGAAACGGCAAAAAATGCTATGAAGACATGGGACAGAGATTTCCCACAAGATGCGCCTGCAAGACATCAAAATTCAAAACCACAAACCCCCAAAAATTCAAGTTGAGCGTCAATGGTAATTAATTACTAATCTGCCTAGTAAATCCCAAGACAGAGAGAGAGCATTTATATCCCAATACAGAGAGAGCATTTTTCTGCCATTTAAATATCAGAAGTGTTTTAACGGGGAGGAAGGCATTATGGGGTGAAGAGATTGTGAAGGTGGCGGGACCTACAATGCGTTGTGGCAGAATGGTCTGCCGGAAGAGTTTCAATATTACGAGACCAGTCATGTCAGGCCGTCTTTCCAACGTTGTTTCCCTCAAGGGTTCGCGTGTGAAGTACTCGGGCCCGCCTGTCATTAAAGGTGTTAATGGTAGTGGTCAGACTTGTTAACTCGCTCCTCTAACATGTACCTGTCTATAACCGGGTGTAGGTTGAAATTTTTAAATAAATATATTATGATCGCCAACCTATTTAAGTATTTAATTAAATAAATAGATTATTATGGAGATTTTATAACTTATTTAACCCATATAACCTCTTCAACTCATTTAATAGATTTAAGTTGTTTAACTTTTTAAAGCTATATATATGTGTGTGTAAATTTTCTTGTTATTTTTTTTACTAAGTCTTCCATTTGTCATCTAATTTTTATTTTTTCACTATTACCTTAATTTTATTTTTCTGCTACTACCCTATTTTTATTTCATCTGTACCGAAAAAATTATCTTGTCTCTCCCTGCGAGATCATTATCTACTAGAGTCTAAGTCATCAAGTTATCTACTATACAACTCGCTAACCTGTTGATTAAATAGGTTGTAAATGGGTTACATTGAGATTTTTTAAATGGATTAATAAACGGATTAGGGATGAAATATATTAAATGGGTATAATTAGGCTCCAATCCGTCCAACCTGAACTATTAACACCCCTACCTGTGATAGTGTTCAAGTACAGGCAATGGGGTTTCATGAGGGGCCCTATCAAGGCACATGCTCCCACCGGTAAGAAGGTCGAGTTCTTTGGTTTTGCTGTTTTTAAATATATTTTAGTTGCAAAGTATTGTCTACATGTATGGTAAAGCTAATGATGTTAACCCACTTGGAGTAACCTTTTACATAGAAGCACAACCTTATACACAAATTAATGCTAAACATAATAAACGAAGTAAATTTTCATCAGTTACAAAAGTGGAAAAATCTATAAGGTTACATGAAACTAATTTACATCTGTCTTCAATTATACTCATAGATATCTATTGTTTTGAGATTCCTACTGCGGAAGTGGTTTTATATAACTGTATTTATTTTTCTTATCTTAATAGTTGATATGAAATTCATTGTACGTATTTAGCATCATTTATTTGACTAGGAGACTAAGTTCCATGTAAATTAAAGATGTGTGTGTGTTACAATAAAAAAAGAGGTATGTGTTCCGCTTGCTTAAAACAAGATATATTTTTATGTAAAATTTATGAAAATACTTAAATCAATTTATGTATGTCTTATAATATAACAATGTTTTATAAAATTATTTATTCATGTAATAATAATATTTTTTATAGTTTAGATGTTAAAATATCATTTTAAAATTAATTTTTAACATCCCATTATTTTATTATATTGGTGTTATATATTTACAGATGGGTTATAAGCAGTGATACTAAACGATTGATGAAGTTTCTATAATAATATAAATATACTAAATAAAATAAACGCAATAGATCTATCATCAATCATCAACGTATGGAAAAAGTTTCATAGAAGGGGAACTCTTGTTTCGGTGAGTGATTTACAGCTAGGAAAGCGAATTAAGCAGTTTTGTATGATAATTTGTACATGCATGTGGAATGCAGGTGGACGAATCACTGAAAGCGGAAGAGGTAGAGTTTTACTTCGATCGTGGAGAGCTGTTCAGCGGACTTCTCAAGGGACCTCTCATCTCATCTCAGCCTTCCTCTTTCCTTCAATCATGCCCTTTCTTCAAAGGAGCCGGGATTGATTAATTGGACTATACAGCTAGCTAGCTATAATATTCTTTTATTGGCTTTGGAATGCAAAACCAGTGTCTGCTTTTGTACTTTGCTTCTTTGCTAACTCCATTTCAAGGTTGACACATCAACCCAAAAAAAAAAAAAAAAAAAAAAACACTTCATGTCAAGGTTGAGATGCATTCCCTCATGTTATACACAAAAAAATCTATATAAATAATTTTTTAACAATGAACTACTCGAATCATCTTATCCAATCACCCTTCCAAATTTGCTAGGGTGCGGAGACAAGGTGTTTCCTCCTCGTCGACTAAAAAAAAAAAAGGTTGAGATGCATGGCGGTGCAGCGCATTAATTTCCAAGCTGGTCAACGCTATCACAGGTTATAAGATAACTGCGATAATAAATAAAGGCCACTCATCATATGCGGCTGGCTAAAGTCTTTTTGATCTAGTCATATTTTATATAAAAATCAAGTTTTTATCATTTTTTTCATGTGTATATTTCTTTTTATGAATTCTAAATATCTCTTTAAGATGACCATAATAACCCTGTATTTAAAATTCAAAAAATTAAATATGAATAAGATGTATTTAGATTGAAAAGTTTATAAAGAACTCAAAAAAATTTTAAACGAGCATTTTGTGGCCGGCCCAGAACCTCCCCTACTTTGCTGGCCGCGTAGGATAAGTAGTCATAAAGTTTATAAATTAAATAGCCATCTCCAAAATAATTTATAATTTTTTTTAGAGATAAATAGTTTATAATTTTTTTTTTGAAGTGAGTTTATAAATTAAATACACATAATATAAGAGTTCTGTAAAAATAAAAAATATATTTTCAGATTGACTAGAAATGGCTACCATAGATAAATGCGATAAATGATTTAAATTAGAAAAAATATTTTAAAATAAAAACAAGGGGCTCCATAGAGTTAATTTACTACAAAAAAAATTCTATGTTCCGTACAAAAATAGAAACAAATTGTATTACCACTTTCAGGTAGAATATTCCTTTGGAGAAGAAAATGTTGCACTTTTTGTTACCCAGTGAAATATGCAACGCGACATGGTAACGAAAATGGAGATTGGAGATTTTCATTTTTAAAGTGAAATGCGAATCACAACTGAGAAAAAATTCAATAGAATTTTGTTGCCGAAACAATTTTTTTGGTATTTGGAGCTAGAATTCAAATCCTACGAAATATATAAAATTAATATCAGTTTCCAATTAAAAATAAATGCGCATAGATAAAGATGATAAAAGATTTAGATTTAAAATTAATATTTGAAAATAAAAAATAAGGGGATACATGGCGTGAATTTAATTAGCTAAAATAGGTGGTTGGAATCCAAACCTGTAAAATATATATAGCTAATTCTTTAAAAAATCAAGGTTAATACAAAAAAAAGGAAGCAAAAGAAGATCGAGAATTGTAGCAATTTCCGGGATGAATTGAATGAGACTGCTGAGTATGGGCGGGGTCTGAGATTTTGATGCATTGTATATGGGATGTTGACCCGTTGGCATCTTTCAATTGGAAGTTCCAATGTAAGTCCAAATAACGTGGCTTAGCTCACTATGACTTGGCCTCGTCTGCTGGAGAAGCGTACGTTTTGCATTTTTAATGAGTTGGGATTTGCGGCCGCATGATACCTTTGCCTCACCTTGGCGTGGATATAATATATACATAGTATGGGGAGTCTTTCATACGGCAGCCTCAAGTTCCCTGAATCTTATCATTTCACCTCTTATGTTTCATATTTACACCATAACTCTGAGTTTTAAAATTTTCACATTTGTAAGCCTTTCAGATGCATAAGGAAAAATTACTTGTTTCAATTCTAAAATATTCTTTTATTACAGAAATATATTAGTATAACAGAGTAAGTAAGTGACTCATATACAAATACTTAGATACAGAAAACTATTAGAAATTTTGAGAATAGCAGAGAACTTTATCCCTTCCTAAAAGTTAACTGTTAGAACAGAAATTCTACTTCCTTACTAATGGTAGTAAACTACAGCATTTAGTAAACGAAATTTGTAAATTTCTCACTAAAACAATTTTGCAATGGAATTCAACAACAAACTCATAAATAACGGTTTGTAGTTACAACTTCATCGAAAAAGGTTATAGCATACCGAAAAAAGTTATTATAAAATGAATAAATTATCTTTTTAGCAATAAAATATAGATTTATTTTTCAACAAATAACTTTTTTGTCAAAGAAATACTATCAGGGTAATGGAAAGTTTTGTTTTTAGTGCAAATGTCTGCCGTGAAAGTAAGAAATCCATGGTATAGGATACGCGCGCCTATTGTCTTAACATGGCAATTTACTTTATTAAGAAACATGATTCGCTCAAACACTGATTATAGCAGAAGTATTCATATAATCAAGATTACGTTTACTATTCATATTAATCAGGATTTGATAAATAATAACAAGATCAAACACACACATAAATATTTACAACGAAAACTCTTCGATTAGAAAAAGAAAAAAAATTATTGGAGAGATACAAATTTACTATGATAAACCGATTAAAAACATATAACAAAAATGACAGGTTTTTTGCATTTTGGACCCTCTAAGTTTGCACATTTTCATTTTAAACCTTGACGTTTGCATTTTTACTTTTTAAACCCTGTAACTTTGAATCTATTGCCTTGTTGACTATACTGTTTCACACTATTAAAAAATCCAAATAACGTCCGTTTATGTGAAGTGAAAATACTAAAAAGAATATTTTAAAATCTTTAAAAAAATATATACAAATATCCAAAAATGGTAAATTTTAGTTTATATATTAAATACACTTAGATAAACAAGTATACGAAGAAAAAATCAAAAAAATATTTTAAATGAGTTTTTTATGTGGGCTAAGCGAGATATTAGCTTAAGGGCGTTTTAGTATTTTCACCTCACATAAATGGATGTTACTTAGGTTTTTTAACGATGTGAAACAGTAAGGTCCAAAAAGCAATAAATTCAAAATTACATAGTTTAAAAAGTAAATATGCAAACTTAAAGATTCAAAATGCAAATACACAAACTTAGAGGATCCAAAATACAAAAACCTCCAAAATGTCTCATTCTTAGTCTCTAAATGCCTCAAATGTCTCTCAAATCATGATACTATGATAATTCCCTCCATCAAATTCTATTAGGACTTATCACAACTCCTATATCTCTTCGTGAGCTTCTCTCAAAGGCAATTTTGAATCCCTAACTAATCAAAAATTATATTAGACTCACAAATAATTATCCAAAATCAATGCAAACTTTTACCCAATTCATTATGCACTATTATATGTAAACTATTACATAAATAATCCATATGTAAAATATAAAACATAAACTTTAATAAATCTCTAACTTAGCTTAAATTTTATAGAATCTAACTAACTATCAAAGTCACATCTTCAACCATTCCATAACTCAATCACTGATTAATTCATTAATCTTCATGTTTCAACTTAACATGACTCCACATCTCTCCACTTGAAAGATCAGTCCCTCCTCATGCTTAAACTAATACGAATTTATATCTCCACCTAAGATGCTCATGCAGCCAACTATGTCCTCTATGACATTATCTCTTCTATCTTTTAGCATTTGAAGAGATCATGAACCCAAAGATTAAGAACATTATCACATTATCTCTTTGTCTCTACTCTATGAGTTCTAGTGAAACTTCTTGCAATTTTCTAACGGGTCATCATTTGTCATTCACACAGTAATTACATACTTTGGATTAAGCAAATCTAAACCTTTTCATGTTACTATCATATGCACTCACAACATCTTTTCATGCTCGATCACATAAGTATAAAAGGAACACCTATCCTTGCATTTACTATCTTCACATGTGTATGTCAAACAACATATATTCAATTCATACGCTCAAGCCTACATGCAAACAATGCATCTCATCATGCACCTCTTATGCACTAACAACCAACCAAATATAGATTGTATTCATTTTGCAATATCATTACATTCAGAAGACTTTTAGGCTTTCAACACAATCCAACTTCATCATTTTCTCAAGATTCCAACCCCTATCTAATGTAGAATTCAAAAAAAATAAGTTATTTCCGTATGCTTTGTATGCATCCTCAACATATGCATAACCAAGCCAACTGTGTGATATCCTAGTTGGTCACAATCAATGGCTAATAATGGTGAGGTCGTAGGTTCAACCCTTGTTGGATGCAAAAAATACATTCTCCTAATAATAGGAATTGTTATATAGATTCCCTCTTTGGTGGGAGTATTTATAAAAAAAATTTCTTGATATTGTGAAGGTTGTGAAAGGGCTAGTTTGTAATATCAGATGTTATAGTGTATATAATACCAATAAAAGAATTAGCATAACCACAAAAAACTAGAAAAACATAGAAAATCTATAAATTATTTGAGAAGTTCACTATTCTATCTCAATCTAAACTACTTCTACGCAACATCAACTATGCATTCCCACTATATTTTCTCACGAATTGCTGCTTCAACCAAATCGAATTTGATTTATTCTGGTTAATCATGATCTCTATGATCTAAGATAATCACACTCATGATATAGCATACTCTTGATTTGTACCATTTACATGGATCATAACACCTCAAACATCTAGATTTAAACAATAGCATCTCTTTGATCATAATATGGCCATTAATTTGCTTACATCATTATATCTAGACCATCGAAGAAAATTCATTCAATCTGAACCCACCATCATATTTACAAAATCTTAAAATATATAAATTCAAACTTAAAATTAAAAAATCTGACTATGAGATCACATGCACATGGGCCACACATACACTTGTTTTAATACTACAGTACTACTCGGTGCACTAGAAAAGCGACTCATCTTCTTCTCTCCAACCGCATGATGCTTAGCCACTCGCCACAACATAAGCATTACTACCTCTTCCAATTGTCAATTTATGATCAATGGATCTCCAATCAGATCTGAGAACCAAAATCTCATTGTCGTTCTTGCTAAGAAAACTATTAAAGTAATTTGAAGCCCATTGTCGTTCTTACCATCTTCGAACTTCAGTCACCTAATCTTGCTTTTCTCCATCTCCATCCAATAAACTCAGCCTCGCTTACCTCTAGTTATCTTCTTCACTGCCAATTGAAAAACTGATCAATAAGCCATAGCCATCTTCATTGTCAATCATTCATCTCCATCATCTTTGAATCCAACCACCAAAAATCTCCAAAATTAATCACTACTCTTCTACATTGGCTCATTGTCTTCATCATCAGCAAATCTCATTAGTGCCAACGACACCATACAGCTAACCATCCACCCACATCTCCTCCAATAATATTACCTTCTATTCACTATTGATCATCCACGCCACTTTCAAGCAATCGTTGCAACTTTCATTTATGTGCTAGCGCTCACTAGGAATCATCACTGCTTGCCGCCGCCATGATCTTGTTACTAGCAAAACCCACCGGTACCCATCATAGTCACATGATTTCCATGATCATTACTGCTATTGATCTATTATTACTTAATGTTAATCAATCTAAGCCATTGCCAAACCACATCCAAATCAGACCACATTCTAGCAATCCAAAATCACAATGCCGATTTATTCCTTTAAATCAATGACCATGTACTTGCCTTTTATCAAGTCCTTCGTCCAACACAAATTTGCTTCTTGAATCATAAATCCACAACCATATCTTTAATACCAATTATTAGAAAATATAATTCATTATAATATTTTTTATTGCAAAAGCATATGTACTAATTAGGATCAAATAAATAACAAAAAAACAAATACGTAAGACTTAAATTCATGTAGAAAATCTTTCCATCAAGAAGAAAAAATGTGAAAGAAATATATAAATCAATTATGATAAATGTGTTACAAAGATATAAAGAGAATGATCTATACTTATACTCTAGATATCTCATACATATTCTTAATCTAGTCACTCTAATAACCTCTCTTACATCACATTAAAATGTCTTAGGAACTATATGGCCACTTCTCTATATCTCTTTTGGCTCTTCTTAAGAGGTCCACTAAATCCCTAAATCTCTCACATCTCATTGGGATATCTTATTATATAGGATTATCATAAGCACTCAAGCAAAATCAATACAAACTCGTATGCATTTAATTACCATAAACTCTCAAATAAAAACTACTACATAAATAATCTACAATCAAATGACACAAAATTTAATTTGTAATAATCCAAAAAATCAGTAAAATATAATTGAGTTTTTCCCAAATATACACATTATATTTGACCATATTCCTAAATATACCCACTAAATTTTAAAAATTTCACATATACCCACTTAGTTTGCACATAATCGTAGATATGCTTACTTCATCAGCCACTATTATGTTAATTAACATATGCATCGTGAAATGATTGTCAATTTTTTAAAAATGTCTAAAATACCGTTGGAAATACCAACATGAAAAATTACATAAGCAATGATGTTTCGCTATAGATTGCAACAAAATGCATCCAAAAAATTTTTTTGATCTAATTTAAGCACATAATTTATGAAATTCCAATTAAAAATCCACCCATGGAGAGTAGAAATTCACTACCACTTCTCAAATCATGCAATTTAGAAGCTTCTTTTTTCTCCCAAATGAAGAACCAAAAAAGAAATAAACTTTTGAGTGAATAAGAGGAAGAAGAAAAAATAAGCAAAGCCATTTCCCTCCTCAAATGTCCAAATGAGTCAAAAAACAACACCAATCTACACTCCCAAGAGAATAAAGAATAACACAACAAAAATCTTGCAAATCCCTCCATAAAATAGCATAACAAAAACCAAAACGTTGAGAATTCTAGCTAAAATCCTTGCATCCCCGCAAGCGCTCACTGATAAGTAGCGCACATCAATGGCAACCTTCATGCAGCAATCCTTCACACCTTCCATTCCCAAAAATAACTCTCAAACCCGCCACCACAACAAAAGCAACAACAAACGAAGAAAGATGCACAGACCAAGCAAAATTCGACAATGCTAACCTAGAAGGAAAGTAATCTCCCATTACAAGACTCATTTTGCACTCATTTGGAATACTAGTTTAAAAAAACATGTAAATTTACATAGGTTTTACATTAGTCTTCATCATTTTTGTAATTCTTGCATCTTGTGTGGTTTTCGTGCATTTAGATTGTATCTAATTAAAATTCATCTCATTTTGGTTGTTTTAATTTCATTTAATCATTTAAAATGCCTTTATTTTTTCACTTTTTGTAGGAAAAAGAAACCAATTCCCATATAGATTTAAGGCAAAAATATGATAGAATGAAAAAGAAATCACTTAAAGTTGTTAGAGAGCAGTGCTAGCTCCAACATGGTGGTGGTTGTGGCCACTAGTTCCACCGACTTAAGGAGATATGCTGTCAGGCTATCCAGCAAGGCCGTGATTGAGGCCACGAAGTTGATGTGTGAGAATACTCACACGTATGAAGCTCTAAACTGAGAGGGTTATAAATACTTCTTTTAAGGTTTCTTAAGCATGAGATCTAGAACTTGTGACTACTGTGGGAAAAAGTGAAAAATTAAGGTTTCAAAGCAAGAAGAGAAGATCAAGAGGAGATCAAATTGTCCACTGCTAATGCATTGACTTTCATTTCTTCTTCTCCTTTCTTTTCTTATTTTTATTATTCTCCTTACTTAGGATGATTGTAAACTTGATTTTAAAGAGATTTAAAGTCATATTTTTTGCTAAATCTACTTATGGTGAGAGATATAAATGATATGATTTTATAAACTATATTATTTAGTTTTCTTATGTTTGAATGAGATTATAGTGGTATTGTGTGTTGCATAAAATTACCCTTATATATCATGTTTAATGTGTTTGCAAGCTTAGCTATCTTTTAGATTAATTTAATATTCAAATTTATAATTAGAAAAGTGGTATTTGAATGAGATCATATATAAGGCACAAGTTTCCATCTAATTATGGTTGTTGGATGTTAATATTGATAGACATGTACCTATTAACTTTGTGTAATCTTGATTAGGTTATATAATTATTAGCCTTATTTTACTTAGTTGCAAGGGGGCATAGCAATTAACTAAAGTAGAATTAGGTTTATATGTGTTAAAAAATATATACGAATATAAATGAATCTAAATTAGTAATGTCAAAAGGGATCAGTTTAACATAGCTATGAGTCAATAAATTCATATCGTCATCCATCTTAATTATTGCAAGACGAACTCACCAGTAGTTATCGCAACTTTAATTATTCACTGTTTTACTTAATTTAGTTTGAATTTAGTCTTTTGAATACAATTCTCATTTAATTTGCCAATTCGCTTTAGACAAGTGAATTTTAAAGTGTTAATCTGTTTAAACACAATCCTCATGAAAACAATACTCTGCTCACTCTTTATTACTTAATCAACACGTATACTTACATTAAAACAAGTATTTTAATTAGACATGTGCACAACTCGTCATTGTTGTGTCTGAAATCGCAGCAAAAAATTGGCAGCCACCTTTTACTGCTCTTCGCAAACCTCACATTAAGCTACCATTGATCATACGATGAAGGCGAATGGAATCAATGAGGAACCATAGTTGTCGACTGGTGCAACCCTAAATCATGAGCAATTTAGTAATTTTGCATTTTCTAACATCATTTTCTCATTTTTATGATGTAATGGGTGTATATGGTATTATGTGCAAACATAATAAATATATTTAGAATTTTTTAAATGTGGTGGGTATATTTGGGAATATGGTCAAACCTAATGGGTATATATAAGAAAAGCCTAATATAATTTAAAAAGATAAATTATGAAAAATAATTGTTATATTTTTTAGAAGAAATTATAAAATTTTGGATTATACCAAATTAAACTACTGAATTTAAGAACCTTCTGAAAAAATAACAATAAATTTAAAAGATTACAATTAAGGGTCCAATTTATGACTTATATTCATCTACTTTTGTTTGGCCCTCATCCTGAAATATATAATTCAAATAAAGTAGTAATTAATATGGATTAGGTTATAAAAAATTGATTAAATAAAGTTTTTAAATAATAAAATAAAGTGTTTAAATAATAAAATAAAATTACCTAGAAATTTGTGCTGCAAGTGAAGAAAACTCAGGCACGTTGCTGGATGACAGTGTCATGTCGCATTAAAAAATACTTGTATTATTTAACTTTCGATATTTATAACATAATAAGCTCTAAAATATAAATGGTTTAGATCATTGAAATCATTCTTAGAAACTTATTAAATAACTTAAATTAATTAAATGTTGTCGCTTAAGTTTTGTAATTGATTTATAATGTTTATATTTAATATAAATTAGTTTGAAATAAAATTTAATGTATAAGAACAATAGTTTAGATCATAGAAATCATATTTAAAAAGTTACTGAAAATGCCACCACGCCTCAGGCACAGTGGAATGGGTTGGCAGGTGTTCAAATTCCCTCTTTTCTGTGGAAAGAATTTTTTATGGAGTAGTTCCTCTAAAGTAGGGTTTAATAATTTTCTCCCTAATGCAGTAGTTTTACAATTTCCTGCCTAAGTGAGGGTTTATAGGAAAAATTTTCTTCCATAGTATAAGAATTTGAGTATGCTCCATTATAATATCAGAATATCATAACGTGTAAATATCAAAAAAATATTAAATATTATTTAAAAGCATATTTATTTTTACTAAAAATTTGTTAAACTAAAACTTTTCAATCTAGAGTCTGAGCTATAATGCAGAGATAACTCAAAAAGCACATTTCTTATCTAGTCCAAAGATCGATTCCTGGGATAGCAAAAGTGAAAATCTGAAAAAAATAATTTTTAATCTAAAATTTTTTACTTCCATAATTATCCTATTTTATAATTATTTTTTCACTTTTTTCTATATAATTATTCTATTTTTTAATCATTTCTACCTAACTACTCGTACATCTAACCTACCTATTTTAACTTTATTCTTTTTACTCTTTATTATTACTTCTGTTGTATTACACCATTTTCTTTTATTTTAAAAACTTTTATATTAATAAAATTTTATCAAAAATTTTATTACTCCCCAAACAATCCTAGATAACCACGAAACACATGCGTAGGTAAACCAATTGACTTCCATAACGGAGTAGGTGAAGTTTTTTTTTGGTCTTTAATGTGGACACGTAGCAATCCTCAGCTTCTAAGTATTCCAAAAAAAAGATCAGCCATTTACGTATTTAAAATTCTTATAGGGGTCGGGTCAAGGCGTTTCATAATTTTATCTTTTTAATTTGTTTATACGAAAACAAAGATATTTTTCGGAAAAATTAGCCAATGCTCCATTGTATTTCAAATAATATCGGAATTAAATTTCTAAAAAAAAAGAAAAGAAAAGAAACACAAATGTCATTGGTTCGTAAGTGAATAATTAACGTTGTTTATCTTCTAAAACTTATAAGTAAATAAAGTTGATGCTATTCATTCGATTTCACAAATAATTGAAAATTCATCAAAAATAAATATTTATAAGTCCTAAAAAATAACTATACCAATAAATATAAGATAATTTTTATGGGGATCAAATGTATCATAAAAATTATGTTTGTTAATCTAAAATTTTTTAGAATCTAGTTTTCACGGTTGATGATGTCGGCAGTAAAAGTTCAGAATACAGGCGAAAGAACTGGGTCAACCTTCCATTTATTGTCATTTTTACAAGAAAGGGTTGGTGGGTTTTCTATAAATGATGCAACTACCAACACGTTGATGCTCTGTGCGTTCCTCTCCTTCAAACATGTCCAGTCACGAAGAAGTTGGAGCAGCCATGGCTGCTGCAGTCGACAGGTATAGATCTTTCATGCATGGAGAGGGGGAGAGAGAGACCCAATGGAGGCATGGTGCTCCACCCGCCTATGATCTCGTCAACAAGTTATTTGAAGAAGGCAGAACCAAGGTACTCTCTCTCTCCCTCTCTCTCCCTCTCTCTAGGCCATATCCAAGATGATGGGAACCCTTTATGGGAGAGATCTCTCTCTCTCTATCGACAGGCCATATTCAAAATGATTGGAACAATTTATGGAAGAGATTTTTCTACGGTGTGCATACCTTTGGGCATGTTTGGGAGTGCACCGAGTTTTAAATTTTTAAAATAAATATCTACAAATATACAAAAATGATAAAAATTGACATTCATATTAAATATACTTAGATTAAAATTATATAAAAATATTAAAAATAAATTAAATATATCCGAGTGCACTGAAGCTAAAAACACGGAGTTGAAAATATTTTGAGGAAAGAAATCCTTGTGAATTGAAAAAAGGAAAAAGTATATTCAAAATTTAAAAAAACAGCACGAAAATTAAGTTTGTTTTATTGAAATTTTATAAAAGGGAAATCTTATCCCATTCCATCCGATTATATCCTGCTGAAGAGGCCGAAAATTTGTATAGAATATTGGACGAGTTCAGTCCTTGAAGCGTTGAATTGATCATGTTGAAAGGATTGTCAAAAGTAACTTTCGATGGTCCTCAATCCTCTTATCCTTTTATATATCAAAAGCCCTGAAAAATTAAAGTATCATGACTGTGTGGTGCTTCCAATAATCCGAGAACAACTTGGTGGCCATCATCGATATTGGCCGGCTTCTCATGGAAGCGGCATCTTCTTGCACAGCTAATTTCTTGATATAGGTCCATGGGATTCTGTCTTCTTTCAAGTGGTATATCGGGTATAGTACCAAATAATATTTCCTTTCCATAAAAGAAAGCATGGTATTCGTATGAAGATGATTTTTTCTCGCATGATGCATGGTTTGTTCTTGTTCAAACTCCAAACACAGGGTACAGCACTTTAATTTGTTTGGTAAAAGGGAAAAAAAAATTCTCAATTAGTAATTAGATGCAGTAACAATTTTTCATATACTATTTTATTCTAGTTATTAATCATAATTTTCTCATTATTATTTATGTTTTTATATTATCCATCATTTTTTCTAAAAGACCTATTTATTTCTATTTATTTGCTTTATTGATTGCTACCTAGTAGTTATATCGTCTCACTTAATTTGGCTCCATTCATCCCTTTTTACTTTTTTCTCTCCTCTTTTTGAACTTGTTTTCTAATTCCAGAAAACTCTCTCGTTATTAGAGTTATTTGCAGTCTTAAAAGTAAAAATATTTTCGTCTATGTCAAATTTTTATTTTTCATTTATATTAGATTTTTGAAATATTTTTTCATCTACGCCAACACTGTTTACCTTCATTTAATAGCTATTAAATATTCTCTTAGAAAATTAATTCGAACGGAGAGTATGCTCACCATCAATTTTTTAAAATATATAATAATGCAAAATTTTTTATTATACACGTACGAGATAGATATGTTTGAGAAGTAATAAAACTTTAGATAAAAAAGTTTTGGTATAAAAGTTTTTAAAATGAGAGATGATAGTGTGATATCATAGAGATAATAACGGGAATAAAGAAAATAAAATTAAAATAGATATGTTAGATGTATAAGTAATAATATATAAACGATTGAAAAGTATAATAATTTGCATAAGAAAATGTGAAAAAATAATTTAGAAAGAGGTTAATAGAGAGTAAAAAGTTTCATATGAAAAATTTTATCAAAATTTTATATTAAGCCAAACACGCTCTATTATATTATATTATATTCAAATACATTATATAGAGATCAAATCGAAATATTTAGTTTAAGCCATATTTTAGAAGTATTTTTCGTATTTTAATTTATTTTCGTGCATTTTTCTATTATACTTTAAGAAAAAGAGATTTTATATTTGATGTGAGGATATTTCTAAGAATAAATACTGTGTGATATTTTCATGAATTTTTTATTATTTTTAGAATATATAAAATGTTCTTTGTTTATATATTATTTTTTATAGTAGTTGATATTCGACATAATTTAGTACAATACATTATATATTTTGTAAGCATTTTACTTTAGTAGATTTTATTATTAGTTATTTTTAAATTATCAGAGAGAGCTTGCTTACACTTCAAGTCGGTTTTTCAAGGGAGTATTTCACGGTCATCATAACCAGGCCAATGAGGTTGGCATGAATGAAAGATATTTTTAAAATCATTGAAATAAATAGAAAAATAAAAGAGTCGATTGGTGCAGATATTTTACTTTTAAAGTAGCGAAGATGCAAATAATTCTAATTATTATTTCGCATCGAACCCAAATCTATCCGTCTGAAAATTTTAGTGAATGATTTCAAAAAATAGAAAACTGGATACAAAGCAATCCCTTATCTCTTCAACGTCCGGTACAAATTATTATGACGTTGCAGCACTCCACGTGCAGATAAGCACTGAATTTTCTGTCGCGCACCTCACCAGCGTCTGGCAGGCCAGAGGCTCAAAGATGTAGGCCCCGTTTAGGTGGACCCCATCGCCTTTTTCACTTGTACAGACCTCGCTCTACTGAGCAATTTCGGGGGCGCGCGTGTGCGCGCGCGGAGAGCGAGAAAATTTTTAAACGAGAAGTTCACGTGTGAGTCTAATTTTTTTTTTGTTTTTTTGAGTAAAAGATTAGCTACAACACCGTCCACCTCTGAGAGAGAGAAAGGTTAGAGATGAAAAGGGAAGGACTATCATCATATAACATTACTAAAAAATTGTCTGTACAGAGTTTTTTCTGAAGAAAAGAAGGTGGATTTTCCCACCATTCTTGTTCAGGCAAAAAGTTTGAAAAAGCAAAATCAGCAAGAAGATGGGCCACAGAATTTCCGGACCGAAGCACATGGTGATATAACAAAAAATGGGCCATTTGGGCGATGTGACGAATCTGAGAAACGATGGTGCCCACCGTAGCCCTGATCGCGTGCTCACCTGTCAAAAAATCAATAAAAATAAGGGAGTCAGATTCCACCTGTAGGTTGTCAAAATGAGCCTCCAAGGCCCACGCTAACCCAAGGCATAAAGCGGTAGCCTCCATGGTCAGCAGGTCCATAAGTTCACGCCTACTCCATCCTTTTGCCGCCACAAAGGAGCCGTTGGAGTCCCTAATAACTGCCACCAAGCCCGTACAGTTTGTCAGACTGTTCCATCATCCATCAATGTTTACTTTAAATTTGCCTTCACTTGGTTTTTTCACCGCGCCTCCATAGATTTCTCAAAAAAAGTGTCCTTCTATTAACCATCGCCATCTGAAAGTGGTCTCTAAAGTTTATGCATCATTCCTTAACCTCCGAAAACACCGGTGGTGAGCCCTCCGCCCGGAGTCGGTTCCGAAGAAACCAAATGCGCGAACAATATAGGAGGAAAAGGGTAAAGACGTCCATACAGTTAACAGTGGAGAAAGCCCGAAAGATATCCCGAATGGAGGGGCCCCGTGTCAGAGAGAGAATATCACCCATAACATTTTGATAAACCGGCTGCGTGACATAACAGTTTATAAAGAGATGAGTTATGTCTTCCGCGTGCTGCCTACAGAAGAGGCATGAAGTTTCCACAATGATACCACATCGCTGCAAAATGAGAAGAGTGGGGAGAGCATCTAGGAACAGCCTCCAACCGAAGATCAGTATTTTACTTGGGAGTTTTACTCTCCAGATGAATTTGAAAATCCCCTGATTTTGATCACTTTCGGCATCGCCATCCTCCAGAAACCCTTCCGCATTTTGTGTGAGGAGCCTATATTCAAACTTCACAGAGAAATGTCCATCCGGTTCGGGTTCCCAGTAGCAGAGATCCTCCTCGCTCCCAGATGGAGGTGGGGTTGTTAAAATGATGTCACGTCCCGACTCCCCAACCGCTTGCAAAACCAGAGTTTCCTCCCATAGACCATCCTGTTCATTTCGAAAAAAACTAACCTTCGCATCATCAGGAATGTGTTCAAGTAAAGGTCCCACCTTGGAAAGAGGAGCAGAGAGTCATCTATCCCGAAAAAAATTTGCCCGATTCCCCGAGCCAATTCTCCACCGGCATCCCCCAAGGATTGCATATCTGGCACGCAGGAGGCTCCTCCATGTGAATGAATCGGATGGCCTCAGCTTGGAAGCCCAAATATCTCCATGACTAAAATATTTTGCCCTTAGAACAGAGTAGCTTAGGGAATCAGTGATTGATACCAACCTCCATACCTGTTTTGCGAGTAGCGCTTTGTTGAAGGAGAATAGATCTCGGAACCCCATACCCCCAGCCGCCTTAGTCTTGCACATCTCCTTCCACGCTACCCAGTTCATCTTTCGTTTTCCGTCATTTTCGCAATTTCATTACAGAAACTTATGGGGAGGAGAAAAAGACTTATGGAGTATATGGGAATAGCCTGGGCGACCGCTTTGATAAGAATTTCCTTACCACCCCACGACAGTAATCGTCCCTTCCATCCCTAGATCTTCCGCCAAACATGGTCCTTTAGCTCCCTGAACATCTCTTTCTTAGATCGCCCTAATCATACAGGCAATCCCAAATAAGATTTGAAGTCCGAAGCGCACGATCCAAACTTCCCAATGATAGAACTTCTCACAGTCTGGTTAGTATTGGAGCTAAAGAAAAGGGCGGTCTTGTTGATGTTTATAACTTGTCCAGAGCACTCACTGTATATCCATAGAATGGAAAGAAGTACCCTCACTTCGTCGTCATCTGTGAAGAAAAGGTGAGTTAAGATGGGTCCCCGTGGACAAATCTTGATTCCATTGAGCGACTATTGAAGCAAAGCCTAGCCGAGAAGAAGGGAGAGTCCCTCTGCACAAATAAGGAAAATGTATGGAGAGAGTGGATCGCCCTGGTGCAGACCCCGCCGTGGAGTAAGAAGGGGGGTTTTATGTCCATTCACTAATATCCGGTAGCAAACAAACTGAATACACCTACGAATCCAGCTGATCCACACGGGGCCAAAGTCCATCGCTCCCATCATTTGACACAAAAAATCTCATTCTACCCGATCATAGGCTTTGGACATGTCCAACTTGACGGCCAATTCATGCTTTTTCCCCGTCCTTCTCTGACGGAATGAGTGAATAACTTCGTACGCGACAAGCATGTTATCCGTGATGAGACGTCCCAGAATGAACGCACTTTGCTGAGAAGAAATAACTTCGTTGAGGCATCCTTTGAGTCTATTGGCCAATACCTTTGCAAGAATTTTGTAGACGACTTTGCATAGGCTAATAGGACGGAACTCCCCAAGTTTATCTGCACCCGGTTTCTTCGGAATTAAGACAATGTTTGTATGGCTGAGTGCTTGGACATGTTGATGGTGATTCTGCATTGATCGATCGTCCATAAAAGTTTTACACATAGCAATGATGTCGCGCCCGACAATACTCCAGTGTGTCTGGAAGAAGCCAGCAAGGAGACCATCAGGCCCAAGAGATTTTGATGGATTCATAGATTTTAGGGCCTTCCGAACCTCCTCCGGTGAAAGGGGCCTGGTTAAGCATTCACGGGAAGCAGTTGAGACCTTCCTTGTTACAAGATCCGTGATTCGGTGCAAGTCAAAAGGCGCCGAGCTTGAGAAGACTCCCTGGAAATATGATAGCGTAGTGTCAAGCAACCCCCGAGTGTCAGAGATCCATACTCCCCTGTCATCCACAAGAGCTTCAATAAAATTTCGTCTCCTGCGATTTGACGCTACATGGTGGAAGGAGGTGTTTCTGTCGCCGTGTTGAAGCCAATTCACTTTGGCTCTCTGTTTCCATAATAGCTCCTCATCTTCCAAGAGGAAGTGGATTTGCTGTTTGACACATTGGATATCCTTATCCCTACAATCCGATGGTATTTGGGAGTTCAGAGAGTGTAATTCCTCTTGCTTTTGATGTATCAGCTTACGGAGACTTCCCCATTTGTTCTTGCTCCATTTAGATAAAGCCGAGCTGCATCTCTGAATTTTTCTCAACAGCATTTCACAAGGGGAGGCTTCATTTGAATTGGTTGTAGTCCAAGTTTGTTCAATGATAGAATGTGTATCTTTGTCTCTATCCCAAAACAGCTCATACTTAAAATCACGTTTGGGTTGTCTCATGTGTTGCTTAGAGTTGAGGAGGAGGATAATAGGATGATGGTCAGACGATACCGACGATAGGTGGTGGAGCTTTGCAAAAGGGAAGATGGCAAGCCACTGTGGTGATGCCAGACCACGGTCCAAACGTGCCTCGACCCTCTGATATCCCCTCCTATTGTTCCGCCAAGTCATAGGAGGGCCGATGAAACCCAAATCCATTAAGTTACAGGTATCCATAACATTCCGAAAAGAGTCCATCTGATTTTTTGGTCTCGATCTGCAGCTTTTGAATTCGGAGGGGCTAACCACTTCATTAAAGTCTCCCATAATAAGTCAGGGTGTCTCAGATTGTGCATGGAGAGAAGACAGAATATCCCAGCTTTCGATCCTCCGCCGGACCTCCGAGTGGCCATAAAAACCCGTGAACCGCCACCCCCGGACATCGGCATCAATATGGTGTTTTGAGAAGCTCCTGATGGTGACTCCATAGTCCGTGTTCCAGAGAAGACACAGTCCTCCCCCCTGTTCTCAGAGTCTACAGCAAAATAGCATTCAAACTTCAATTTTCTTTTTACCCACTCCATTTCTCTACTTGAACGTTTGGTCACACAAAGAAAAACCATTTTGGGAACTTTCTTCTTGACAATGTCAAGCAGACACCAAATTGTCCGTGAGTTCCCAAGCCCACGGCAATTCCAAGCTAGAAGGGCCATTATTGGAGGTGGGGCTGAGGGGAATCCTCAACCTTCACCAATTCCACTTGATTGATCCTGCCTCTCTTGGTCGGCCCCTACCCGGGGCATGCGCCATCCCCACATCCATTTTATGTGGTCTTTTTGTTAGAGTAGATCGAGATTGCTGTAAATGGCCTGTTTCCTCATCATCCTGAAAACACTTCCGGGCCCTGCATTTCTAGTGGCGTGTTTGTCCTTTCCCTTCCACCAAAGGCTGTGCAGATTCCACCATTTCAGACTCCCCCTCAGACTTGGACCCCATGCTCGGTTTGTGCAGTTTGCCTTGATCCAGGCAATGTGATATGGGAGGGGCAGTTGGAGAGGCGGTTGGTTGAGATGGCCCAATCTGCTCGCCCCCCCCCACGTGGGGTTTCCCTCCTTGCCAATGGATTCAGCTGGACAGAGTGCTGCGTAGTGAGTATTCCGCCCGTCCATACTGCCCATGGGAGAGGATCCCATGCCTTGTGAACAATCTGGGATTGCAGACAGAACCTGTTCATTCACCGGAGAAGATGACGTTGGGGAGTAGCATTGGATGGGGCATTCAGAGGAGGTATACGGCTTGGGTTTCTGGGGATGCAATGGGGAAATGATTGGCTTGTGGTGCTGATGGAACTTTGACCTTGCTGACGTGCCTGCATAGGATGCTGCCCCCTGATCTCCATATAGCCTTAGGGACCTTTGTTGAGCAATTGCCTTTCCGGGTGTTTGATGCAACTGATGGAAACCCGCTCGTAGGTGGCTGCCATATGGGCGGTCCTCCTTGAGTGTAGCATGCAAGGTTGGGCTGTGTCTACACTCCTTGAAAGCATGCCCGATTCTTCCACATGCATAACAGAAGGTTGGTAATTTTTCATATTGGAACGGTAGCCATTGTCTCTCCAAATTGTCCACTTGAATGAAGATCCCCCTTTGAAGAGGCTGTGTTAGATCAACCATAACCAGTATCCGAATGTGATGTTCCGTTTTTTCTACCTGTAGACACTGCTCAAAAAATGAACTCACTGCTGTTCCTAGAGACAATTTGTCGAGCAGGTAGGGTGCATTCTTAAGCTGAATCCATAGGGGTGACCGAGCCATTGTCACTACCCCCAACAACGTGGCCTGGAGCAGCTCCTGGACGACCACCAGCTGCCGATCGAAAATCCATGGTCGGCCCTTTATCACAGTGTTGCGGTCCTCCTTCGTTTCGAAGTGCAGAAGGAAGAGATTATCTTCAACCTATGTGATTGTCACCCTCGCTGTCGTTGGCCACACTTTTCGCATTGTTGCTTTAAACGCCTCCCTGTTGTAGGATTTAGTCGTCCAGAGTGAGCAGAGGGCCGTCGGTTTTTCACCCGGTTCGATTTTCCGGCAGGTCTTATCGCTGTCGAGTTTCAGCGTTTGAATCTCCTCCCCGAGTAAATCGGCCACGCGTGGCTCCTCACCCATACCCCTCCCTGCTCGAGGTGCCTTCCCTGCTTCTCCGTTCGTTTCCATGGCTAGATCGCCCACTCAGATCACGATCGGAAGATAGCAGCGGTGATGGTCGCCATCGCCAGACAGAGAAAAGGGATATATGTGAGTTGAATTTTTTTAAACGTGATAAAATAATGTAATATGATATTAATAATAATGAGCAATAAAGATAATAATATTAAAATAGTGAAAAGTTACTCTCATGCTCATACCAAGTGCCCTTTATTTCTTATATATTCATAATATTTTATAAATTTCTCTCATAAATATTATATTTATCCTAAATTCGTCTTATGCTTGTACCATCAACAAAAACTTTATTTGCCCTAATGAAAAAAGATTTTGCCTATTTGGAATTTCACAATTAATGCAATTCAACTATAATATGACTTAATTAATGATACTATATCATCAATATGTTACACTAGATGACTCAAAAATCTCATTGAAGTTTAATTATTTTAATTAAAAAATTTTAGATAGGCAAAATCATCTTTTTAGTAAGCATGTTAACGGGCATAGGTGTAATAAGAATTTATGGTAAAATATTATGGACATAAGAGAGTTAGTGAAATGTTTTAGGCATATTAGGAATTAAATGCAAATGTTATAAGTACGAAAAGAATTTTTCCTTAAAATAAATAATAATTATTTGAGTAGTTGTGTAAGAATAATTGAAAAATAAAATAGTTGTATAAGAAAATATAAAGAAATAATTAAAAATAGTGTACTTGTGAAGAGTTAAAAATTTTAAACTAAAAAAATGTTAGTTTTAGGGGACGTTTGGAAACCTCATGTGGGAAACATGGGATGGAATTTATGGGAGCACGGGTTTTAAGGTATATCATCCATCAATCAAGCATCATATTTTTCCACTTTTACCCCTATATTCTAATAATTTTTCCTATCAACTACTTTCTAACAAACCTATTTATTCCAACTTTACCCCTATCATTTCATATCAATCATACAACTTCCAAAATATTCCATTTTCTACACCCACCAATACCATATTTCCCACAACTTTTACATTACCAAACGTCCCCTTAAACTAACATCCGTGTCCAGGAACTAGTCAATCTGTCCTTTCCTGTAGTACAATGTTATATGTTAATGGAATTAAATTTTCTATTCATTAAAGGTTTGGTTTGTATTTGTATGCCATGAAATGTAAAAAGAAAAAAATTTTAATTTTAACCACCTCATTCTTCACCCTTATTTGAAATTTTAATTACTTAATTATCTTACATTTCTTTTCATTTTTAATTATTAATTTATACTTTTGCACGTTGCTATTTTACCTTTATGCTTTTTTATTGACTAGTACCTTTATCATCTTTATTCTAAGGATTACTTAAGTCTCTCATTTTTTTCGAAACTTTTACCTAAGAATTTTTTCCTCCATTTTTGTTTTCTCATTGCTGAGTATCTTCTAAGATAAAGTATATTAGGACAATGATTCAGTACAACATCATAATTTTTTATTTTGAATTTTAGACTATATCACAACTTATATCCTTAATTGCTTCCATGACCACGCATGGATAAAAATAATAAATATGACCCTATTTTTTGTGATTTCCTGAGATAATGAAGCTGTTGGTTTTTTTATATGTACTTTTATGAAAAATATCTTTCGCTAAAACTTAAGTTTATCACCCAACTTCAAATATAAAGAACATTTTTTATTATTTACCGTGATAGTCTTGTGTTTTGATAAACATGGTAAAACTGATGTATTTTCATGTCAAGAAAATAAATAAAAAGTGTGTTTATATCATCAATTGATGACTAAGCGGTTAAAACTAGTGAATTAAGGGTTTGTAGAATGGGAGATCAGAGTTCAAAATTTAGTAGAGACATTTACCTCATTGCAATTCCCATAGAATTGTCCTTAGTCAATTGATTGATTATGCAAGGCGAGCAACATGATAAAAAATATATATTTATATTTGTTACTTTGTCAAATATATAGGCAATTTTTGTTTCTATTATATACATATATATATATGATTGAAAACTTATATTTTATAAAAATGAAGCATATTTAGAGAGGGAATATATAGCTATTAATTTTTTTCAGAATGTATGATATATAGCATATAATGCAAGTGATTTTTTGAATAATAAATAAAAACATAGGGATAAACATGATCATGATAAAAACAAAAAAACAAAAAGATTTAGATTGTAAGAAATCAAAACTTTTTAAGGGGAAAAAAAAAAAAAAAAAAAGCAAACAAACAAAGGGTTGCATAGACCTGTTTTATTGAATCGCTGCCCTGTATATAAATCTGACCTGTTTGTTTTACAGGAATGGGCGAAAGGATCTTTGGAAGAAATCGTGCAAAATGCTGTGAAGACATGGGAAATGGAGCTATCCCACAAAACACGCCTGCAAGACTTCAAAAGCATAAATCCCCAAAAATTCAAGTTCATGGTTAATGGTAATCTCACATTCCTGTCAAGCGTCTGCAATTTGGGAACCAGCTAAACCGATTTTTTTTTTTTTTTTTTTTTTTTTTTTTGTTGGGTGGTTGGGTTTGAACTGCAGGAAGAGAGGCATTATCGGGGGAAGAAACTCTGAAACTGGGGAGCTACAACGCCTTGTTGCAAAATTCTCTGCCGGAGGACTTCCAATACTACAAGGCCAAGGAGGAGAGCTTCGAGTCATCTCACGACGTCTTCCGAACGTGTTTCCCTCGAGGGTTCGCGTGGGAAGTGTTGGCAGTCTATTCGGGCCCTCCTGTGATTGTATTCAAGTACAGGCACTGGGGTTTCATGGAGGGGCCTTTCAAGGACCATGCTCCCACCGGTGAGAAGGTCGAGTTCTTTGGTCTTGCTGTTCTTAAGGTATACCCACATTCTACCAGCAACTCATGTCTGTTTTAGAAATCTTGTATTTCTTGGACAGTCACTATCCTCCTAGTAATCCTACTCAAGCACACTTGTACTTAGTGCACTTCTTATGGCTCACTCTCCAAGTCTGGCACAAATTTTAGTGAAACTACGCAATTAAACATGCTTAAGGGTCCATCAAGGAAAAAAACATACTTGAAGGGTCTGTTTGGTATCAAGTATAAGTAAAAAACCACTTTTCCAAAAAGAATTAACATATTAACTACTTAATTACCTTGCTTTCTTCATTTTTTTTACTTATATGTCTAATCATTTTTCACATAATTATTTTATTTATTTTCACTTTACCTGGACTATATCACATGACTCTCACACTTTTAAAAAAAAAAAAAAAAAAATTTTGTTCACCTTTCCAACTTCCTACACTACGCACGTTAAATAATGAAAAATGGGCACCTATGGGCACCTTCAGTGTGGTGGTGCAGACAAGAACAATGTCCATATGCCAACAAACTGCACAACAAGGGTAAAGAAAAATTTGAATGATTTTGTTTGGTATTTGCTTACATTTGGGTGAAAATATGAAACTGAAAGAGAAGAACAGCAATTAAGTAAGAACCTTTATAACAGGGGAAAAGGGGAATAAACATTTTCTCTCTTTGTTTATTTGGGGATCCAGGGCTGATTTAGTGGAAAGGAAATGGCAATGGAAATTTCCATTGAACAATCAAACCAATGTTGACCCAAGCGATGGTAACTTGTGGGCTGTATGTTTCCTGCTTTTTGCGTCAGATGCCACCAATTCATCAGGTGGTTGACGTCCACGTAGAGTGGAACTACAAAAATATCTGCCATGCATGGGAGCCAACAATGCATACAATCGTTGTTTGGTTAGTTATCTAAAGCAGGTTTGCGTGTGTGTGTAATACAAATGATTGGGTTGCAGGTGGACGAGTCATTGAGAGTAGAAGAGGTAGAGATTTACTACGATCCTGGAGAGCTGTTTGGTGGACTTCTGAAGGGACCTCTAATCTCATCTCATCCCTCTTCCTTACCTTCTTCTTCCCTTCAATCCTGTCCTTTCTTCAAAGGAGGTTGATCGAATATCATCATTAGCTACAAAATGCGTAGTGTGTTTTAACCGAAAACAGACGGAGGAAAATCAAATAAAAGGTTGTTCCCTGCTTTGATTATTTCCTTTTCGAGGTTGCTGTGCAGTGCATGCATGAATGCAGTTGTTCATTTAGAAGCCAACCATGTCAAGGTGACTGGGTCCTTGTTCTTACAAGGCATAAGGAAACAGGGATCCTGCCAAAAATCATGCTCTGGTTAGCTATTCAGCGTGGCTTGAAAATAAAAGAAACCGTCTAAATAAACTAGTGTTGAATTGAGCTTGTGAGCTGTTCTAATTCAAATCCTCCACCCAATCTCAAATGCACCGATCGACACAGCCAAAAATCAACTGAATGGCACGCTAATCTCGTGCGATCGCTCGTAAATCGGGCAATTACAAGGCTCAAAAAATATATTTTTGTAATTTGTATTTTTTTATTGATTTGTGAATTTTATTTAGATCTTACACTTCATCTATTATATTTAGCATCATTTATGTTATTATGCAAACCCTCTTATTTTTTTTAATATCACTATATATAAGTATTAAATATCAATTTTTAAATATTATTTATAATATTTAAATCATCTAAAATATCACTACTATGTGAATAAATAATTTTATAAAAATTACTACATTTTAATAATATGTGAATGAATTTGATCATGTTTCCTTATTTAATAAATAAATATATTTATCTTTTAGCAAATTGTGGCCATGTACTTTTTGTTTTTTTGAAGAGAGCCATGTACGTATTTGATTTGGATAAATTTCAGTATCCTAACTAAACTAATAATGTTAGATATAATTTATAAATTGAATTTTACATCAATTTTCAATATCTTAAAAATGGAAAAAATTCCATGAAATCACTTTTGAGCCCTTCTTAATATCCTTACAAAGCTTCACAAATTTCTCCTTCGCCCGTATCATTTCAACTTAAATTCTTATTATACTCATGTTATTAATAATATTATGCATAACAACATATATCCTACTAAAAAGACAATTTTGCTTCCATAATGTATACTTCGTGATTATGGTAAATAGTGAGTTTGTAGTATCAAGCGATTCAAGTGGGTCTAAAGTAATCATTCTAATTAAAAATATTTTAGACAAGCAAAATAGTGTTTCCGGTAAATAAATAACAATTATGTTAGCAAAGTTGATGCAATAGAAATTTAGAGTAAAATATTATGTTTAGGAAGAATATTATAAAATGTTAAGGATATATTAGAAATTATGAACAAATATTGCAGATATAAGAAGAATTTTTCCTATAAATTAACATGTATATATTTATGATGCCAAAAATACTTTAATTGAAAACTTATGTTACAAATATTTTAATACCTTTGGCTACATGTAAAAATTTTGAAACCAAAACTTTTCCTTCTCAATTACCTTATTTTTAAATTATTTTTTTACATTTTCATATACAACTACTGTACTTTTCAGTTATTTGTATATGACTACTCATACAACTAACCTATCCATTTTTAATTTATGATCTATGCTTCTCATCATTACCCAAACTATATTAAAAAAAACTTCATCTATAAGTTTTATCTCTTCCCAAACATAACCATTCTATAAAATTTTTCTAAATATTTGCTTTCTACATCATAACACCATACACAATTCTGCTTTTATGAACTTTGTTTCAGGATATTCTTATCCATTTTTCTAACTTTATGATGAATAAAAAATCTATTTCATTCATTATATATAACATCATTATATTGTCATGAAAATCCATCATTTGTCTTATATCATTAATTATGAACTTTATCTACAAATATATAAAATTAATGTAATAAAATAATTTGATTCTAAATATCAATTTTAAAATTATATATTTTACATCTAAGCCATTTAAAATATTACTATTATATAGATACATGATTCTATAAAATATTATTATATTTTACTACAAATGTGAATGAATCTAAACGTGTGAGTAATACATATCTTTAATTTAGATGAAATTTAGTCTCTTGAAGAAACAATTTACATTAAAAGGATGTCATCCTTTTCATCGAAGTGCACTTAGCTTTAATACACCCAAGTGCAAATACCCATTTGTTAATATTTTTTTAGAAAATTTTTTTGCACATCTATAAATAGAAATGTATTTAATATATGTATCAATTTTTACCATTTTTTAAGACAGTAGAATTTTTTGGATTTTTTAAAGTCAATGAAATTTTATTAATTTTAAATTGCTAAAAATGCAACTGATTTAACAAAAACCAAAAAAAAATCTACAAATCTATTAACAATTTTTTTAAAAAATCAAAAAACTTCAAAAAATGGATTATATGCACCAAGATGCACTTGGCGCACCGAGCCTAAGTGCATCCAGGTACATAAGATCACGTTCCATTCTCCAAAGGTGAGGAAAATAAATGACGTTACAGGAAACTGCTTACATAGAAGAGTGACTCCTAAGGGTGTGTTTAGGAAGTTGTAAAATTTTTTATGAAAAATTTTTTATGTAAAAGTTGTCAAATTAGTAGAAACGATGTGATATTGTAAGGATAATGATGATGAATAAAGTGTATAAATTTAAAATAAATAGGTTAGTTATATTGGTAATTGTGTAGAAATGATTGAAAAGTAAGGTTGTTGTATAGAAAGATGTGTAAAAAATAATTTAAAAAAGAGTAGTTATGGAGAGTGACAAGTTTTAGATTGAAAAGTTTTAACTTGACAACTTTTATAAATTGCCAAACACACCCTAAATACATACGGACAGACACTATAAATGACTTAGATATTTAAAAAAAAAACTCACAGAAAGTGATTACAAATAACCGGCACTGCACAATCGCTTATTTTTCAATAATCCCCTGCGCATAGAACATCAGATACCCTTCATTTGATTGATAGAACTATACATAAAAAATTACAGTGGTGGTAAATACATTTCCATTAAACAAAAAAAAATGTTGAGTAAGCTCTACCTCAACATTAGACAGTTGATTGTGCAACACATAGGAGAACAAAAACTCCATCACAGTGAAGCTTCCTGCTGCTAAACATGAATTAGATGTGCCTGAGGTCACTCTTCTGACCACCAAGGGTGAATTCATCTATTAGTGCCAAAGTCAGCATCTCAGTGCAGAATTGATCATCTGGCTTCAGCCACAGTGCCTGATATAAACAAAAGTCAAGTTTAAAATACGCAGCTTGTATTAAAAGAGCATAAAGACATGAGGCAAAATAATTGAAAACTTTGCCCAATTGTTCCTGTTAAAATCAGATCTCCCTATGAAAAAATAAGTTAGCGTGTTGAAAACAGACCACATTCTCTCTAATGCCATAGCATTAGAAATTTTGAAGTTTTTACATAGCAATATATATACCTTGTGGTAATATGTAATTGCAGCACTGAAATTTTCCTGAAAAACGAACAGCAAATGGTCAAGATATTTGCAAAATGATTTACCTAGAATAGTATTCATTCAAGACAGGGAGGCAAGCATACATGTCTGGCCAGATGTGAACGTCTCTTTCAAAATCAGAAATCCATTACGATTCTTACTGGCACCCACATCAGAACTATTATCAGCAAGTGCTTTATTTCTTTAATACATCCAGCCAGGAGAATTTACATCATTATCAGTGTAATCTCAACTGGCAATTGAGCTCCTCACATTATCCAGACAAAGAAACATAGACGACACACCTCATTGGTTCATTTATCAGAAAAGACAACAAATCAATTGTGCCATCAAGAGAAAAGATGGGGATTGCCAGTATCCTTTCTGTAAGTGCTGCAAAACCACCTTAATTACGGTGGAAAGTTCCCCTGCAGATGATGCTCAATCAAAATTTAGTGCCCAGCGCCCCATTCACAAGAGCACTCAGATACAGCCATGTTTTTAAGACCAGTTCATGGTTCAGCCAAACAAACCAGATTAATCTATTTATTCAAAATAACTTATAAAATGAAACAGGTATTGAAAGTTGAAACACTGACCCTTGTATATTTGTTCATAATAGAATCAACACACAAAAATTTATATTTTAAAATCATATTTATCACAGTAAAATGATGTAATAAATAAGTCAAGTGTGTAAGTATAAAATATATTCTAGGGGTAGATTATAAATTTTACAGATAGCAATAGGATTGGGTTAACTTTAGTACTTTACCCTACATAATCCAACCAGGTTTGCACCACTACCGAACAGTATAACAGAGGAGATGGGAAGGAAAAAGAATGCCACAAACAAACTCTCCTTTTTTTTGCTTTTCCGTGGAGATGAAATTCTAATTTGGAAGAGATTGTGCTCATAGCATTAAAGAGCATACCTGCAAATGATAAGTGTACGCTAGACCAGCGTAAGTGCTCAAACTTCTAGTGGAAAGAGCAAGTGCTTTCTCATAGTATGGGATTGCCTCAGAGTACTTCCTGGTAGAATAGCAATTTCCGCCCATTTAAGTTTCATGTCAATACATCAGGAAAAAAAAAAAAACATTTCATGTCAAAGAAAAGCAATCAGTGTTCAGCTCTAAAATTCTAATGAGCTTGGCAACAGGTTGTACATAAGCTAGAATTTTGAATCACTTGAGCTGAGCTTTCCACCAAGTCTACTATGAACTCAACAGGTCCAAGTGTCCAACCAACCGGACACATTATCATCAAATTCAAACAAACCCAAATCTCCTAATTGGCATGGATGCATTGTCTACAAATTTAGTGGCTTCATGCACAATATGCGTAGAAATCAAACTGAAAGATAATGGAAAAATATTCTGGAGACACTATAAGCTGAAAAAGGATGTACAAATACATACTTCAACTTCCTTAAAGAGTGTGCAAGATTTACCAACGTTGGCTCCCACATTTCATTCAATGATGAAGGAATGTGAGCCAAAGTTTTCTCAAACCACCCCACAGCTTTTTGATACCTGAGACCATAATAACCAAACAAATAAACGAACTGATATTCATTTTTGAATAGAATTGGAAGTGCAACAATGATATCTCTGGATAGTAAACTATTCAGTCAGTCAATAGAAACAGCATCTTGTTTTTTTGACAATAAACTATTCCATATTGCTTTTTTTCCTCACCTGTTTCCTCTTCCCAAATGGACACACAGGAAAAGAAAATGAGATTAATAAATCAGATATCTATATGCCATATTCAAAAATTAATAGATTTCCAACACCCAAGGTGCAATATAAAGCAAGTAGAGATGAAAATTTTGTAATTCCTTACTCCTTCGAGTGATAGGCAACAACACCAAGTTCATTGTAAATGAGTGGATCTGAACGGCAAATTGCTTTTGCCTGCATGAAAAACTGAAAGAAAAAAAAACAAAACAAAACAAAACAAAACAAACAAACAAACAAAGTTACGACTTCAACAGAGATTAAATAAATTTCTGTTTAGTACTTTTTGCATGTTTATTAACCATAATTATTATAAAACTAAAATAAAAAAGTGTGATAAACTAATCACAGGATGACAAATATGCCATTTCCAATTTTCTCTTTTTTTTTGTTTCATTCTAACATTGAATTCAATGGAGTAGCAGCTATATATTTGTCCTAAATTGTTAAGTCATCCAATTTATCAACTAAACATAGCTGCTGATTCACTCCATAAAATGAAGCATGGTAACCAAAGCATCCCATCCCCTTATTCCCCCCTGTAAACATCAAGCCTATGACATATATCTTATTATTATAGCACAGCAACAAAATGGGTAAAACAACAAAATTTCACCTGTCCAGCGAGTTTAAAACTGTGAGTCCGCATATACTCCATACCAATGTATAGACTTGGCAAATGACACCTAGAACAACAACCAAAAAAATTGAAGACCTAACGACGAAAAAGTGAAGATGCAACAATAAAAATGGATAAAGTTGCTAACAGTCCCCAAAATAATACATGAACGCATGAGCCCACATTTTTTTATTCAGTCAAAACGTTCAAACCCTAAACCTTGGGCATATGTGCCTAGAACATGAACCAACTGGCCTAAGCCAAAGTCACCCCATGAGACCACACTTGACACGACAGCAAGTGGAATAACTAAGCCTTCTCAAATGACATTCATCAAGAAGGATCAGGATCCAATTAAATGCACTTGGGTACACTTAGACTCGGTGCAACCAGTGCATTTAACTCTTTTTTTTCAAACTTTTTTCATAAAACTGTTAATCTAAGTGTATTTAACATACGTATCAACTTTACCATTTTCAGAAATTTTTAGATATTTTTTCAGATTTTTAAAAATCAGTGGTATTTTTAGTGATTTAAAATTACTAAAATGCCACTAATTCTTAAAAATCCAAAAAAAATTTAGAAATCTTCAAAATTGGTAAAAATTGATACACATGTTAAATACACTTAGATTAATAATTGTGTAAAAAAAATTTTAATAAGTATTTGCACCCGGGTGCACCAGGAACTAGGGTCTAGAAGGATCCGCATCATTAAATAATCACCAACTTATAGGTTTCCAAAACCAATTTTACGTGTTTAAAATTATTAGATGATGCAATATGGTTCAGAAAAACAGATTCTTTCAAAGTATTTAAACAACCTTCCAATTTTAGGATAATTTTAAAATTTTAATGTGATCTAAACCATCATGATACTCATATAAAAATACTTAATATAACCCAAGAAATCACATTGATTGGAGATTTAGGTGGGCCACAAAATAAAAATCATTTTATGGTAAACATATAACTACTAAAATTATTTAATAATAATAAGGATAATGATTTTGTTAGTCCAAGCTAACAAATTCATCTGCTAGCCCAAGCTAATTTATAGATTTTTTTTTCATGAAAATGTTGGGCAACCTCCCAAGTAAATTTACTTCACATACCAAATTTTACAATTTCTGGAAATGTGTATATATTTTTTATGAATTTCAAAAATCAGCAGTTTTTTGAAGTATCTAAGTCATTTTCAACCCCCAAAACTGTTGGATATATATATAAGCAAAAATTGTAAAATTATTTGGTGAATTAAATAAACTTGGGCTAACATTTTCATGAAAAAAACCTTTTGAATACACCTATATGCCTGGGCTAACATATGGATCCTTAGCCTGGGCTACCAAAATATTATCCTAATAATAAAAACATGTAAATATTTAATATGATAACTAACCTCCAAGGTTATTACTTTTGTTTAGATGAATTATTTTATATAATTTCATATCATTTTAATACTTAAGTAGTTTGATCTAAATGATCTATATACATAGTTTTATGGGCTTTCTCCCATGAAACCAGGTGCAAGCAATACCCTGTTGGATTTCACTTTTTTTATTTTTCTTCAGATACATGTTACGCATCATATTCTCCTCTATGAACATCTGTATGATATGAAAAATCATTTTAGTTAGATTTATACATAATCCACAACAAGTGCCGATGCATGAGGTACTTTAGTATCATATTTTTTAATATATAGATTATAAAACTATTAATCAATTTGATTTTTTACGTTTAGGCTAAAAATAAATAGTTTTAAACACAATGCATAGCTTGGATCTTAAAAAGAAAATCAAAAAAATTGGGAAACTCAAAGGGTTACAAGTTGTATAGTTGTATTTGGTTTCATAGGAGAAAAGCTGTAATTTTATGAATTTTCTAATGATATCTTCTACAATAATCTCTAACTAAAAAATTATTATGAATGCTAACTAAATAAATAATTGGCTATAATGGATGGTTTCTACTCTAAATTACATAAAAAGCTTAATATTAAAGTTAAATATCAAGCAGTTTTAAGCAAACAGCCAGTTGCTTTGAATCATATCCATTAGATGATTAACTTCTCTTAAAAAAAGTAAGTTAAAACTAGTGTTCCCAACATCAGTAATATGGGCAATAATATCCTTGATATTATCCATTTGGTGCTGATATTAAAAAAATGTAGTGAAACCAATATTTCCTTGAAATATCAATTTACACATTAAATATCAATCATATCGGTATTTCAAAATTTTTTAGATTATGGCAGATAATATTGATATATTGGTTGGAATTCATCAAACTGGATTTTTCTTCTTCAAATCTTGCTTCCTGTATTCTACATTCAATATTAGAATTTTTTTTCATTAAAAAAAAACAAAACATATGAGAGGATTGAACACCATCGGGTGCATCCTAATCTTCAACATGAGTACTAGTTTTTTATAGTCCTATTTAAAAATATTTTTAGACAACATATTATGGGTGTGTTTGGGAATAGATAAAATTTTTGTGAAAAATTTTGAAAAATAAAAGTTGTCAAATAATGTGATATGATAAGGGGTAAAGAGAATAAAGTTAAAATAGATAAATTAGTTGCATAGGTAATTGTGTAGAAATGATTAAAAAGTAGGGTAGTTGTATAGGAAAATGTGGAAAAATAATTAGAAAATATGATAATTGTGGAGAGTGAAAAGTTTTAACTTGACATTTTATACTCATTGCCAAACACACCCTATGTATTAAAATTTAAATTCAAACTCAAAATAGGCCTGTGATTTTAAGATTTTGAGCAGAGAATTCATAAAAAACATCAAATTGTTTGTTAGAAACACCATTATGATGCCATATCTAACAGATATAAGTTATTCACATTGATAACAATTGAAAACAAAAATTATATTCTTTAAGAAAATATTGTACTACTTTTATGACTTGACATGTGTATCATGTTTTGTTCTTACTCTTGTATGCTATGTTTTATTCTTACTCTTACGTGCTTTCTTTTTAAAAAAAATTATCCTGTATGGGTATTTATATTTATCCTACTTTATTAGAAATTCCAATAAAAGTTCTCGTTTAATTCATATTTCTCTCTATTTTTAAATGTTTCCCATTGTGCCAATAAAGTTCTCACTACAAATGATATTATCTCCGATAACTATGATAATATCTTTTTTTAGCCGCAGATAAATGCCTATTTATTGGTATTTAACATACTGGTTGAAACACAAGACCCTAGAGAAATTGGCAAGTACAAATTGAGGATGAACAGAAAATGTATATAGGCAGAGATGCATAACAATTTAGAGGCCTTGGTGTATGATAAGATTCTGGTAAGAAAAAATAGTCTTGATACAGGAGAATGGAAGTTTAAAAAATAAGAAATCAGTTAGTTAAGTAATAACACAGTTCTATTTTGTTATGAAAGGGAGAGAAGCAAAGTTTGATGCACCAACAGAATTAAACTTAGAGGGCTTTCAAGAATAAACTACCCAGGAAATAAACGAGCTGTCGTGCGAAAGGCATTCATTGCTTGGTCACCCTCCTCTTGGGCAGCATAAGCATTTCCAGAACCTATCCAGGCAGGCGCAAATGTAGCATCCAGGGTTGTGGCCTTACTGCAAGGAAAACCGTTGGTGAAATTAGAAATATTTTGTTCACTTATTGCGGAATAAGCAAGATTAAATAGAAATGAACCTAGTGCCTTCTAATCACTTTTTCTTTTGTTTCTTTTTTTTTTTACATTTTCTTTTTAGAATTTCAAGTACAACAGAAGATAGAAGTGAAAATAACTGAGCCCAACCAGACATCAATATTCAAAAAAAAAAAAAAAAAGGGAGAATTGAGAGTATCAAACACTCTAAAACAAATCTGGAATTTCCAAATTCAATGTAAGGCATCAACTTTAATCTCTTAAGCCATTAATCAATAACATATTCTCCAACACATTGTTCAAGCTATATCACATACCATCTATTTGTTAGATTCCAAAGCAAATATATATTACATAGCAAAATTTTCATGTTGGTCTACAGATATAATTTCAGATTGATGCTACATGATGTCTAAAATTTAAGAATTCAGAAAGAACGAAAGAAAAAAAGCTTAAGTAGCTTTAAAGACTATCTTCAATCAGCCTACAAAGAGATTGGTGATGTTCAACATTGACAAGATGTGTCAATTAGGAATGAGTTCAAGTAGAAGATTTGAGAAGGCCAAATAGAAGCTAAAATGCATGGGGAAGGGTTCAATAGGTACATTATGCACCAATCCACTAACGTTCTGCCATCATTTTCATCTCTTCAATGTTCATGACGTCCTGATACTTTGGTGCTTGATACTTGAAAGGCCAAGCAAAATGGTAAAATTCAAACTGAAATATTTTCAAACAAGAAAGCATCCACCATTTCCCTCATCTACGCCACTTGAAGATATGGTTAAATTTTAGCACATGGAAGGCACAATAAATGCAACAGAAGAATCATACATATGTGAGATATCATGCACCAAAAAATTAAACCATGTTCAGAATACCACATTGTTTTAAATTCAGCAGTGGCAGGATCAGCTGCAAAAAGATCTGATACAATATGGGTGTATCATATTAGTATTAGGACCATATCACTGCAATCCTATTGGACAAAGAGAGCAAATCTTTATGGAAAAAAAAATGTAATAAAAATTAAATATACAAGAATAAAAAGTAGTGTTGTCAGAACAGGACCGGGAACCGGTCAAATGTCCGGTTCGTATATAAGCGGTTCGGTTTAATTGTATTAAACCGTCTAAACCAGCGGTCGAACCGGACATCCCGGTTGGACCGTAAGCAACCGGTTCGGCAGTTCGGTGAATTAAAAAAAAAAAAAAATTCGATGTCGTGCTCGTGAGTTCGCTCCGCTATCCCCCGTCAGATCGTCTTCCTCAAGCCTGGCGCAGTCTCGTCTTCCTCAAGCCTGGCGCGATCTCGTCTTCCAGGCAACAAGGTCTTCATCCAATTCCAAGCTTCCAACGAGATCTCGTCTTCCAGTTCCAGCGGGGTCAAGCCCCAAATCGGAGAAGCCCCCTGCTGCGATCGGCGACCACGTCGTCTAGTCATCTTCCCCTTGTCCGATCGGCGTTCGGAGACGATGACATTGTGCAGCGACAGCTTCCAACGACGAGCAGAGCAACGAACCAGCGATCGCTTCAAGCAATGAGCAGAGCAGCGGCTTGCTTTCCATTTCCGGTGACGAGTAGACTCGTGACTGTCCGATGTCGTCCCGTCATTGCAAACTTGGACGACATGGGTTGGATCGTCTGAAAAATGGATGCTAGTTGCTACTTCCATTTGAGCTTGATGCAATGGACGGAGCTGGATTTGGATTTGGGGGTGGAGTACCAGAAATGGTGCTCTAGTGGTGCACGGTTGTTCAGTGTTCCAACGGTGCATTTAAATACGAATTTAAATATTAATTCTTTGATAAATAATTTCAATAATATCATATATCATCTTAGTTTAATTCAC
>JAXCLR010000001.1:46475821-46527683 GCA_035584095.1 Annona squamosa | reverse complement strand
TAATACACATTTCAACGTTAAAATTTTCTAGCCTATTGATTCATAATTTTATATTTTCAAAAAAAATATTGCAAAATAACCCATTTTATAGCCAAATTAAAGATTTTATGAAAAATATATTTTTCAAGAAATTTCACATAAAATTTGTATTTAATTAACATTTTTATAATCAAAAGTGTGAATTTAATATGAAATTATATGAAAATTTTTAGAATTATCAGAAAGCACAAATAACATATATGTATGTGTGAATGTTGCGGCCTACCCCCATCTCTACTACAACCTGCTTCCGTCCCTCCCGCATGTTTTATACTTATATTGTGGTTTTTAAAATCTAACATATATATTTAAGATTTATGAAAAATGAAACTATAATTTTATCAATATATTTATTTAAAATTTATAATATCATAAATATAAAATATGTCCTGCTGACGTCACCGGTTCGCTTATCCGGTTGAAACGGTTCGAACCAGACCAGTTCATTTACCAGTTCAATCACCGGTTCGGTTCTGACAACATTAATAAAAAATCATTTTCTGAATAAATAAGATCGTGCATAAATCCACTATTTTTCAAGAATGGTTGTTGTTGTTTGTCAGATTGGCTTTTGTAAGTTACTAATGTTCACATCAAATTCTTTTTATGTAAATGTGTACTACAGGCTTTAAACATATTTTACAACAAATGAATAAGAAATTCTCGTTTGATTTGTATAATCAAGTCCAACTGAACATGCAATTTGTCACATTTCTTAGCAAACTTATTATAGATCGGAAAATAAAGCCAGTATTTGTAGCATTTCAATAACGACAGAGAGATGCTAAAACTTTTGAATCTGGAATTAGAAAACTATACAAAAATATGACATTAATTTTAAACCTATTACAGCATGAAAAAGATCCACTGAAATCATCTAATATCATGAGAACTCAAAAAAATAATTTGAATCTGTAGTTACTCTTCCCTCAAAATATGATAAATAACTAAAATCATCATAAATTGTCAAAAAAAAAAAAATCTTGTTTTGATTTTACTAACCTGCTATGATAGTATTAAAAACACATGTGAAGGGGATTAGAATGAAGCTTCGAATGAGAAGAGAAGATTTTTTATTTTGCCAACTCCTAGGAATCTCAGTTTGAACCAATATGCTTTGCCAATATGGCTATACACCCATTTTTCAACCCAGAATAAACAGACCTGTATCATGTGTTGAGGCAGTCCAATACAAATACAAGAGAGCTTTCCAATTTTTAAAAGCATAGAATTTCATAGGAAAGAACAAAATAAGTAACAGGATTTACCAAAAAATATTTGGAGAGCATTTTTTTTCAGAATAGGAACAGAAACGTCTTTAAGAATATGGAACTTACCAGAAATGACGCCGTGACTGGTCATACTTTTTTATGCAATAATAGTAGCAACCCACAGCAAACCATGACAAAGCTCTGGTTAAACAACAGTTACAATTAAATGTCTGCAGATAACTGCATATTAGAAAGAGGTAAAAGCAACTGCTAAAACAAAAGAATGTTCCAGGTTGTGGAGAGTCTCATGTGAATGCTGCAAAATCATACGAACACATCAAACTATTTTTAAGAAGAACATACACACAAGAGATTGATCCTATATAATTTCGTCAATGCTTCCAAAAGTTTCTAACATCTGCTTGAAGCATTCAGTATAAGCGAGCCTTTCTCACAGTATTTGGCATTACTTGAATAAGATCCTTAGCATCAGCAGTAATATACAAACTAATGATTATCCTTCAGAAAGTTGTCAAGCTAGCCAAAATGGTTATCAAGGCTCCCCCTAAAATTTTAAGGGTCTGAAGCATTGAAAAATGACCATGAATAAAGCCATAATTGGTGATTCACTGAGTTGAAGGACAATCTTCATCAACCAGAGTACCCTAAGACTCAGACAAAGCTCATCTTAATGGAAAACAACTAGCATAGATTGATTTAACATGGAAAGTATCTCCTTTAGTGATATGAAAAGAAATATGTTTGGGCCATATACAAATACAGAAATTCCAACCAACAAAGTACACATGCCTCAAGTTTGAGGTGTGCCTTCAAAGTGTTTCCCAATGTTTATAACGTCAAAATGTTTTAATTCGATTGTTGTCTATGGCTAGGAATGAATGTCTATGATCACAATGCCAAATGTTTTTTAGAAAGAAATCGAATCAAACAGTAAACTGAAGACAACTCTCACTTTTGAGGGTAATCCTTCACCAAACTGGATGCCATAAGATAGAGTTCATTTGAATGACCCAGCTCCATAGCAGCTGCTAAGTGCACTAAGGTACTTTTCAGATGGAAAGGATCCCTTTCAAGAAGCCTGAAGCAAGCATGGAGAAAACAGAAAGCCAGACATCAAAAAAAAGGTGTATAGCAAGAATGCTAGGGACTTAATTGAAATAGACACTGACTTACACAGAAGTCAGCTCAAAGCATTTCTGATATTCGCCGCATTGATGGTAATATTCAGCTTTGCAAGCCAACAGGTCAGCATTATTTTTTAGTGTGTGAGTAAATGAAGAATCTGAGGAGGTAATGCCACCATTTTCCTTCTCTAGCTCTGCGAATTTCGCCTCTATAACACTCTCTTTATCATACTGGAAATAAAATAAAACACTGTATAAAATAAATATCTGGAAATAGAAGGTAAGAGTATATGCATTACTTTGCTCCCACATTAGCCTCACAATCGACGACTGTAACAAGGCACTAAACTGCTTACCTTCTTTGTAAGACATGAATAAAATGCAGATAACCACCCATCCTCAGGAGCAAATAGCAATGATGAGAGAAGACTCTTTTCTGAAACATGTAATAAGCATAAAAATAAAAAAAGTTGAGTTCAATCTTCAAAAAGCACTAACACCTCCAACATAACTGCATAGGAAATGCTAAATGTTGCAGATATGACTCCAAAAACCAAAACACAAAGAAAGTGAACCATGTAGAGCACTCCCCTTTAAATATTGCACTCAATCAGTCCACTCTTAGTTAACAGTCCCCATGATCGGCCATGTAAAAAACACGGAAAAAGAAACAAATGGAGCAAAATGCAAGTAGTGAAGAATGTGCGGTCACGATTTGAAAGCATGATTAAGTTAACATTGATATAATTATGCCAACGAGCTATTCTCATTACCTTCATCGCAGGTGAGCATGTGATTGTCAATAAGACATTCCAAAGCCTGAAACATACAGCAAAAGATACTATTTCCATCAAATCTCTACCCATCAAAAGGTGGATATCCATATTCAGACAATGTAAGTTTCACCTTAAATGCCATTTGTAAGTTGAATTAGTTCTTGATGTTCTTGAATTAAGAAAACAAGAAATGCAACATTTCTCAGATGGAAAATAAGCAGTGCTCCCCACCATACTTGAGAGAAAAATATAAGTGCCCCCGCATAAGTGTACACATATAGCAATTACTAACAGGCCATGATCCAAAATATGTGTAATAATGCAGATAATTAAAAAATCTAATCATACCTCATAACATAAAGGATCTGCTTTAATTGCAGCTTTGTACCTAAAGCATAAAAATAAGCACATAAGTGTTAGCTCCATTAAGCATATATATCATCCAGTATAAGTCACATCAGTGCTGAATAAAATGACCCAGAAGCATGGGATGTGTTTGGGAAGTAATAAAACTTTTAGATAAAAAGTTTTTGGTGTAAAAGTTTTCGAAATGAAAGAAAATGATGTAATAAAATAAGAGTAATAATGATGAATAAAAAGAATAAAGTTAAAATAGATAAGTTAGTTGTATAGGTAGTTATGTATAAATTATTGAAAAATAGGGTAGTTTGTATAGGAAGATATAAAGAAATATAAAAAATGAAGTAGTTGTGGAGAGTGAAAACTTTTAGATTGAAAAATTTTAGTTGGAATTTTTTTTTTTTTTTTTTTTTTTTTTGAAAAACAAACACACCTATAAACAATAATTTACAAATTACAAGCAACCAAGAGAATAAGGCCATGTTCAGTCAGGAATCAAGTTTAAATTTCCCTCAGAATCCTCATCAAAAACAAAGTTAAACTTTCAAGAACAATGAGAAATTGTTTCATTTTCAAATTTAACCCAGACAAATGAAGCATCATTAACAAGCACACAAGTTAGAATGCTCTGTTCAGAACAGTCAATTCAATTTTTTGTCTTTTGGAAGTTACCATCTCAAAACAAAATAATAAACCTTCTGTGGGAGTATCAAATTGTCTCATTCAATAATTCCAGCAAAAAACTATGACATGGTAATTTAGAAATATGAAAAACAGGAGAGGCCATCACAAATGAAAAAACCAATCGTGGAAGTAAGAAGGTCCACCATTCCAGAACAAATAGATTTTCGCATTTTCCATGAACTAAACTATGTGACTACTTGGTAAGGGATCACATGATATTGGAACTGAGTGTAACCATGATGTTCGACCTTTGTGCAAATTCATTATTCATTAATTCTCTACACATTACTGAAACCAATGGCAGGTTTAACATTCTCTGAACTACTATAATTACAGCAATTCAGAAAGCAACACTCCCACTGCATGGGCAGCTGAGATTTGAGGCTAGTCAACATCACTATTAGTTTGGTGAACACAAAAGACAGGATTTGCTACTTCAGCAGAAGTGAAGAAACCAAATCATATCCATAATGTATCAACAAACAACCAGGAAGGAACATCATTAAGTTACATGCAAAAATTAAGCATAGAGCCATAGACACTGAACAAACAAACCCAACCTGAATACCTGAAGTATGATATTGTGCTCCATAAGTCTTTTTTTCATCAACTAATTTCTAAAGGATAATAGTTTGGTTACCATGTGCAAAGTGTCATAGCACGAGCAATAAAGCATCCTAAGATGCACTGATCTTGAAGAGGAAACCACATTGAAATGCAATGTTTGTTCCCTACAGGGAATTTTAACTGTGAAGATTGCTAAGTCACAAGTAACACCTGAGGTCAAGGCCAGTTTTCATCAACAGGTACTTTTAGTGAAACTGAAACATTTCTATAATGTTCCAACTTCCAAGACAGTGGGATGGGTAAAAACCAGTCCTAAATCTCAGTGTAACCAGTGAATGAGCCAGCCATAAATCAATAACAGGCAAGAAATCTTGTTCCTAGATATTTTTCATCACCCGGCAACTAGAGCTGATCATTAGAAAGCAAGCCTCCATAAAGAACATACTCCAGTAAAAAAATATATATTTTGAGTATCTAAATTAGCAGCTGGTCTGTAACAAAGAAAAGAGAGGAAAACAACAGCAGACTTCTTGTTTAATATCCATCCCTGCTGATTTCTATTTTCATCCACAGGTTTGTTCTGTCACAATGTCTAACTCATCCCTAAGGCTAACTAAAATCTGCGTCATAGAATGCCACTCGGGCAGTGCCCAACTAGTAACGATGCCAGCTGCGTCGTTGGGTACATGGGTGCGAACCCCCATCCCCACAAGTGGGAGCATTTGGTCTCTCTCTTGATAATAGGGAGTGTGTGGTCTCCCATATGGATAAATGGGAGCTTGTTGCCAACTGTGTAAATGGCGGGAGCTTATTGTTGTCTACCATGTAAGATTATTGAGCTTGATTGTAATATCAAATAAGATGTAATTTGTACAACCAATCAAAAAAAACAAATCTGCGTGAAAACAATCCAGTAGTGGAAATTGCCTCAAAAAATTCACTTTTCCTGTGCAAATGAAATGTGAGGTTAAAGAAAAAAAATGTTAGATACACTTTTTCTTTTCCCACTTAAAATCTTGATGGATTAAATATTGCAATTAAAATCTTGCAATAATGAGATATTATGTCATGCTACCATCAGAATCTGCTTCTGAGGAATGAAAACTAAAGAATTGTGAAATTCTTGTTCATTATGATAATCATGCAGTTCTCAACTGCGGTGGACCTTAACTACAGAAGCAGCAGGCAGTAACAAAAAACATTGGATGTAACCTCTTGTGTAAAAATTATAAAAGACAGGAGTTCACCATTCACGAGCCTGGGCACGGTTTTCCAATGCTTCATATGCCTTTCCACGTAAAAAGCATATTGCAGAGGATATCTGGCAAAAGGAGAAAATTCACTCAAGGTGAAAAGCTCAAACCCAGCTAAAGCAAAAGATAAAATATGCTTCCACACAGTTTTGTGATATCATCATCAAATGGCAGCTCACATTGATTTCTCGGTCTTCACCGTCCTTGTCCAAGTACATTATATTACAATCATTAAGGTCATGGACATTTCCATGTTCATCCAATGTGGCCTCTCCAAGCATCGATAGACATTGATGCCATTCCTTCAATTCCTCCTGCATGTGGGAAGCAAGAACACAGAAAGAGACATTTACAAACCTTGAATCTATGGTTGAGAGAGAACCAAAATTAGTGCGTAAATATAATCATGAAGGCATTGCACCTACATGAAGTTGGCTACATTACTAAAATCAAAAAATAAAAGACCATGAATTTCACAGTTTATTTGCGAGTAAGTAGCATGTTCTAGAACCCTTTAAACCATCCAGCATCCTAAACTACGGAAGAACCTTCAAGACATCCGGGCTATGAACTATCGACCAGAATCACCACGTTTCTTCACAATTCATTTGGCAAACTCTAACGAACCTTGAAAACTAAATATGCTACGCCAATTGCACGACGGGGGTGGAAAAGACAGGTCCAGGCTTGGAGAATATTTGGCTTGAGTAGGTGACATCAAAGGGCAGAAAGCAGCTAAACGGGTTAAAGTTACGTAGCCTCCACCAAACTAACAAAGCCAGCATTCAGTTAGCGAGCTGGATCATTGGAATCAAAACCTCTCTGAAATCCAGAAAGCAGCAATATTCTATATACTACATTGACAACTAACATGTCCAAGAGATAGTCATAGCAATTAAAAGAGAAGGGGAAAAAAACTAATGTACACCACTGCCCACCAATTCATAAATCCATAGGCGAATTGAAAGTTTCATTACTTCACTCGACATCGTGAACGGAAAGGCCCAACCTGTGGAATACCATGGCAATAGGAAACAGAGCAATGCGAGAAATTGTTTGACGAAATGCTCAAGAGAAGACGAACAGCCATCGTATGAACGAGGAGACCAGGATTTCGTACAAGGCATTTGGCAGCCAGGTAGCGGAAGCGAAGATCGCGAGGGATGATCTGGGAGGCGTTGAGGATGTGAAGGGCGCGACGGTATTGGCGGCCGAGGAAAAGAGTCTGGGCCTGCATATAGATGTCGGCGGCGTCTTGGGTCAAGGCAGCAACCTTGTCAGCGAAGAAGATGGCCGATGAGTAGAGATGCTTGCTGACACAGTCTCTCACCACCCCTCGGAGCTTCTCCACATTCTCCTCTCTCATTCTCGTTCCTTCCTCTCTCGCTCTCGCTCCCTGATGCGTTGGTGGGAACTGGGGAGGAGGGAAATGCAAATGGGCGGGACGACGCTGCTGCAAATTTCCGGTTATACCCCGTTACCCACGGTTATTCTTGCGAAAAAAATTTGAGGATATAAAAGGAATAATCCTGTTAAGTGTTAACTAAGCAATTGTCTTACTTACTTACCTTAAAAATTTTATTTAAAATATTTTTTTATAAGACAGAAATCTTTAAAAATATATCCACATGTTAAAAAAATGATAAATTTTGATTTATATATTAAATATATTTAGATAAACAAGTACATGAAAAAAGTAAAAAATATATATATTAGAACTGATTTTTTTCTGAAATAAGCGAAATATTTATTTAATACAGGTTAACACAGTCGCTTTTCTATATTTTTTTAAAAAGACAAAAAAAAGAGACAAAATTTTATAAATTCCACGGTTATGAACTTCTTGCCCCGTGAAAAACTGTTCGTGTTTAGACCTTAAATCATCTTAAGTTTGACAGAAATGGCTTAACATCGGCACAAAATTTTAAGTTAAATGTCCTTTTTAGTTTTATGTGATTAGATAATGCATATTTGTAATTTTCTTTCAGATATTTATATATAGCTATTTGTATCTTCGCATATTACGTATGAAAATTATTCACAGTCTCACGTGGTGGACTACGCATAAAATGGATTAGATAGTTGTGTTTATTCGTTGGGGTGGAGGTTAACGGTGAGAATGCAAGAATTGTTAGAAAGTTATATATTTTGCATCATTTATAGAGCATAAACATACTTACAAGTACTATGATTTCGTTAGCCAAGGATAATCTATTTTTTTTCCGTAAAAATGTAGATTTAAGTATATTTAGTTGACATACTAAGGGTGTGTTTGGTTGGAGGTAAAACTTTTGATGAAAAGTTTTAGAGATAGAAGTTGTCAAATTGATAGAAAATGGTGTGATATAATAGGGGTAATGATGAGGAGTAAAGAGAATAAAGTTAAAATAGATAGGTTAGTTGTATAGGTAGTTGTGTAGAAATGATTGAAAAGTAGGGTAGTTTGTATAGAAAAATGTGAAAAAATAATAAAAAAATAGAGTAGTTATGAAGAGTGAAAAGTTTTGAGTTGAAAAGTTTTAATTGATAAGTTTTGGCCCCAAACAAACACACCCTAAATTTTATAATTTTTACATGTGTGTATTTTTTTAATTTCATAAACCAACATTTTTAAGGTAAAATTACTTAAGTACCCTCAAAAGTGTTAATTTTGAACTTTAGAACAATAATACATATATCTAAACCTTATAGAATTCCATGTATACTCCTTACATTTTTGTGTAAAAAATCTTAAAGTACACCCTTGAAAATATTTTTAAAATATACTTACGTGGTAATAATAATAGCCCATACTAATAAAATCATCCTTATTTACATAGAGGGCTTGTTTGGAAAATGATAAAAAAATTTAATGAAATATTTTCTGTAAAAGATTTGAATTAAGAAAAAATAATATGATATAATGGGGCTAATGAAGAGGATTAGATAGATAGTGTTAAAATAAATATGTTAATGAGATGGATAATTGCATAGAAATGATTAAAATGTACACTTTTTTTTATGGAAAAGGTCACAGCCCTATCCCGCTCCCTTTGCAATGCAGAAGGGAATCGGGATTAGGAAGGCCCGGAATTCATTCCCAAAAAAATTGTCTATACAAATTTTTTCAAAATTTTCTTGGGGTGAGTGGTCCCACCAAACATGATGATCCAAAACAGAAATGGATATTAGATCGGCTAAAGCATGGGCAGCCGTGTTTCCTTGCCTTGGCATATGATGGACCGATATATGGGTGGCTTCTAAGAGCAAAGCCTTGATTTCGTCGATAATAACCCCCGCCGATGCACAAATCGGTCCATCGATCGCCAAAAGATTACAAAGAATGAGAGAGTCAGTTTCGATCAGAACGCTCGTGAGAGAAAGCTGCGTTGCCCACCTGTCCGCCAGCAGAAAGGCATAAGCTTCCATGAGTAGGGGCTCCATGTTTCTCCGTTGCTTCCAACCCTGAGCAGCGATAAACCATCCTCTAGAATCCCTGACGATTACCGCAAACCCCATGGAGACTCTGTCCTTGCATTTCCGTGCGTCCACATTAATCTTGTAAGATCCCCGTGGAGGTTTAGTCCATCGCGGTACCAAAATTTGGTCCAAAAATCCCCCCCGTATAATGGGCCTGGCTCTCCTGTACTCCTCGAGGAACTCCTCGCACCATTCAAGCGTGCCCGTGAATACTGGTCGGGTACAGCCCTCTTTGAAGCTGTTACGAAGATACCACACCCTTCAACAGCATAGTATAAATATTGCTAAATCACCGGATCTGTGCTTTTGAGACAGCATTCTCAAAACTCCCTGGACCGTCCGTGATTGAGTAAATGCCCCTGCCAGTCTCGCACACGTCTCCCTTGTGGACACACACCCAAGGAAAAGGTGGTTTGCGTCCTCGGCCTCAAACCTGCAAAACAGACATAAAGACTCCACCGCAATTCCCCTGTTACATAAATTCTATAAAGTGGGCAAAACATTTTTAAAAAGCCTCCACCCAAAAATTAACACCTTGCTTGGCAGCTTTGTTCGCCATATGGCTTGATAAATGACCGCGTCATCGAACACCCCCTCTCCTGAGCAAAGCATTCTGTAGGCAAATTTGACAGAAAATACACCATTTGGTTCATGCCTCCAGAAAAGGCAATCATCCTCGGCATTTGAGGGTAGTGGGACAGAGGAGATGTGATGCCATCCATGCTCACCCACCGCCGCCACAATAAAATCCCTGTTCTATGACCTCACCTCATCATTTATGAAATAACTAACCGGCACGTTTTCTGAGATAGACAACGGAAGGGGACCGGCCTTATAAATCATAGAATCCGTCCAGCTATCTTTGAAGAATCTAGCCCGTTTCTCGTTACCAATTCGCCACTTGCATCCATTTTCAATAACCTCTCTTGCCCTCATAATACTCCCCCATGTGAAGGAGTCATATGGTTTCACCTTACAAGACCATATATCGTCATTCGGGAAGTACTGGGCCTTTAGTACCCTTGAACATAATAAGTTGGTGTTGGAGGATAACTGCCACACTTGTTTGGCGAGGAGAGCAAGATTGAAGTTATGTATGTCTCTAAAACCAAGGCCTCCCGATAACTTTGAGGTGCACATGTCTCTCCAGGCGACCCAACTCATCTTACGTTTGTTTCCATTTTTGCCCCACCAAAATCTGCTTAGCATCCCATTTATGTCATTGCAGAGCGACTTGGGGAGTAAAAATATGCACATAGTATATATCGGGATACCTTGGGTAACAGCCTTGATCAACACTTCTTTCCCTCCCTAAGAAAGCAATCTTCCCTTCCACCCCTGGACTCTTTGCCAGATCCGTTCTTTGAGTCCCTTGAACGTCCCCCTTTTGGATCGACTAAGTCATGCCGGTAGTCCAAGATAATGCTGAAATTCTTGACCCGATGAACCAAGCAGATGGGTAAGCACATCCCTGTTGTTGCTTACCACATTGGGGCGAAAAAGCGTCGATGTTTTATCAACATTAATCACCTGCCCCGATGCCATTGAGTACTGTGTGAGGATGGTCATGAATGCTCTGATCTCCTGACATGTAGCCAGGAGGAAGACAAGAGGTGAGATAGGATACACTAGTTGAATAGAAATACGTAAAAAAAATTATTAAAAATAAAATAGTTGTGAAAAATAAAAAATTTTAATTCGATAAGTTTTATGTTAAACAAACATGCCCATAATGTAAAGATCAAGGGGATCGGTTCCGTGGAATTTTTGGAAGGAATGCTTTGTTCAAAAGAATCGGTCCCTGCTTACATGCTGACCCGCCAAAGCCCTGCTTTTCTGAAATTAGTTCAGATCTTATAAATTAATCCAGTGAAGATATTACAAATACTCCGACAACAAAGAAAGACGAAAATTTGGATTCCTCAGGAAGAAATGCTCACGAAATCTGCAGATTTCACTCGAGAGTGATGGCCCACGAGCCGTGAAGATGCCACAGCTCCCATAGAAAGGGTTGTCATTAGCAGCGAGGAATATTCGACAATCATGCCTTCTTATAGCAAAAACCTACTTGCAATTTCTTATAATCCTTGAGATCTGACTTTCTATTGCAGTGTTCGAGTCAAAGAAAATACTTTTATCGCTCTTCATATAATGGTGGACCTCGGATTTGTCCATGCGTTGCCAACGGCCAAGCGGCTGTGCCAGAAGCATATGAGCACATGAAATCTTTTAAGGCTTCGTCTGGGCAAGCAGTCGGAGACATTGGGTGGAAACATTGGGTTTGTTTTGTAATGAATATAAAATGTTATATTAAAATTTTTTAATTTAAAACTTTTTACTGTTCATAACTACTATATTTTTAAATTATTTTTTCACATTTTTCTATACAACCACCGTATTTTTCAATAATTTCTATACAATTACTTATATAATTAACATATCTATTTTAATTTTATTCTCTTTACTCCCCATTACCCCTATCATATCACATCGTTTAACAATTTTTATTCTCCACAACTTTTTACCGAAAATTTTATCCATTTATAAATACACCCTTAATTTCCGCTTTCCACAGTACTTTCCTGGGCTTTCTAGTACATCGACTTATATGCAAAGGCTCTGGACTACTTTAGCCAAACATGCAAACATATTTTTAAAAGGGAAGCAACCCAAATTTTCTCTTATTATATCACCCACCTTAGATAACAAGTATTTGATAAAAGCATACTTCAAGAGCAAGATAACGAGACCATTAACTCAAATCAGTACTTGGATACTTCAAGAGCAAGATAACGAGACCATTAACTCAAATCAGTACTTGGAACTTTAGACTTCCTACTAGCACTACTCTACATAGACCTCTCATTTATACTGTTATACGCAAACCTCCTACCACACTACTCTCTACACACCCATATCGCGCCCACATTTAGCTCCACAATTTAAAAGTAAAAAGCACAGGGGCGCATCAGCTCTTACAACTCTTGATGAGTATTTGGTTACTGAATGAATCATGGCCAATAAGAAACTAATTAATGTAGCTTCTATTTCACACGTTTTGAGAACAGGGAATGATGCAGCCCATTATCTTATAGAAAATGCTCTGAATGGTGATATCACTGAAGCAGTGTGGATGCAAAATTCTTCATTGTGTATAGTTGGACATTTGCGTAAAGATAATGATTTTTAGAATGAATTTCCTGATGGTTCTTCCTCTTATGGTTACCCATTTTGATGGCGGCCAATGTTCGAGGTTGTGCTATCAGTATTTTTTCTCCTGTTCAAAAAAAAAAAAAAAAAGAAAAAATTGCTACCCAATTTAGATAAGTGGACTTTCAAGTTACCTAGTTATCACAAGAATCAAAAAACTGCTAAACAGTTCCATCAAAAGAAGGGGAAAAATAATAATAATAATAATAATAATAATAAACTGCTAACCAGAAGACGAGCGCCTGGCGCAGTGGTTCTCTTGGGTTTTCACGCCCGTTGTCCGGTGTTGAAACCCGGCTATAGCATTTTCTTGTATGGTTGATGTAATAAAAAAAATAAAACACTGTTAAGCAGACTTTTTGCCAAATCACCAACCACTGCATAGCGAAAAGACCTTAGTGCCTATTTAGGAAAGCCAATCGTATGAACTCGGCGTAATACACCTATTTTTTTAATTTTGTTTATTAATTTTTACCATTTTTGAAAACTTTAAATATTTTTTTTCAAATTTTTAAAAATCAGTGCATTTTTAATAATTTAAAATTATTAAAAGGTTGTTGATTTTTAAAAATCTGATAAAATCTAAAAATGATAAAAATTGAAACATCTGTAAGATATACTTTTTTTTGATGGAGTATATTTACAACATATCTCGATTCATATCACATTCAAAGTTCTAAAACAATTCTAACAATGTTTCCAAATGGAGATAATAAGCTCCTAAATATCAACGGGGGAGACCATTAGCTCCCAACTAAATAAGAAGGACCACACACATACCCCCACAGAAATTTTAGTTCAAAATCCCCACCTGGGATTCGAACACGCGCCGGTGGGAACGAAAGCTTCGCTCCGCACCCGGCGACCAAACGAGCGCCGCTCATTTGGTACATGTTAAATATACTTAAATTAACAATTGTGTAAAAAAATTTTCAAAAAAAAATTTTAAAAAATGAGTGTATACAGAGTGCATTGAGCCCTTATTTAGTCATGCATTATGTACGTACACCAATGCTACTAAAAAAAATTTAAAACGTTTGGCCGGAACTATAAGTACCCCCATCATACGGAATAGCCTAGTAATAACAATAATAATTTCCTCCGTGCTGACGGCGAAATTTTGCTACATTCAGAAACTAGACCAAACAAGCCCTTCGAAATCACTGAAACTATGCTTATTGGTTCACCCACCACCTTAGAAAAGCACAGCTTTTAGTACCATTTTCATAAATAATTTCAAAGCCGCTAAGTACTTCCTATAGAAATTGAAAATCATCTAAAATTGTCTTCCATCTTAGATTCATACATCCAAAAAGTTCTCCACGAAAGTCTTTCAGAAGAAAAACTCGATAGACAAATGAAACTGTTTTTAAGTTGCAAAAACTCTAGGCAGAAACTAGCCCGATTGACACCTCTTCCTGTACTGCTCCACAGTATCGCTCGCAAACCTCTGTCACAAGAAAGAATAGATTGTTATGACAATTGAATGCTTCAATAAGTCGCAAGACCAGACAAGATCGTATAAATGCTATGAATGAGACAATAGCATTAACGCATTCTTTGGTACCTTAACCACCATCATCCAAAGATGCTCATAACACGTGAGGTCAGCTACACGAGTCATAGTGTCATTCCAGCCGGTCCTGGTCATAAATTATGTTCTCCGAATGCTCCAATGTTTTCAGATTACCCTCTTAACATGAGTAATATTGTGTCATTCCAGCCGGTCCTGGTCATAAATTATGGTCTCTGAATGCTCCAATGTTTTCAGATTACCCTCTTAACTATATGCTTTTGGCACTCATTTCTCTTATATCCCTCCTAAGCAAATATAAACTCATCTCCCAACTAGGGGCAGTTTCTAACCTCTGATTTACATGTCCCAACAATAGTTTATTTCTGCTCATTTTATTACCCTATTGGCTCAACTCCTAGAATTAGACTAGACTTACTTCAGATTGTTACCCATCAGTCTTTCCCATTAAAATTTTATTGGTGTGACAACCATGTCAGGTAAAGAACAGTTTCTCACGTAAATTTTGTAGCTCACGTTTATTATCAATGAGTTCCACCGGAAATGTCCTACATGGAATTTTTTTTAACCATGTGTTCCAAATATTGAAAATATAGAAACCCATGTATATTTGAAGATTCGCTACACAGGCACTAAAACATTGTGTTAGTAAACAGTCATAAGGACATAAATGGAGGGATTACAAGAAAATTATAAGAAAGGAAAATGCAGCAAGACTTACAACTTGGCAGGTAATGCAAATATGAAGCAATTAAAAATGAGAATTTGGAAGGTAAAAGGAAACTCACAGATTTTGTTGAAAGCCACAATATCACAGCTCTGAATGTACTCGTTACATGGTTCAACAGTAAGATGATCCTCAATAAGAGAATCAACAGACACCAAATCATCCACAATTGTCATCATAATCTGCAATTTTTTGATACCATAGCCAACTGGTGCAAGCTTTGCTGCACAGCATCAGTGCAATTAGTTAGACCGGTAATATGAAAAAGAAATTTCAAGGATGAGCAATTTTTGAACATCTGTCACATAGGCCTTTACGCTGAGCCAAAAGCTATCTGCCAAAAGATTTAACCAAAGGACCTCATCAATACAGCTAGGCTTCCCATCACACACAGAGAATTGGCAGCATTATAACCCCATGGGGTCAGTTCCTCTGCATGCAAACCACTAGTGTCACATAGAACCATGCCATCATCCATCATTTAACAGGTAATTTTAGCCCATCTGACAACTTGAAACTGCCAAAAGTTTTCAACCAGTCCAATCACCAGAACAAATGATTCACAGTTCATAGAAGCCATAGGGAGGTTTTCTCTCTCTTTCGTGTATGCTGTCTGCCAAAAAAAAGAAGTATCCACCCATATAGATGTTTCTTTCTTTCTCGTTTTGGTGCACTTGTATACAAGGAAAAAAGTATGTATGAAGAGAGAGAACATACAAGCTCCCCAGAGCAAGCCCTGCTGCTGAACGCTTCGGACTGCCTCTTCAAGCTTTTTCATGTCTGTCTCATCGTCCCAAGGTTTCACATCCAACAACACCGATGACTTTCCACCTGATGGAAACAAATAAATATAAAATAATCAACAATAGCAGACTAAGTTGAATAGCTAGAAGAATTCATCAGGAAAATCAAGTATTCACTGGCTATATTCCCCTCGTGGACTTTATTATTCAGAAGTTATCAATGAAACATGAATAGGCAAAGAACCTACTTTCTTTCTTTTTCCCAGATGTCTTGACAGCTGCAGCACGTTCTTCAGCTGCTTTCTTTTCCTCCTCGGTTTCTTCTCCAAACAGATCAACATCATCGTCATCGTCATCTGCAGCTGGAGGCTGCAACAGAAGTTTGATGTATAAAAGAGGAAATAGTTTTATCGGTTGGTCATATCTGTAGCACAGGATGAATGCAACTCATGGAAGTAGCTCGACTCAAAGGTGACACCAAAACATGATATTTTATCGCTTTAGGCTCAGAATGCAAGTTACAGAATATGAATGCAGCTCATGGAAGTAGCTCAGCTCAAAGGTGACACATAACATGATATTTTATCACTACATGGCTCGGAATGCAAGTTACAGAATATGATATGTTATTGGCTCAAAATGCAAGTTACCTTTCTCTAAATTTAAAATCAAATAGCAATATCAAATACTTCAAAGAGAAAATGTATAGGCACAAGCATGATCAAATGTGTTATGCATGCTTTTTTTCAAGGTTCAAACTTCAAACCTTCAGCATTTTCATTTAACTTTCAAAAACAAAGAAAGTAAGCAGCAACATTGGGCAGGTACTTGTAATTTTTTAGATAATCTAGATATTCTATTTCTTATTTATTATTATTTGAGGCTACAATTGCTTGACCTAAATCCTGAAAATATTCATGTTAATTTAATCCATTTTGATGCAAAACTGCCATTGCAGTCTTCATCTTGATGATGCCCAAGTATAGTATACTAATCTAGTAAGTCACAACAATTCACACAACTTGTTACATACGACAAACAATGACAAACATGCAAATCGAACTATGAAGTTGTTTTAGATCCTATGGGCAAATGAAAAACAAAAACTGCATATTTTCGTGGAAACTAGAAAATTGCATGTAAACCTGCACTTGATTAAGCAATTACAGTAGATTAATACTTTATGAAACCACCATGATCTTCAGAGGAAGAGGAAGAAAAATAATGTATATGGCTAATTTCATGGAAACCTAACTGAATAAATTCAGCGAAGCATTCTACCAAACTCATCCTACACTGCATAACTCAGCCACAAGCTGCGAAACTACAATAAATACCAAAGAATGATGAAACAGTACCTTAGTGTCAGGAATGGCCTCTTGATTTGCAAGAACAGGTGCTTCTATTGTGACTCCTGCACCCTCTCCAGATACACCACTGCATATTCCATTACCAGAAATCAGAGTATGCACGCATGGTGGATAGGCATGTGCAAACATGTGTGTGCACATGGACATGAGTGTGATAGAGAGGGAAGTTCCAGATCACAAACTTACCAAGTCCGTAGTAGCGCATCAATGTGGTTATACCACCGACACACATTAATATATTCTGATGATGGTTTATTCAAAAGAGCAGAAAATACAGTAACATCGTCCTGTGAAGCCTGGTATCTGACATTAATAATAAGAAAACCAAATGAGGAGAAAGAACCAACAACGAAGAAGTAAAACTATATCTACTAAAATAGGGGGAAGAGTGTTAATGAGGCAGATGCTAAACAGGGAAACAACAATAAAGATTGATGTCAGCATGAAATGCCTCCATAGGGAACAATTCCAACAAGGAAATTAGTCAAATTACCCAGTGATGTAACTGCGGGTCAGAAGATATTCATCGAGTTTCTTGACAGCAGTGTCAGTGACAGGACAAATGAGAGTAACTGCCATTGCTATGAATAATTTATGGATCTGCAATGAAGAACCAAAAGAGATATATAAACAGCAGCTTCAAGTGGAACAATAAGAGTCATCCTTTCGTCAACAATGTAGATACACAACACTGCAATATTTGCTATTTAAAAACAGAATTACCGATTCAGTAAAGAGACGCTGAAACCAGAAAAACATGTAAGACAGCCAAAACCAATGCATAGCAAAACCCATGAATCACAGGGTAAAGTGTTATTGCTTAATTGTTTAATTTTAGGCCTTCCACAATTTTACAGTGCTAACAAAATTTACAAACCACGAAGAGAGCAAACATCAATGTGCTCAAAGGTAGGTTAATTAAATGAGTAACTGTGTCAGGAACTTAAATAATATTTTGTGTTTTGTAGATGAATGAGTAGTGATATCTTTTATACATTGCAGGTGATGGTCGGATTTATATGAGATTCAGGTTGGTCACTTGCAGAATTGTGGCATCTGCATAATTGTATCAGTCAGGTTTCACAGATCACAGTTGTGCAGTAGCATGTTTATTGCTCGTAGCTATGACTTTATCTATTCGAGTTATTTAAAGTGGAATTTGCAGCTCTAAAGATTAGATTCACGACATTATGTGCCCAGCACATCTTCATTTAGATTCAGCTTGTCATGAGGATATCCTTCAGCACAAAGCTACTTTATGCGTGCATGAAAAACCAAGACATTTTTCCAAATCATGATAAAACCATTAAATAATAATAAGTCAACTTTAGATCCAACCAACGTATAAAATCATAGGAGATTAACCGACCTTTATACGAGATCAATTGTACGAATTATGGAAATTAAATAAAAAGGCCTGTGATTTATGTGTACTCCACTGACAACTTGATTTAGTTTCAATAAGAATTTTCGTATTTAGCGAAAAAAATCGTTAATCATTGGACGCCATCAGTATGCACGCTACATTCTGAAAATCTTGAATGATCAAGTAGGAAAAAAGATCCCTTTTCTGGAAAAATTTTAAAAAACAAACACAGGAAACAGAATATAAACAGTGGAATGCATGATAGAGTAAACGAATCGAAGCAGATGTTTTTGAATGTTTTCCAAGGCGGGGGAAAAAGGCAAATATGAAAATTTTAACCCTTCGGTTTCGCCTCCATGTAACCAAGGCTGGAGCTGGCACTAAAAAAATCGCAAAACCAGGTAAATATAGATATGACATTTCGTAGGCTTTTTCCACACAAAAAAAAGTGGATTTTTGTAGGCATGAACGCAAATTCCTCGACGTCTTTGTACAGATCGTTTATCCAACATCTAATAATTCAAGCAGATCAGAAAAAAAAAAAGAGACAAAAACATAAACATAAAATAAAATAAAATAAAGCATAATGGAGTTCAAAGATTAAAGCATCAAAATTCCAGTCAAAAGGTAAACTTAAAACACGATTTCTTCTGTCTGAGGATTGATCGCAGAGATAAAGAAAATTCACAGTAGCAGCAGTCTTAGTAGAGAAATTGCCAACGGAGACAGCTCACTTCAACTCTAGGGCTTGAAGAACAGATGAAATTTATATACTGCAGCGCCGCGTAAGTGCGGGGGCATAGCCCACCGTGTTTCCGAGGTGGGAGTGGGACTACTTGCGGATTGCGGTGGGTTACGCACGATGACATGGAATGCCACGTCGCAGGATCCGTTGCCCAATAAAGAGAATTGCCCTCTATCCCGGGTGTGAAGATCACATCTGTTAATTAAATAAAACGTAGTAGAATATATTTTTACCTGATCAGAGCCATTCAAATCTTTTTTTACTTGATTCAATCCATAAGATGCCTTCCTTAACTTTTTATTTCTAATACTCGAATTATAGAAAATAAAAATTTTAACTGTAAAATTTATATATATGCACATTTCACGGTATAAAGATTTAATACATACATACAAAACTAAAGTATAGAAAGTAATGATGTAAATTTGATCGATCTCAACTCGAATATTCAATACATACAAAGCCGAATTACATGAAGTGGTGGTGTAAATAATTTCGGTTTCAACCAATTAGGTATTTTGAAAAAAATAAGCTATGTAGCTTAGCTTGAACCAACCCGATTTAGGATGTAGGTTGACTTGAGTAAGATAAGTGTCATCCCCACGTGAAATATATATCCTCATCAGCAGTCCATCGTATCCGATTTAAGGTCTGTTTGATATTTGCAAAAACCCGTAAAATCTCGTAAAACTTTTCAAACCCTGGGCAGCCGCGAAAAAACCAATCGTATCACTGTTCCGTCGTCGCAGCTATACCGAAATTCAGTGCTGGCAGATATATCGAAATTCAGCGCATTAGAAAATTCTGCTGCTATTATCATTAACTTTCCATGAATTTCCATGAATTTCCATACGCACTCAAGATCGCTGCAGCATTTTCGGCGCATCCATCAACGAGACAACGACCAGCTCTGCTGAAAAGACAACTTTTACGGGCGCGAAAACCCGTCACCGGATTTTTGTGGAATACCAAACAGACCATTTATTTTCAAGCGCAATGCTTACAACAATATCGAAAACCGTAACGGATATGACTATGGAATTAATTTTATATGCACTTATGCAGGGTATATTCGGAAACTGGAAAGCTATAAAATTTTTAAGTGGAAAGGTTTTTATATAAATTTTTTTAATTGGTAGAAAATAATATAATATAATATTAATAATAGCAAAGAATAAGATAGTAAAATTAAAATAAATATATTAATTATTAAATCTTTTATGCACGATCGGAAACACGGGGTGTTCTCGACTGCTGGTAAACACTGAAAAAACAATCTTTGGTCATGGGGTGTCATACTCTGCTACAACTTTCACCATTAGATGAATGCTATCTAATTTGCATTGCAATGCCAATAAATTTAAGAAAAAATTCTTTGTTAAATAACATCTTGCTTGAAGTCTTATAAGAAACTTGTTTGTCAAGTTCTTTTTTTTATTATAGCCTTTTTTTTAATATTCAAATCAATAAGGGTTGTCCTCATTTTTCAAGTTCTCCACATCCCCATCGGTGCTCAAAACATAGTTTGGAGGATTTTTATCCAAATCCAAAACACATGGATTAGCATAGATGAAATTAAAGAGGACATGTAGTCGAGGAAGGTTTTTGTCCTGCAAATCTTGATGGTGAAGATAAAGACATACACGTTGACAACAAAAGCAATTTGTTATACCAACAAAAAACAACAAGTGTTTTAATACCCAATGAGACCATGCATGGGCTAGACCAATGAGGTGAACATAAATCAAAACAACAGCACTCCAATTCTTATCCATTAAAAAAAATTATAACTTCAATTATAAGACTATATACAAGGTCATGACAAAAATCAAAACTTAAGTTATAACACACGTTCAAAGCTAAAACTAAATCTAATCGACCAAAACCAACTCAAAGCATACAAAAGTAGAAAATTTTGAAGAAATCTACCCACCAACTAGTTCCGATGCAAGTTTCCTTCTGTCAAAATCAGATTTTGCCACTTCACATTATCATCTTTTCTTTCTCTTCCAGCACAAATAGACAATGCATAGGTCGTGCGAGAGAGACTCGTGAGCTTCCAATGCTGATTTGAGATCCCTGCGAGCTTTTGGCAAGACACTTACGAGCTTCCACACATGGATTTGACACACTAACAAGCTTACATTGTGGATTTGAGACACCTGCAATCGGGAGAATGAGACAAGGATCAGGCAAAAGAGAGCGATCTTTTCCCATAGCAATGAGAATCCAAGTGGCTACTTAGAAGAGGTGATGAGAAGAAAGGGAGAGAGTATGGGTTTGGAGCTGAGAATGGCACTAAGACAATTAGTGCCGCCAAAAATGCATAATATTTGTGCTTGTCATGCCCAAATTGGTGCATGCAATAACTGTTTTTTGTGTGTTGTGCACAAGCACAGTTGATAATTTTTAGTCACTCAAGTATGGCAAAAAGATTAAAATGACAAGTTGTGATTGCATTCAATATAACTTTTTGTTGTTACCAAACAACTTGACACATTTTAATTTGAGAAGTTTTTTTGGTATAAACAATCACGTGAGTATGAATAAATCAATTTTGTATTTTTAACTTCGGTTGTGTTTAGTTGGGCATAAAACATTTTAATCAAAAACTTTTTATTCTTCATGGCTATTATATTTTTTAATTATTTTTTTCTGATTTTCTTATATAAACTATTATGCTTTAAAATAATTTATACACAATTATCTATACAACTAATATATATATTTTAACTTTATTTTTTTATACTTGATCATTACACCTATTATATCATATTATTTTATATCAGTGTAGTGTATGTTTAGGAAAGTAAAAGATGCAAGAAATGTGAGATGAGAGTAAAAAATGAAATATTTTCAAAATGATACGAGGAAAGTAAAAAATGTAAGAAATGTGAGACGAGATGAGAAAAAAAAATAAAATATTTTCAAAATGATACGAGGAAAGTAAAAGATGTAAGAAATGTGAGACGAGATGAGAGTAAAAAATGAAATATTTTCAAAATGATACGAGGAAAGTAAAACATGTAAGAAATGTGAGATGAGATGAGAGTTAAAAATAAAATATTTTCAAAATGATACGAGGAAAGTAAAAGATGTAAGGAATGTAAGACAAGATGAGAGTAAAAAATAAAATATTTTCAAAATGACATGATTGATATAAAATGATAAGACTAAAGTTGAAATAAATATATTTGTTAAAAAGTAATTGATAGGAAAAATAATTAAAATATACAGATAAAAGTAAAAAAAATTATGATAATTAATTGATTATTATTAGGAAATTTTGCTCCCGTGATATTCCAACCCACGTTTCCCACGTCGATTGCCAAACGCGCACTTATCAATTTTTAGCTAAAAATTTCTCATAAATTTTAACCCTTTTCAAACACATCCTAAAATTAGTGCTAAAAAGCAGTTTATTTAGAGTCCTTGACCGAAAGAAGCCCGTGACCTTGGTGACAGCCGCTCTCTGGCCAACGAAGGATAATGGCGGCAAGGGTAATAAGTGTCTCCAGCCGCTCTCTTGCAAACGAAGGTTAATGGCGGCAAGGGCAATAATTGTCTCCAATACTCCTCTTTATTCAGCTCCCCCCAATCAAAAGCAGCACTCAAGCTTTCACAGCTATAAACAAAACGATGGGTTTTTCTTTTTCGCACCCTTTCCGAAATTCCCTTGTTATTCCCACACCTCGCGTCTTCTTAGGCCCCTCAGAATTTCCGCATTGCTCCAACAAACACCCCATCCAAAGCAAATCAACCCCGACCCCAACTCAGAAATTTGTAGATTCTGCGATTTGGGCGACCTCAAATCGGCAATGTCTTTGCTGTCTGGCTCCGACCCAAGAAAATCCCAGCTTGATTCCAGTACCTATTGCTCCGTGCTGCAGCTGTGCGCTGATTTTAAATCGCTTTCTGATGGCAGACATGTTCATGCGTATTTATTCTCTCATGGCGTCGATCTCGACAGTGCTCTGGGCTCGAAATTGGTATTGATGTACGTTAAATGCGGCGATTTGGAACAGGGCAGATGGGTCTTTGACAGGATTGAGAAACCTAATGCCTTCGTCTGGAATACTGTCATGAACGAATACATGAGGATTGGGGACTTCGGAAAAAGCGTTTCTCTATTCAAAGAAATGCTAGAGTCTGGAATACAGCCGAATTCCTATACTTTCCCATGTGTTTTGAAGTGCCTGGCTGCTTTGGGGAATGCCTTGGAAGGCGAAAGAATTCATGGGTATTTGGTGAAGTTGGGTTACTGTTCATGTAATGCAGTTGCGAATGCTCTTGCGGCATTTTATTCAAAGTGTAAGAAAATCAGAGTAGCGTACCAAGTGTTCGATGAAATGGTTGAGAAGGACGTTATATCATGGAACTCGATGATCAGTGGGTATGTTTCCAACGATCTTTCTGAAAAGGGCGTTGAAATTTTCAGGCGAATGAGGTTCCTAGGGATTGTCATGGATCAAGCTACAGCACTGAGTGTTATGCCAGCTTGTGCAGAAATGGGCTTACTTGAGTTAGGTAGGGCAATTCATGCACATGCACTAAAATCTAATTTTGGTGAGGAAGTCATGCTTTGTAGCTCTTTATTGGACATGTACGCAAAATGCGGTGATTTGCATGGTGCTGCTCAAGTTTTTAAGAGGATGAGTAAGAAGACTGTGGTGTCATGGACTTCAATGATATCAGGGTATGCTCGAGGTGGGGAGCTTGACAAGGCAATCAAATTGTTTCATGAAATGAGCTCTGAAGGTATTAAGCCAGATGTCTTTGCAGTTACAAGCATACTCCATGCTTGCACATGTAGTGGATCATTGGAGCATGGTAAAGGCATCCACGATTACGTCATGAGAAATGGCTTGGAATCAAATCCAGTTGTTGCTAATGCACTGATGGATTTGTACGCGAAATGTGGAAGCATGGCAGATGCTAGATTAATTTTTGATGAGATGAGCACCAGGGACGTTGTTTCTTGGAATACTATTATCGGAGGATACTCGAGGAATCGCCTTCCCAATGAAGCGCTTGGCCTTTTTACTGAAATGCAGCTTGAATTGAAGCCGAATGGTGTGACCATGTCCTCCATCCTTCCAGCTTGTGCCAGTTTGTCAGCTCTACACAGAGGTAGGGAGATCCATGGTCACATTCTCAGAAACAGTCTTGTTTCTGACATCTATGTAGCGAATGCTCTCATTGACATGTATGCAAAATGTGGAGCATTACTGCTTGCCCGTTTGCTGTTTGATAGGATAGCCGGGAAGGATCTTGTTTCATGGACTGTGATGGTTGCAGGATTCGGCATGCATGGGCATGGACAACAAGCCGTTGAACTTTTTAATCAAATGCTGAAGTTAGACATCAAGCCGAATGAAGTTTCTTTTGTTGCAATACTCTCAGCCTGTAGCCATTCAGGTCTAGTTGATGAAGGGTGGAAATTCTTCAATGTCATGAGAAATGACTGCAAGATTGAACCCGATTTAGACCACTACATATGCATGGTTGATCTGCTCAGTCGGGCTGGGAATCTAAGCAAGGCTTATGAATTCATCAAATCAATGCCAATCAGGCCAGATTCCAATGTTTGGGCTGCATTGCTCAATGGTTGTTGGTATCATCGAAATGTAAAGCTCGCAGAGAAAGCAGCAGAACATGTATTTGAACTAGAACCCGAGAACGCAAGCCATTATATTCTCCTCTCCAATATTTATACAGAGGCAGAGAAGTGGGACGCTGCTAAGAATGTGAGGGAGAGGATTGGCAGCGGCAGCAGGCAGCAAAAGAACCCTGGCTGCAGTTGGATTGAAATCAAAGGCAAAGTCCATGTTTTTGCAGCAGGGGATCGGTCACACCCACATGCAAAGAGAATACGAACACTGTTGGAAGGGGTGACAACTAGGATGAAACAAGAAGGGTATGAGTCAAAGCAAAGGTATGCAATGGTGGATCCAGAGGATGTGGGGAAAGAGGCAGCACTCTGCGGGCACAGCGAGAAGCTGGCCATCGCTTTTGGAATCTTGAAATCGCCGCCGAGAAAGCCAATAAGGCTGGCAAAGAATCGAAGGATGTGTGGAGACTGTCATGAGGTAGCCAAGTTCATTTCCAAGATGGTTGGGCGGGAGATCATCTTGAGAGACTCGAATCGGTTCCACCATTTTGAGGAAGGAAGGTGTTCTTGTAGAATGTAGAGGATGCTGGTGAAGCGTTGGTTGGAATGCATGTCATTGATCGAATTTCTAAAGATACTGGAAACCACAAATCAGCATTGCTCTTTCTCTAATTCATCAGTTACAGAAATCATCCAAACCCGGAAAATAGTGAAAAACTACGGACGACCCCAAAACATACACCCAGATTCCCTCGTTGACTCAAGAAAATTACTGCAGAGCGTATCCCTAAATCAAGGAATGATGAGCTTCCTCCCAGCATAGATAGTATCCCCGCTTAGACCATTCGCCTCCTTAATCGCATCAATCGACACCTGAAACGAAAACCCAAATCATTAAAGCCCCAAAACATTAGAATCATAGGACAAACCCCGACAACGAGGGGTGGTGGTGGTTTTGGTGTTGGGGTTTTGGGGTGTGTGTGTGGCGGGAGGTGGGGGGTGGTGGGACGGTGTGGGGGGCGTGTGGGTCGAGGGGAAGGGAACCATACCCCGTATTTTCTAGAGAGTCCCCAAAGCGTATCTCCCTTTACAATCTCTATCGTCCGCACGGACCTTTCGTTCTGCAGGAAATGAAGAGCTTTAAAAAGCATAAATCAAAGCTCGGACCGTGAGATCGGAGAACCTTTTCTTTTTTCTTTTTGTTTTTTTTTTTACCTTTGTGTCGTCATTCGATGGAGTGGATTTCTCGCAGGGTTTTGGAGCATTGTTTCCGTTGTGCTGGCAGAAGTTGAGGTTGAGCGCCTTGAGGATGCTCATGGCGATTCCGGAGAAAACGACGAAGCCAGCGGTTTTCGCGACAGCTGCTTCCTTCCCTTTCTCGCCCTCACCATCGCCTCTGCTGTTGGGTTGCGAAGCTGACATCGTCTCCCGCGTTGCGATTCCGAGCGCAGAGCGAAGGCAAAGGAGAAAAACGAGAGCAGTTTCAGTTACTGCGTCCACACTCACTGCTGTGGCTGTAGGCTTGGGAAGTCCCAGATTCGCCTTTGGGCTGAGGCTCGGACTCGTAGTACCAGAGCTGGAGGTTCGTTGCAGCATGTAATAAGTTTATCATTTTTTAAATTAAAATTTATCGTATTAGACTACCTGGGTATTTATGAAATTGGACCCATACGTATTAATTCTTGTCAATAAATAAAATCTGAACGGTCCAGCTATGTTAGGGATGTAACTAGAACTTACGAATTGGGATTTCCCTTAGCATTAAGTTTAATCTTATTTATGAAATCTACACCCTGATTCTATCTATAAAATTTAAACTCTAATCTTAACGCTAGTGTATAAGAGTTAGAATAATCTAAAAGCTAGGTAATTTGAATTTGTGTTGGAATTTAGATCGACAAAATTTTGTACTTAAAAGCGATAAGTTTTGACATAAAAAAATGATAAATTTAAAATTTTATGTAAGTGTAATTAGTAAGTCATCTAAACAAAAATAATAACGCATAATCTAATTAAATTTAAGAAAAGCATTGTAGTATTGTATATTTTTGAAAGAAATTTGATTTTCTTTTGTAAATGTAAATATAAATATAAATAATATAATCTACCTATAATATCAATTCAATATTGCAAACATTCATGCAAGCATACGTAAAAATAAAGTAAAATATAGAAATGTAAGAAATAGTATTTAAATTGTCTATTTCAAATTAAATGTAAATAGGGAATTGGATTTGAGTTTTTTTCAATCTTAAGGTGTGTTTGGAAAGTAATGAAACATTTACATGAAAATTTCTTGGTATAAACATTTTTAAATTGGTAGAAAATGATGTAATATGATGGAGATAATGATGAGGAATAAAGAGAATAAAGTTAACATTATATGTTAGTTGTATGAGTAGTTGTATAGAAATAATTGAAAGATACGATAGTTGTATGGGAAGATGTAAAAAAAAAATTTGAAGATATGATAGCTATGAAGATTAAAAAGTTTTAGATGGATATGTTTTTTTTTTCGCCAAACATTCTCTTAATCTTATTTGTAAAAAAATTTAACCAAAATCCTACTTCTAATATTAGTTTTCGAACAGCAGCACAAAATCTAAACTATCCTACAAACACCAATTCAGTTCACATTGGAAATTGGCTAATAAATCGAGTAAATTATTGAACAACATATCATTCAAGACCTGTGACTTAGGAACATTGAAATTCCAGCACGTACACAATTTATCTGAATGGAGAACATTCCACAACAAAATACAATTTAAGACCACGCAAAATCTGTTTAAAATATATCGAACAAATAGAAATTAAAATATTGCAAGCAAACAGAAATACCTACAGTATTCAACAATCACACAAACAACACATCTAACAATACATAAGCAGCGCATCTAACAATCATATACTGCACAAACACGATACATTAGACATTTAAAATACATACGCAACAGTGAGTAATCGCGCGTAAAGGGGATTGACTACTGAACATCAGACCTATCTGTTGTCGATCTCATTTACATCCTTACACTAATTCTGCCTTTATTTATAAATTGGGTTCGAGACTTCCAGTAGTTGTTGTTCGTTAGTTTTGGGCATTGCAAAGGAAGGCCTAAACACAAATTTGCACATCCAGAATAACTCAGGTTGGATGGATTAGAGTTTAATTTTAATCCTAACCTATTTAAAAATATCAATCTTAATTTGTTTCTTTGTTACTTAAAAAAATCAAGTTGGATGAATTAGAGCTTAATTTTAATCTTAACCTATTTAAAAATATCGATCATATTCTGTTGCTTCATTTGTAAAAAGAAAATCTCAATTCTAACCTATTAAAAGCTTATTTAATAAACAAGTTGTGTGAGTTATTAATGGGTTGTGTATATATTAATCACAAAAACACAATGCATAAATAGCCAACAATATAAAAAAAAAAATAGTGCATAAAGAGGGGAAGAAAGAAAGATAATGAAACAAGGAGAGAGGGACAAAGTCGAATATAAATGGTGAGAAAATAGAAAAATAAGGAGGAGTAACAAGATAAAGAAGGAAATAAGAAGAGAGAAATGGTCAAAGAAGGGATTAGAGATGATGAGAGAGGGAAAGAGAGCGAAAGAGATAAGCTACTTAGAGTTTAGTGTAAATGGGTTGACAGATTACTAAATTGGTTGACAAATTATAAAATTTCAATTTTAGTCTATTTATTTATTTAAATAAATTAATGAATTGTAGATTATACACAATTTATTCTAAAATTTCAATCCAAATTCATTTTATAAAAAGATCAACTGGTTAACTATAACGATTAACAATTGTAGCCATAGTCAAGCAAAACGAATGTTTGACGAAATGTTTTTACTAATCAGTTGATTGTTGCGATAGCAAAAAGACGATCTCTTCTGCCAATTTAATAAGGATAATTTGTAAATATACCTGCTTAGCTTCATTAAAATTGCAAATATGTCTACAGTTTCAAAAATTACAAATGACCTCATATATTTAGTCGTAATTGCAAATAACCCTCATGTCATTACTGTATCGTTATAATATGAGGTTTATTTGTAACTATAGTTAAGCTATGTGGGAGTTATTTGTAAAAGTTAAACATACCACTTGGTTTCTAAAATTGCAAATACACACAAGTAGTTTATATATTTTTGCAAATATGCCTATATCATGATGATGTTATAACCATGTGAAGGTTATTTGCGATAATGGCTAATTTATGCGAGAGTTATTTATAATTTCTGAAACTATGCAACTATATTTGCAATTTTCATCCAACTAAGTGGATATATTTATAAATTATCCATTGAATAATGTTATTGTCGACTTGTGGCCGCTTTTGTTTACTCAGCTAGCTCCAGAACCCGAGCCAAAAGAAAAACCTGCATACATAAAACTGTATATGGCCAAATCGGGTCATGATCAGTGGGTGGCCCTAATTGAAAATGTGGATCACTTAAACGGCAGCAGTTGGAATTTGGAAGCGGTGACGTGACATGGTGTAAAACAGCGGCGTCCACACAAAAGCATGCAGGCGAGTGCCGACCAAGCCGAGTCGCGTGCAACTTTGTATTACGCCCGTGGCTGACTTCAAGAGAGCGCAGAGAGTCTCCAGACAGAGCGCGAAATAAGTTGCAAGGCTGAGGGATTGCCATGTCAGCAGGGCCCCGAAAGATGAATGAATATTCAGAATTTTCCTCTGCCTCAATTACGTTGGATTCCATTTGAAATATCTGGCATATTTTCGGGAGTCTGTTGCCACTTCTCATGGAATATCTCCGTTGTTGCAAGTGCAGCAGATTGGTCCTGTGAATCGAATCGTCGGTTGCTTAGGCTATGGCTATGGCTCAGCTGGCAGCGCCCGTTTGCACCGATGCGCTCAGCTTCTCCAGAAGCTTCTCTGCCGGCTCCAGAAGCCCGTGGCGGAGGTTTGCTGGGACCAGTCCGTCCGCCGGTGGTAAACCAAGGAAGCTTCGGACCAAGGCCATGGCGGACAACTCTGATGCGCGGGAGGCCGTTGCTGACAATTACTACTCTGTTTTGGGGCTGGTGCTTTTCCTACTCTTATTCTCTTCTTTCTTCAGATGCTTGTAGTCGTTCCAATTAATGGGATTGAATTGTTAATTGCAATGAGTTCATCTTCGGAATATTGTTTGAACTTGAGCTCAACACAATTATCGATTAATCGAATTCGAATCTCAAGCTGTCGCACGTTACTACGGTGCATCGACTGTAATACTTGCCTTCTCATTGCTCAAGATGATGAAAGATCTTGAGACATTTAACAGTAATACTTTTCGTTTTGGACCAATCATTAGGCTGCAAAACGAGACATCATCCAAAGAGCTATCCCGACCCAAGTCTCCAGCAGGATTTGATTAGGCTGATTTGATTTTTTTTTTTGGGGGGGGGGTGGGTTGGTGGTGGCGCGCGGGGGTGTGTGGGGTGGGTGTAATCATGATTGGCGACGTTTGGAATTCAGATAAACTCAGCCAGTTTAGTCGTTATTTCATAGCTTTTGTGATGACTAATCTGGAAGTAAACCTCAAATAGCAGCCGAAGTCCTCTACCAACTTGAGTCATGGAACAGCTGTTGTTTTGCCCTTCTTTTTGATAATGCCCAGCTCTACTTCGATAACCATTTGGATTTATTACTGCATTTTCTTAAAAATATTTATAAATATCCAAACATTGTCATTCCTTATCAACATCTGGGTTGTCTATGTCACCAGGTACCAGATGCAACACCAGCACAGATAAAGAAGGCTTACTATAATTGCATGAAAGCTTGTCATCCGGACTTGAGTGGAAATGACCCGGAGACAAACAACTTCTGCATGTTCATTAATGAGGTCTATGGGGTGAGTCTTAACAACATTATTTTAAAACTATCAGGAATTGCCAGTTAATTGGAATCTTTCTTTCTAATGGTAATCAGTTCAATGCAGGTGCTAAGTGACCCCCTTCAGCGTATGATTTATGATGAAATTCATGGGTATGCATTAACCGCTATCAATCCATTCGTAGACGACACCAGCCCAAAGGATCATGCCTTTGTTGATGAATTTAGTTGCATAGGTATGAGCATATTTTCTGTTCAAGAAGCATTCACGTCACAATTCCAGTTCCTAATTTTTTTTATTATTCCGCCCAAGAGGTCTGAATCATGGATTGAAGAGTCACAGTTTTGTGCATACAGGCTGTAAAAATTGTGCAAATTTGTGTCCGAATGTCTTCAAGATTGAAGACGACTTTGGAAGAGCAAGGGTACAATGCCAATCAGGAGATCCATCTCTGGTGCAACAGGCAATTGATAGTTGGTATGCGCCTATTTTTTGCAGTCTAGCCTCAACAGTGACCATCCATGTAATTGCATGGCATGATTCTTTAAATGCATATCGGGCCCTTTGAATTCATTGTACTCTTTATGAAAGACTTTCATATTCCTAAGTTCCCTTATCATAGTCTAAGAGTAAACAAAATCATAGCATTCAAGCTCCGCTCTGCATTAGCAGCTTGTAGCCGGGATTGGATTCTCTTGATGCACTTTAGATTTCAGGATCGCCATTAACATCTTTCCCTTCTTACTCTACTTAAAGATGAACCTACTGTGAATCTGTTTGCTCTCATGCATTGGAGAACTGAAATGTGCATGATGAATGCACAAGACACTGTAGGCATAAAAATTGTTTTGCAATCTTTAATTAGGTTTTAAACTCTCTACTTTAAACAGATAGGTTATTAATCTATATATTTTCTCCTTTTCAGCCCAGTTGACTGCATTCATTGGACTTCTGCTGCTCAACTTTCTTTGCTTGAAGATGAGATGCGAAGGGTTGAGAGAGTAAATGTAAGAAAAACACATAATTCCGTTCATGAATCAGCGTTAATGGTCTTCAAATCTCCACCTATACATGATTCAATTTCAACTGTCAATGTAAGATATTTAATGCTGAAACTCAATCAAACTGGTGTCTACGTCTGGAATGCTCCAACATGTGAAGAATTGGAAGGGTTTTACAATCCTTATTCTTCAGTTACTCAATACACGTCACAATTACTTGAGGTTATTAAGGGATAAACTGTTTAACAATAAAGAAGTATTTATGATAATGCCTCCTTTCTCCAATGATTATCAGAACGCAACTATGGTTTCTCAAAAGGCTTCTTGTAGACACGGTGTCATACAGATGTAATATCTAATCTATGCTTCCTTATTTAAGCATGATAATACAGCAGTGTTAAATTGTCTTCGGTGGAAGGACCATACAGTTAATGAAAAGAAACCATTCAGTTAATGAATTTTTCTTTTCAATGTTAGACAGCATTTTGGTGTTAAAACTGTTGTTTCATGGCATCATGCTGTTTCCTAGGCGCTCTTCATCATTGGTTATGAATCAGGTCGCTTTACCTATGCAATTCTCTGCTCACGGGATAATTATTTTATCCTTTGAGGTTGAAACAATATTAACCTCGACATGTAGTGATAATAGCCTTAATTGGCATAAAAAGGTAAAAAGCCAGAACCCAAGTTGGACAAAAGAGGTAGAAAGAATGTAATTAGAAGTAATGCCATTATGATACTCCAAATTTGAAACTATGGGTGGGAGGGTTGCGGAGGAAACATCATAAGAAGGAAAGAAGGTTTTCATAAATAATTTAACAATAGAGTCCCTGTGAGTTGGTTCAGTTATGTGCTGTTTGATCATTAAGAAGCCTTTCACTTTCCTTTATAAGGTTCAGCCATGGAGCCGCATATGTCCTTCTTAATGAGATGTGATGCCCCTTTTTGTTTCGGATACGGAGGCAGCAGGACTTTATCCATTTTATATTCGGGTGGATTGAATGTGTCATGCTTAAAGCTGTTGGCGAATGGTCCATTTTCTCAAATATTTGCCTGTCCTAATGTTTACTTGGTTTTGAGGATTAAGTGTTATGTAATGTGGTGATGACAGGTTGGACTGATGCTTTCTGGAATGGGTGCTACATCTGATGTGTTCAGAATGGTAAATCTGTATTATCTGTTGAGTCGTCCGTGTTCCAGGACTGTATTCTCTTACAGTATTGTCTGTCTTCTTGTGGCAGGCATCTTCTCGATGGGAAAAGCGCCAAGGGAAAGTCCTGGTACAGAAACAAACTTATCATTAGTTGTCATCTGAATGCAAGTACACATATTTGTGCACAGATTCATGTGTATAAGCCACAATTTAAATGTTCATTAGTTGAATTCTTATTGTACATTCTCCTTCCACCCCGAGAACTTACTGTTCTTGTGTTGCTTCCATATTCTTAGTTATTAAGGGTATTTCCTCCAGTCTCTTGCATATCTTATAAGGATCTTTTCTTTAGGTTTGGCGTAATATGCTGAAACTTCTTTACATCTAATTGAATTTGGACGAACTAACACACACAAAATAAGGACAAAAGACCTTGAGAAGTTAAATGAAGCAACTGCAATGCTGTCTTCCCTTTCTCCTCCTTTCAACCTGTAATTCATGATGTACATTGTTTTCAGCTTTGTTTATGCTGTAGCCTTTGACAGTCATTCAACTTGTACACAGGAAAAGGCTAAGATAAGGATAATGAAGCAAAAGGATCCGAAAAAGCCTGGATCATATTGGGATAATCTTTGGGGGAAGCCCAAGGATTACCAAGCCTCAGGTATTTCAAGAGCAAAATGTTGAGCAGTATAGAATTGTCGGCATGAAAAGAGTTTAACTTGTATTATATTTCAATTTTAAAATAACTTTGCTTCTTTCATTCCATGTGTTTCATGTTGTTTCAATTACAGCATTTATGAATAACAGAAACTTCCACTTCATGAATTAGTTTGCAGGAAAGATATTGAGAAAACGATTGAAATATATGGATAAAAATGAAAAAATTAGAGTAGCTGGGTAATTAATGGCTCTGACTTGTTTATTCCCCTCCATTCCATTATATTTGCAAGTTACCAAACAGCTCCGTGTAAACATCATTTCTCTTCTAGTATTTATTACAGCATGATACAATTTTGCAACGCAGTATGTTGGATCATTGGATGTTTGGATGGCAAGCTACAATATGTTAGGAAAGATTAGTGATTTTAAATAGTTGCATGAATACAAGTATTTCGATGCACAACAATGATTCTGATCTTCCTCTAACACAATCATTATCTGGAAAGCTGAACATCATCCAATCGATGGCTTAACCCGCAAACTGAATGTTCACCCCCATAGGATTTCGCATTGTGTTTCTCAATGAAGTATTTGATGAATGAAGGAGGTCTGTATGCTTCTCTTCCATTTGATAATGGTGATCTGGTTTGATCCAGAGGAAGAAGTGAAGGAGAGAGCAAAAAGAGCTGCGGCAGCAGCCAGAAGATGGAGAGAGTACTCAAGGAAAGGAGCTGACAAACCGCCTACCTTCAAACTTCCAGAGGCTGTCTCCAACAAGGAATAAACAAGATTATTTTAAGCAGCTGTATTTTCTTCTATTTGCAAGGAATCAAGTAAATCCAATTATTTGTAGATATCATTCAAACAAACATTACGTCATCCTTTCTCATTTCATATAATCTATGTACATTCTTCCCATGGGGAAATCATCACTATACAAGAAATGCTATGAATTTATAGGTTATATATGAAGCGTGCATAATGATGTCCACCAAATGCCTATGCTTCATTTAGCGAGATGTTTTCATGTCTCTCAGCTTTTATTTATAGATGTGCGTCTTGAATCTCTTGTTGCTCGATTTGTCGAGTGCAATTTTAACCCATGACAAGATGAGAAGTGATTTTGATATCAAGACATACCATTTCATAAATGAACAAACTCTTCCTTTCTAACCCATAGTAGCAATTCATTAAAGAAAATTCCATAAGCAAACATCTTTACGGTCTACACAGACGAACAGGAGAGCAGCAATAAAGAGGAAAAAAAATTTCCAAAGAACAGAAAAAAGGAAAAATAGCCAAAAAAGAAAAAGAAAAAAAAAAGGACCAGAAAACATTAGTCACAACATTCCTCATCTGACATTGCAAGCAACAGCATAAGCCCATGACTTGAGATGCTCCTTCATAGCAATGCAGTCACCAAAAGGCGGCATCTTGCAGTGAAGATATATCCCTCTTGGAATATCAGACCTCCCCACCGGCAATCCACTTCCTAAACCAATATCTTCTGCAGTAAAACCCAATTCAACAAAGCCTCTAACATTCTCAAATTCCTGCATCCAACAGCCCCTGCCTTTGCTTGCCAAACATGAGTTGCTGCTCTCCTTTCTTCTTCTCCTCTGCTCCATGCCTGATGGTTTCTCTTCAGAAATCGGGACAGCATGTCTCCCAACATCAACTCCAGATTCCGCAAACCTAATGATCTCTCCCCTCAAACTCGATTCACCACTAATCTCGCAGCTAGCTCTTCCCTGCTCCATCTTCAATGGTTTCTCATCATGCACCGAGATATCAGCTGTTGGGATTATTTCACTCCCAGGCCCAGCACTGGCTGACTGATTCAGCTCTTTCAGAGGGACTGGCATTGTGGGGTTGGGGTCTTTTCGTGGGAGGACGTCTTGGGGAGGGGTTGAAGGGCCATTGCGGCTGTGTCTAGAGGATGAAGGAGGTGGTTTGAACAGACTGCAGAAAAACCAGTTAGAATCAAAGCATTCTATAATCTCCAGTTCCTCCATGGCGAAAGCCAATTTCTCTTCCTTCTTTTATAAAAGCATGAAAGATCGTAAGCCAATTTCAATAATGTCAACGGTATTTTATTTTGCAGTAGTGCCGGAAAGGAGCTCCACAATTCAAAAAACGCGAGCATAACGTTAGGGTATCTTGACCAAACTGACCTTTACATATCCCTAACGAATCTCAACGATTTCCCACTTTTTCAGGCATTTCCGTCATTTCATGGAACAGCTGTCCACCGCCGATCTGGGGGCAACAAGTGAAGGTGAAAATTAGACTGGGGGTGGACCGGGTTAGGTACAACTAAGGGCACAACTTTGATAAGTTACCAATGGGTATCCATCGACCCAATTTTAATTTAAGTAGGATTGGGTAGAAAATATTATCCATAGGTATGGGCAGGGTACAAATTATTATCTACTCTATCAAATAGGGTACGGGTATGATAGATACGTTAGGTATCCGGAACTGACTCACATAGATACTCATATGGATAATTAATTAGGTATATAATTATATATGAGGGGTGATCATTTCTGGCCGGACGCACGGGCTTGAAAACCTATTTTTTTTAATTTTTTTTTAATTTTTTTCATGGGTAAGTAAATCTAGGTGTATTAAATCTATAAAACAAGTTTTACCATTTTTGGATGTTTTTAAGTATTTTTTTTGGATTTTTAAACACAGTGGTATTTTCTTAATTTTCTGAAATACCCATGAAAAAAATAAAAAAAAATAAAAAAATAGGTTTTCAAGCCAGACGCATGGAGCAGGCCCGTGCTTTTGGCTTGAAATGATCATGCCTCATTATATATATTATAATATATATTATATAATATGTATCATGCTTTATCTTTGACATTTTGTGTGCATACATATTTTAATAAATTCAAATTTAAATGAATTTTGTATTTTGTAAAGTTGCGGATTGCAAAGTAGGAAATTAATTTGGTTATTTATTTATATATCATTGACTTCTAAAAGACTCTTATAAATAAGCTTGTGACTTGTGATTATAATATATTAACAATTTTAATTATTGGGTTATAATGTTTTATATTTCATATTTTTATATAACAATGTCAATAATAATATATGTACTTGTGATTTTAAAATGTAAATGAGTATTATTTCACATTATTTAAAATAACATAGAAAATTTTTAAAAATATTGCATTTGCGTATTAAAGGAACTGATTTGGAACCAACACCGGAACCGACACTGTGAGTAATAGGTAAGATATGGTACATTAGTAACCGAATCGACAAATGGGTATGATAGGAAAGACTTTTTACAAATAGGGTACGGATACGGTAAACCACTACTTAGACTGAACCGACCTGAGTTGCACCACTATGTACGACTTGGGCACGACATTGATTGACTAATTACTTTAAAATGGGTAAAGCATGTTCTTATTTTTATACTCATAAGGTAGGTTCCAAATAAAAAAAATTTAGTTCAATTAAGGTGGGGTATGTTCTAGGATTGGTATCCAAAACCAATTTGAATTCACTTACTAAGATATATTTAATACATATTTTCTAAAATATCTTTTATAGTGAAAGGCATAAATATATATAAATTTATTTATTATTTAGCAAAATTTAATAAACATATTTAAAAAAATATATTGTAGGTTTTTAAGTAAGGCTTATAATAAAATTGTAGTTGTCGTATGTAATAAAAAGACTATTTTAAAGAATGATTTTGGAACCAAAATTAGAATTGAACTAATTTCAAAAAAGTAAGATATGTTTAGTACCAACTCGAACCAAATATGATAGAAGTTTTTGAAAATTGAAAAATATAAAGTCTATCCTGAATTAAACTTACGCGACCTAGTTTGCGTCTCTAATCTTAGATATTCGACCGAGTTAATTTAAGAGTTCTGAGCATTTAGCCCAATCAGAAGTACTACAAGGAAATAGGAAAATTTCCATGAAAAATTAGCAATAAATTGCTCGTTGATGATTCCTGCATATATGCTAGTTATGAAATTTTGCTAGAATATCTAGGCCAAATTGGTAGGACAGAGGGCAAGGTCAATTGATATTTGATACATATACATTTAAATCAGGTCGGTACATGTACAGGTCACACTACTTTGACCCCACCTACTTTGTGTAGTTAAAAGTATTAAAAAAGTAAAGAGAAAGTACGGATTTAACTTATAAATTTACTTTTATCTATAAATTTGTTAGTATTGACGGGGCTTTACTTCCACTAATCTGTAATATGTTGAAGTATTAATATAAGTTTACTGCCATCTATAAATATATTAATACTTCATCTACAAATTTTAAAATATTAACGATGTTTTACTGTACTAATTAGTAATATATTGAAGTATTCAACTTATAAATTTAACCTATATTTGATTTATATATAGATGCATAAATTCTTAAAACTATTATATTGTATCCATATTTTTAATCTGAACCATCAGCCTAAGACTAAACCGAGAACAGTCAATTGTTTGACTCAGATACTTACTGAAGTGAAGTAAGGGTTGGATTAATCTTGTCTCAGCCGGATATAGAACACAAAATTTTTAAAATAAGGGTAGGATTGAGTGTGCATGAGTCTGCCATTACCAGGTAGTATTCGCTTGATTTTCTCTCCTGGCGGAAGGAGCGGGGATGTGCTTTATTTTATTTTATTCTTGTTTTGATTTTGGGTTAGCAATTAGAGTTTGATTTTGTGGAAAGCGAAACTCTAAGATTTTAGTGTTGGGATGGAGTTTGTTTTGGAACGAGGGGTGTTTTTTTTTTTTTTTGATAAACGGATTATACTCTATCCGTACTCCCGCCCCATTTGAGGGGGATTAGGGAGAGAGTAGTCCGAGCAATATGAGAACCATGCAATGCGAAAATGGAGGATAGCTACCATGTTTTCTGGGCATGTAACAAAATAACTAGCATCGTGGCTCGGTCTAAGCAGATCAGCGGCAACTGGGCGTCAGTTTCAAGCATTAAAGCGATCTTTTATAATTATAACTTGGTTGCGATGAGAGATATTGGGTGGCTGTTTTTTTATTTTTAAATTCTCTGTTGGCCAATAATCTGTCAGTTGAGAAATAAATCCAGGGCATGTTTGTTTGTTATTAAAATTTTTTAAATTAAAACTTTTTATTTTTCACAACTAATTATTTTTGAATCATTTTTTTATATATTCTTATATAATTATTCTACATTTCAATTATTTATACATAATTAATCCATCTAGTTTGACTTTATTTTTATTATTTCTCATCACTGTATCACATTATTTCCTTCTAATTTAAAAAACTTTTACGTAAAACTTTTCATTTGTAACTTTCTTTACTTTTCAGAGGCACATCTGATACGGAGAGTTAGAAATTTTTTGCTGTGATGATGCTTTTGGTTGGGCCATGGAGTACAAACTACAAAGTACAAGGAAGCCAAGCACCTTATCAACACCGGTTTTCAGACACCGGAGCTTGTTGTTAATTGGAGGAGATGAAAGAGGGACGGCTGAAGATGAACATTGATGGCGGGAGACGGAGTGATGAAAATGTAACCGGTTTTGAAGCTGTGGAACGGAATGCAGATGGAGAATTCGTGGGTGAAGCTAGATCCTTTGCTGATGGAAGTTGAGGCATCATTACGGGGAGTCGGAATTTTTTTTTTGATGAACGCGGGGAGTGGAAATTTTTTTTTTTGGTTGGTACAATTACATATATCTCAACACATATTATACTTGAAGATCTAAGACATTCTTACAAATACAAGGGACACATCTTTCCCAAAGAAGTCTGGAGACACAGCTCCACGAAAGAATAAGGAAGATACAGCTTCCAACAACCACCTGGGAGACCACCCGCTCCCACACTCCATCCATCCGGGAGACCTATTGCTCCCACGTACATTTATACCGAAATCCAAACGCAGAGTCGAACCCTCCACCGACTGCCCATACGCATTTTTGCGCCACAGTCAGCGACTCGGTTGGTAACACGGGGAGTCGGAAATTGATTCGCTGATTATTGCAAATCTCTTGAGAACCAATAATCCCATTTGAGCCAGCAATTTTTTTTTATTGCATTAAGCGGAGAACGCTCCTTGTAATTATTATTATAAGAATAATAATAAAAGAGATATCATCAATTTTATTGGAAAATTTTATCAAATATAAAAAAATTATAAAATAAAGATACAAATACAAGAAAAATATTGGGTGTGTTTGGAAAATCGTAAAACTTTGATAAAAAAATTTTCAGTAGTAAAAAATAATATGATATGATAAAAGGTAATAATGAAAAATAGAAAGAAAATAAAGTTAAAATAGATAGGTTAATTATATCAGTAGTTGTGTAGAAATGATTGAAAAATAGAATAATTATATGAGAAGATGCAAAAAAATAATTAAAAATAAAATAGTTGTAAAAATAAAAAAAATTTTAATGAAAAAGGTTTTGGTTGAAAGATTTTTGTTTGTTTGCCAATCCAGTCTTTAAAATAACTTAAATATCTCTGAATTTAAATATTTAAAATAAATATATGCGCATATCTAAAAATAGTAAAACTTGATTTGTAAATTAAATATAACTAGATTAATATGTTTATAAAAATATTTTTTTATTTTTTCAGACCAACCTGAAAAGATCAATTTGCTAAAGGGCCATAAAATAGAAATTTTAGCATTAGTAAATCATATCAACGAAGTAATTTATCAAGATATTTTATTCTTTACGCTACAATATTTTATTACAAATTAGGAACCGTAGCACTTTTAAATGCCCTGGATACTTTCAAAATTTTTAAAATTACTGATAATTTACAAGGCTAAACAGGCCCTAAAATGGTCGATAAAATCATTCTGAAAACCTTTAATCCAACTAAAAATTACCAACAAAGTTGACTACGAAATTACCACCTCAAAAATTTTGTTTGTTTAATCTACTCTAGCCCCAATTCGTTTTCCAATTGGATTAATTACACTTCTAATTAATGAGTCTTTCATGCTCCGAATCTACATCAGCTAAGCTAATGCCTTGAAGCATTAATATTATTTCAAATGTGGATTCGAATTACACCATATTAGCATATCTCATTTTGGGCTACCTTTGTGTGCATTTGCTTTTCGAACCTTTGCTTGCGGGCTTATTTTAAAAGAAGCACAAGATACTTGATCATGAATAAATCTTTACTCTTATTTGTAAGATAACATTTTCAATTTTTGAGATATTTTTTGGATGGTCTATACAAATTTTCTTATTTATAATATACGTCATTATATTTTCATTCTAATATAGATTTCATATAAGAATTTTATATCATTTGGAAAACCCTTTTGCTTTGTGGATATTTGGAAAACTATAAAATTTTTCCAACTACAACCACTTTATTTTTAACTATTTTTTTTTTATTTTTTATACAACTATTTTATTTTTTAATCATTTATAATTGCCGGTACAAATAACCAGTCTATCTTAATTTTATTTTATTTTATTATTTCTCCTCATTATGTTTATCATAAAACATCATTTTTTTACCAACCGAAATATTTATCAAAATTTTTATCATTTTCGAAACACACTGAGGGTGTGTTTGGCAATTTGAAAAAGTTATCAAGTTAAAACTTTTCACTTTCGATAACTATCTTTTTTTAAATTATTTTTTACACATATTTCTATACAATGATCCTACTTTTCAATCATTTCTACACAACTACCAATACAATTAATCTATTTATTCTCTTTACTCCTCATTTTACCCTTACAATATTACATCATTTTCTACTAATTTAACAATTTTTATATAAATTTTTTTTTTATCAAAAGTATTAGGAATTTCTAAACACACCTTAACGGAGAATGGTGGAAGCTTGTTAGAAGTTAGCGAGTTTCTGACGTTATCCTAAGTCTCTTTCGCTATTCGGGAATTTCGGTGGTTTGGTTGGCCAGAATTAATTAATTAATTAATTAATGAGAGCCGAAGATAAGCACAAATGAGAGTGATGAAAAAGACGTAAAGGCTCACGGGGACAAATGGCAACAAGTAACTACCGATCATTGCCAGAAAGACAACTTAACAAGCCGACAATGGGACCCACCCACACATCGTAGACTTGTTCGTATATTGGAAGCGCCGACCACGAAAACTGGGCTTCTCCGCGGCTCCACCACTCCCTTTTGTGTTTTTCGGTGGACTTTCAGAAAATGTTTAGTCAATGGGAATTTCGTAGCAATTTCATGCCAATAGGTACCTGATGTTACGGAAGTCTTGCTTCCATATAACCAGGTCATAAATAAGCAATTTTTTAAAATTCTATTTATTTTGGTAGGTAGTGATGATTGATGAGAAATTTACTATATGCACAACATCCGTAACATCTAAGGTGTGTTCGGGAAGTAATAAAACTTTTGAATAAAAATTTTTTTAGTATAAAAGATTTTAAATTAATAAAAATGATGTAATATAATAGAGACAATGATAAAAAAGTAAAGAGAATAAAGTCAAAATAGATAGCAAAGTTGTAAATAAATAATTGAAAAGTAGAATATTATATAAGAAGATATAAAGAAATAATTAAAAATATAATATTTATGAAAAAAAAAAATTTTAAATTGAAAAATTTTACTTATAAATAAACATGCCCTTAGTATTATTAGTTTAGGAGAAGGACCAAATTTCATCTAAATCTTCATAAAAATCAAAGACACATTAGATTCACTATATTTACTTAAAATATTTATTCTGGTGTAAATTATGTAAAATGTTTAAATATATATATATATATATTAAAATTTAAAATTAATTTATAGAACCATTTTACAAGCATAGGAATAATATTTTAAACAATCTAAATGTTGAAGATTTAACTTTAAAATTGATATTCATATTAAAATATTTCATTGCATTCATTTTACATACTTTACAGATGTAATCCTACGCAATGATGCTAGAAAAAGGATGAAATTTTTGTAGCTAAACATGATGCTAAATATAATAATGGTATAAAGTTTTCGTCAATCATAAAGATAAGCTAAAAGAAAAAGCACAAAAATGGGTGGTTTCTTTCGTAGAAGCGAGACTTTGTGGAAAAAATAAAACTTCTTCGTAACGACCAGTAGTCGTTGCCGTTATTCATCTTATTAATAGGGCATTCCGCAATAATAATAGGTCATTTGCAATTGCCTTTATTTTGGTTATTTCTCAAAATTTAACCCTATCTGTTGGATTTACAAAATGCACAAGAATTCCAACTTTATTTGCTGAAAAATTCTTCCTCTTAACTTTCTTAAGAATTTATGGCCCAATTAGAAATAATTGAATCTATGTGATGGATTCAGAGGTTCCTATTTTTTTTAAAATTTATTCGTGTCATCTACCTTGAATGACCAGGTACCTAATCAGAAGTATCCTTTAAGAGCAAAATAACCAAACAAGTACTTCTATCCAACATTTGAACTCTAAATCTCTCATCATATTACTTTACACGCATCCATGACAACCGCTGGGCATCCAAGCGGTAACCATGAAGGTTCTTGATCTCCAAAGGAAAAATTCTTTTATCAGCAAAGGTGCATTTGAAAATAAAATTTATAATTGAAAATCTTCGCAAATTAAAATCAATAATTTTTCATGAAAAATCAATAATTGCGGTAAAATTATAAAACCGTAAAACATGGGAACATAAATATATATAAGGATTATTTTCTAAGCTCATAAACAGCGTCCAAGCATACGTAGTTCTCTTTTTCTCAAGATGATTGTGATAATAAAGTGTCAGTGGATTTCGTGCATTTTTAAGACATGGTGCACTTTTTCTTCTCTTTCACTTCACTAGTATTATTTCCATTTTCCAGCTTCACCTTCCAAATTTTGTGCTACTCATCTTCCCACTTGTGATGTGACTCGGGTCGGCTTCTATCCAGCTATACAGTGGATGTCTAAAGTCTAAACTCAAATCCTGATTCTATATGGTAGGTTCCGATTGGTCCGATTTGGATTCATGTGTGTTTGGGGTTGGGGGATGCAACATATAATCAAAACTAATAAATTAAAATAATATATATTTAAAATAATGATAAGTCCAAAACTGGTTCCAATAGGATCTAATCATAATAGGAGCTAACTTATCAAATTAGATAGGTAACAAAAGCTGGGGACATGAGATAAAAAAAGTGATTTATGAACATAAGAACACTTTAAAAAAACTTTAAAACATCACGAGGCTCATAAATAAAAGTTCCGCTGTTGAGAGTTTTGGTATATTGAGTTGGGATTACTGTGCCACATTGTTTCTCTCAGTTAGAATCGATCAATCCATCCCCCCATTTACAAAAAATTTCCTTCGCTTTTATACATGGCTAGACACATGCTCCATATCAGGGGGAGGCAGCCAGATATGCAATCATCCCTATCGGATTTCTCTTGAGATGACATGTCCATCCTTGATTGGCCTAGCAGTAGGCAATGTTTGACATGGACAATTCATGATAAATAGGTTCTCTTTGGTCTCTGTTATTGTTGATATTGTTATTAATGTTGGGTGGCATTCTTCCGGTTCAAGGGCTACGACTTAATAAGAAAAAAATTAAGTTATTAAGATAAGAAAATAAATTAAGTTACTTAAAATTATAAAAAAATGATCTTCTTAAATATTTTCAATGTCTAATGCACATATCAATGAAAAATACATATTTTATAGTGTATATTTTAAACATAATAATGCATATATATATGCTTGTATAAGGGGATATGTTGAGATATATTACAGTGCATTTGAATACACTCTAATTAGGATGTATTCAGCCCCAAAATGGGTTCCACTCTACTATAATGCTATAATACTTTATACAATTATTTGTCTATATAAAAAATTATATATTAGATAGTTTAAATGTTGAAAACACTAGTCTAAAATTAATATTTATGTCAACTTTTGTACCATTTTAATATGGGCTAGTACACATGTTTTATTAAACACTTAGATGAAAATTTAGGATATTGTTAGATTAATTTGGCATTTGGGCTGGGTTTTTTTATATCGTGTTTATATGAGTCCTAAATCAAGTTTATATGAGTTTTATTCCGACTAGTGGTCTAACTCAGGCTTATGAAACTCGTGTTCACTTCAACACTAACCTTATTTATAAAATATTAACCCTAATATTATTTGTAAAATCTATACCTTAACTCTCTTTTTGAAAATCGGGTTCGGATTAAGTTTCGGATTAAAATTTAAGTTGACAAAATTTACATTTTACTTAAAGGAAAATAATCAAGTGCATCCAGAATGCATCATAATTACTATACAATTTATGCATTGTGGGGCCCCCTTGATCATTAATAAGAAATCTACTCTACCTATTGTATTTAGAATTATTCACTTCATTTGTATACCAATTTTCATTTAAATCCAACATGTCTATGTGCTCATCTTAAAATAGTACAAAATTAACATAATAAAATAATTTAATATAAATATCAAGTTTAAAGTGATATTTTCAATATCTAAACTGATTACGGTATGATATTTATATGAATAAATAATTGTATAAAATATTGTTGCATTTCAATATGTATAGGGTCTATTTTGCAGCAGACTACACTATAATTATGGTGCAGTCCATCTGCACATGATGGTTTCTCTTATTTAAAAATGATAAGTTTAAAATTTCATATAAATATATAATAATATTAAACCATATAAGTAAAAATAATAATATATATAGTGAAATTATAAAATTTTAAAACATATGGTAATATAAAGAATATTTTTTTTTAAAACTTGATATAAAAAATAAAATAAAGGAAGAAAATTAATGGACATAAAAGTAAATGATAGAAATAAAAGATAAATAAAAATAAAAATATACTTTATTCGTAATATACTTATAATATACCAAACAAGTATTCAAATATAAATATAAATAACATAAAATATACAAAACATAAAGAAATATTGTTTAGATATTATATATATATATAATATATTTTATGATAAATATAAAATGAGAAATCGAACTCGAGTTCTTCGGGTTTCGGTTCATTTGAACCCTATCTTTATCATATTCACAAATCGAGCTTTTTAAGTTTAATTTGTAAAAAGGCAAATTTTAACACAGTTAAAAATCGGGTTCAGCAGTTGCACCCCTTGATTCCCAGTGCTATTTTCATTCGCATCATGGTTGTGGTTCTCGAGTCGGGTTTGGGTTAATCCCACCAAAGCCTCACCCTGTAGTTCCCACCGGAATCCGATAAAAAGTTACTCAGCAATGGATGCCATGCCACAACCTGCTCAAGCTCAAGCATCTTTATCTGGAAAATTGTCACTGCTTCGACGACATCTGAGTTCAGCAAATTGTCACATGCTCAAGCTCAAGCATCTTTATCTGGGAAATTGTCACATGCTCAAGCTCAAGCATCTTTATCTGGGAAATTGTCACTGCTTCGACGACATCTGACTTCAGCAAAACTGTGGGCTCTAATATTGAAGAATTATGTTGCAGATGAGGATCATATGCGGTTTGGTGGGCCGCAATATCATTGAAATTAGTGGATAGAAAATGATTTAAAAAGTTGGATGATTGGCTTTGATTACTGTTCCAAAATCACATTGATCATGATGTAGATTCACCAACTTAAAAGGAAAGAATAAATTAGGAATAATTGCGAAACAATGTAGTGGATCAAGATTAGCTGGATTGTCAACACCAGTTTGCCCTCAATTGCAATAATTTTCATTTATCGATCCCTTCCACCTTTAGCATAGAGGTGCAATGCACTTTTCTCATGCTGCTTGTAAATAATAATGGCTGAAAATTACGGGTTGAGATTGCGGAGCCCACTTTAATGGGTAATGATTAATATTTACTTATACAGAGGTTCTATACTTTTAGTTTTTTTTTTTAAATTTTAAATATTAATTTAAACTGTTTATCAAATTTATAATAAAGGATTTCCAACCATCTGTTGTAACTATAATGAACACAATTTAATTTTAAATATTAACTTAAACTGTTTATCAAATTTATAATAAAGGATTTCCAACCATCTGTTGTGACTATAATCAACACAAACAAATTGGGCAGAAAGGGAAGATCCATTGCTTTCGTTTGTATTTATCTCTAATCCTAAAAGTTATGCCTGTTATGAACTTTCAAAAGTTGGAACAGTTTGCCACCTGTGAGTAGCACAGGTGGTAAGGGGCACAGGCCTTTTAGTCGTTGGCTGCTAGTTCAAACAGCAGCTAGGGGCTTATGTCCTCTAATTTTGATTATGGGGCAGGTGTCCTCCTTATATATTTTAGGAGTTGTGTTTTCCTTGTTTGATTTGTGGAATCTTGTCTCCCTTATGTACCCCTTGAGCTGGATGAGAGATGGACATTGTAAGGAGGTGAGTTTTAAAAATACATACATCGGGTGTATTCGGTTGGACATAAAACTTTTCAATAAAAGAACTTTATACTCTTTGTAATTATCATATTTTAAATTATTTTTTCACATTTTTTATACAAACTACCATATTTTTTAATCATTTTCACACAATTACACATACAATTAACATATCTATTTTAATTTTATTTTCTTTACACCTCATTACTACTCCTATCATATCATATCATATCCTTCTAATAAACTTTATACAAAAATTTTTTTTTATCAAAAAGTTTTATCATTTTCCAAATACACCTATCATAAAAAATTATAACAGTTTTTTTAATAAGTTTTATAATATTAGATCTTATCTCAACTTATATTACAAAGCAAGCTTATAAATGTTTATATTTTATCTAAGATCAAACTAAGTATTCTTTTAATTTTTCTTACAATATTACATCTTATCTTAACCCATATTACAAATCAAGCTTAGAAATTCTTGTATCTTATCTCAAATCAATGCAACTATTCTTATATATATATATATATATATTTTATTATCAATAAAAGAAGAGACTAAATGTTACTCACAGGGAGACAACAACTCTTGCCAGAGGAGACAAAGGTCCCACTATGGAACTCAATACCATGACTAGCACACTATTGTTAAATGTTGGTATTAATCAAGCTATGACTGATTGACAAAAATTATAATAGTTTTATATTTACTTTTAAAAAATTCTAATTTTTATAAGATATAAGATTAATTCTAAATACTTATTATGTTTAATCTTAATTCCAAATATACTCTGAAGTTTTAAAAGTTTCATTCACACATGTTAAATCTGCTATCAATTCCAAATATATTTAGACAGTCACCAAGGCTGTTAGTCTAGTATTGACTGAGGCCGAGTGGTGGATCCAAAACCTTTAATCAGTGGGGATAATTTGACATAAAGAGATTATATTATTATTTGAGTGGAGTCAATCACGTTAAATTAAATGGAGTTTTAAAATATTTTTAAATTATTATGGAAGGTTCATATACTTTTTGAAATTTCAGTAGGGGCAATGTAGATCTGCCTGTGGTTTGTTCCCCTTTCTTCTAATTGCTGTCTTTGCCGGTGGCCTGGTGGAGGATTTGAGGCCTGTCGCTGGTATTCGAAGGTGATGGCCAAATCCACCATCTGGAGAGGATTGAATTGGCTTTTTCTGCTGTGGGTTTTGGATATGGAGCTGTCGAAGCTTCGTGTTGATGAGAGCAAGTGGCTTTGTGTCGGCCAGGTATAATGTAGAACAGAGGTGTGTTGCCAATGGGTTTCAGTTTGCTGGCCAGGTTCAATGGAGTTGCTACCAGCTCTGTGGGATTCATCTTATATTCTTATCAAATCGAAGAAAGATGTTGACGCAAGTGTCGTAGTCAGGGTGGTGAAGGGTAACTGGATTTAGCAACCGCTGTTGTGTTTGCATTATCGATTCTGGTAATAGTTGCAGCTTCGAAGAAGATGGATTTAGTGGAGGCAGCCCAAAAAATGCTGCATGTGCACAAAATGCAGTGCACCTCCAAGCACCGGCTAAGGTGCTTCATCTTCCTCTGAGTAACCCTGGCTGCCGGCTAATAGGATAGTATCTTAGATCTACATGGCATTTGGATCACTTGCAGTGCCTTTGCACTGTGCCCCTTGTAGATTGCAAAATTTCTGGAGACTTCAGTAATGCATTATCAACGGCATCTTAGAGACCTTATCCAACAAATAATTACAAAGACAAAATTTTCAATTCACATAATTCTTATATGTGCTAACCCAAAGGATAATAGAATTTTATATAATTTTCTAAATTTTATAGAATTTTCTACGTAACTGTTTTACATAGAAGTGGACTCCATACAAAATACAATAATATTTGGAAATAAAAATCATAAAATCAAAATATACTCATCGATCAAGCGTCAATGCCATGTTTAGATTGTAATGCCTAAGCATGAATGATAATTTGGTATCTCGGATAAATGAAAGTATTAAAATAAAAAATAATCTAGAGAAGAAAGAAATTTAAGAAAACTTATTTAGTTGTTATATGTAAAATGGAGACCTTATCTACTTATATATGTAATGATTTAAGGGCTAAGTAACTAAAAAAGAACATGAATCTCAATATGATTATAATACAAAGAAAAGTATACATAGAAATATTCTAACTAAAATTATTTCTATTAGGGAATCATATATTTTCATTCATATATATAAATACCAATATAATTTTCAAAATTGACCATATATTTGTGTGAAACCTAATAGATGGCCGACATTTTAGTGATAAAATCCAAATTCTAATTATTCATATTAATTATAATTATTTGTTTTAATGTATTAGTAAAAATCATTTCGATTCAAGTATTTAGTTGGCCATATATGCTTAAAAATATATAATTATCTAAGTTATGAAAAACACTTATATTCAACCACAAACTTATTAAAATATTATAATAATTTATAAAATCATTCATCTATAAAGGAAGAATTTTTAGATAGTTTAGACATTGAATTGATAAATAAAATAATCTTATTATTTACATTTATGGAATGGGTTCATTTACATCTTTCATTTAGATGAAATTCAATTTCTTATTTAGATAAATAATTCTAAAGATAATAGTTGGAGTGGATTGTACATCATCATGAAGTTGGACTTGTTAGAAATACAACTCATTGATAGGGCATAAATTGTAAAATACAAAAATCTTTACATAAAATGATAATTTTTTGTTAAATTCTATTAAACTATGTTAAAGTACATCAAACAAACTCATGATCAATAAGCTCACAAAAAATGTTTCATTTGGTATAAATTTCAAAATCACAAAATATTCCTTGCACAAAATCCTAAAATTTTTATGTAGGGCTCGACTTTTATGAAACTTCTTTTGTATGTAACCTTTTTCATTTTTAATATCTCGATGTTTGATGAAAAATTTACTTCCTATATTATATTTAGTATTATTTATATTATCATGAAAACTCTCTCACTTGTTTAGTATTGTGTATTAGTCTCATCTATAAATACGTAAAATTAATGTAATAAAATAATTTAATATCGAAAAATAATTTTAAGTAGTATTTTAATATCTAAGCCTTTTAAAATATTATTATTATATGGGTAAATGATTCTATAAATTATTATTATGTTCTAATATGTATGAAAGAATTAAAATATTTTTTCTTAATTTACATGTGAATATATTTAACTTTGAGAAAATATAGCTAATGCGCATATTTAATTTGTACAAAACTCTGTCTACTAACTAAGAAAATAGTGTTAAATTCAAATTTTACGTCAATTATTGACATTTTAAAATGGAGTGGGTTAGCCTTTTATAAATTCTATTAAACTATGTTAAAGTACATTAAATAAACTCATGATCAACAAGCTCAGCAAAAAAGTTTAAACTCTTTTAAAGTTAAGCAATCAAAATATTTAACAGATTTTAATACAAAAACTAATGCTATTTGTTTAATCCGAGATGTTGTTGTCGTTCAAAGTAATACATCCAACATTGGATTTTTTTCCCTGAAGTTTGTGAACGCACAGCAGCAACGCATCATTCATCTTCGAGGTGTAAAATTCAAATCGCCGAATTATAATTAATGGGCTGACAGGCAAAACAAAAAACAAAGGTAAAAACACAGCTGGCTCAACGATATCAGGTGTCTGGCCAAAAACCTTTCTAAAGAGGTACAAATTAATGCCGTGGAGATCTCCAAACATCCGTCTTGTCTGTCTGTCAAAAACCAAATCATTGCCAAGATTCTATGTATGTATACACGTATTTGTTTATTTATTTACAATTCAATGACATGTATCAGATAAGTTCCCAAAAGTTACCCAAAAAAAATCAGATATGAAAAAGGAGGAATCCATTAATTAATTATGATCTGGGAATTGAATCAATATTCATTCTCTGCATCTGACCATCGATGCAACTGCATGAGCCCACCATCTCAGCTGTTCTTTCACATGGATTCCATCTCCAGTGGTTGAGATTCTCCAATTCAGCAGTGGGTTCTCTTCCCCACCTGATCTACACATGACTACTTCCCATGCCTCAGACAAGTAAGGCCTGGAAATCTCTTCTCCTCCCGTGCTCGCAATGTTCTTTCCTATCAGTCTCCGTAGGCCCGGAACGATCGAAACCACCCTCGAATCCACCTCTCGCTCGTCGAACGTAAAACCCAAATCCAGAAACCCCTTCAGCTCTTCCATTTCCAGCTCCGACAAGCTCTTTGCAGACTTTCTTCGATGCAAGAGTGGGTTTTTCGTCCGCGTTCGACCTGCTTGCTTCGTTTGCTGAAGTGGGTCTTCGAGTTTTGCCTTTCCGGAGAGGATTAAGTTGAGCTTGGGCTTCGGGAGGACGGAATCTGGAGACCGTATTACTGCAGCTGGGTCTGCTGCTTTGGTGTCGGATCTGCAGACGTTGCGGGAGATTGCGGGACGACGTAGTTTTTTGGGCGTTGATGTGGGTTCCGAAGGAGACGGGCGGATTAGTGTTGGAGTTGGAGAAGTTGGGGGAGATAGGATTTGGCGGTAGAACCAGATGTTTTCGAAGAGGGATTGCACTAGTACTGCTTCTTTGTCCATTGAAGACAGTAGCAGAATCCAGAGAAAGTAGATGATGATCGGAAGAAGGGATTGGGATGCTCTTACAAAACCAGCCGGAGGTATATTTCCCTTCATATGTATAAGCATCCGAGTCAAGGAATTAACCCTGCTTTGTGGCTCAATTGCGAAACTGCCCTCCAAGCACCGCTCCTAGCTTACGGTGTGTTTACGCTAGAGGGCCCTTCGAACCGCTGCACCTGCCCGAATAATAGTACATTTGCTCCTTTTTGGAGCTTAATTTAGTGCACTTGGGTGCACTGCACTTATTTTTTTTATTTTTTTTTTGAAATTTTTTTTATGAAGCTGTTAATATAGATTTATTTAACATATGTATCAATTTTTACTATTTTTGGAGATTTTTAGATTT
>JAXCLR010000001.1:46458235-46468813 GCA_035584095.1 Annona squamosa | reverse complement strand
TCCTTTATTTTGTGCCCTTTTCCCCTGGGCTGCTTGCTTCAGATTTCAGAAACCCAGATGGGGCGGATTTGGCAAAATGAAAAAACACGAAGGGGCAGGGGGCATTCCGAGAATCGAACTCGGGACCTCTCGCACCCAAAGCGAGAATCATACCACTAGACCAAATGCCCTTGATTAAGGGGAAAAAAATTGAAATAAATAATATATTACTTATATTTAAAATAAACAAGAAGTTCGCATGTTTATCTAGCTTGCCAGGTAGCTAACCGTCGTCTTGAGTTGCATGCGGAGGTTTTGGGTTGAAGCTTCATCTTAACCTTAATTTATTTTAAAAGTTTCAATTATATATCAGCATACAATTCATTTATAGAAAATTTGACCCTAGCCCTAATTCACCTAACATAAACTGATTACAAAGTGATTTGATTGTGGGTTTTCAAAGTGTTAAAAGCGGATTAATGATAGCAAAATAAAAAAAACGATAAAGCATTTAAAATGCAATATCCCTGAACAATTTAAAAAGACTTTTAATGCTAATAACTAAATTAATTTGAAAAAACCAATGTTCATAGTTACTTTAATTAAAAAGTTGATTTTATTAAGAATAATTAATTATACATAACTTACAAAAAAGGAGTCTAGAAAACATTAAACATTTTCCCCTTATGAGTGGGTTAATTGGTAATTAAACTGTTACAATTATCAAGTTAAATGGGTCATGTAAATAAGTTGATGGGTTGGAATTCTTAACCAATTAATTAAAAATGGAGTTGGATTAGGTATGTTATAGCTAATCTTAACCCTAAATCATTTAAAAATTTTTAACCATAATCTATTTATGACTAGTTTATAATATTCTCAACCTTAATCTCAATTCATTTAACAGAAATAGATCGGGTTTTAGTCTTGTAAGTTATTAAGGGTTGGTAAAATGGGTTGAATAATAAAATATTTAAAATATAATCTGCACAATTAACAAAGAATTCTTATATGGACATCCAATTGAATTTAAAAACATTATTTTTTATATATTTTTCACTAAATGTTACATCAATTTTTAATAAATATTTACAACTCGTAGAATAAATACTAATAAAATATTAACCCTATATGGGTTATAAACAGGTTTTGAGAGTTAATACGTTAAACGGGTTAAAACATGAGCACGATGGGCAGGACAAGCTCAATTTATGATCAACTCATTTAATTAAAATGGAAAATACGGGTCATATAAATGAGTTAACGGTTAAAAAGCGGATTGGATTGACCGGACATCAGGTTGACTTTAACTTGGCTCTTCTACTCTCCATGCGTCGTTTCACTGGGAGAGGTCATGAGGTGATTTAACGCGGTCGGGAATAAATGCAAAAGTGTCCCTGCATGGTGGTGGTGATACAAGAAGATGATGAAAAAAATGAAAACTAAAAGAAATGAAATTAAAGATGACGTTGTCCGTTTTCGATCGAGAGGGAAGATCCGGAGCATCTTCTCAATCTCATCTTTTGCTCATATGGCTGTGGTTGAATGGAAATAAAGGCGATTCCAAGGTTTATGCGGAAGCTCGATATCGCGTAAACCATACGTGCGTTCGTGTGCATGCCTGCCAGCTTCATGTGTATAGTAGATATCTCTCGCGTTTCTTGTGGCAACCAATCATCTGGATCACCCACGCTAGATTTTTTCCAAAAAAATTTCTCTCTTATTTCTCACTTAATTTTTATACTGGGCATGTTTGGCAATTTTAAAAAAAACTTTCAACATAAATTTTTTTTACTTTTCACAGCTGCCCTATTTTTAATTAATTAATTATTTAGTTATATATAACTATTCTACTTTTCAACTCATTTCTACATGACTACAAATATATTTAACTTATTTATTTTAAATTTAGGGCGTGTTTGACAATGAATAAAAGTTTTCAAACCAAAACTTTTCATGGTCCATAACTATTATATTTGTTTTATCATTTCTTTATATTTTTATATACAACTAATTTATTTTTTAATTATTTTTATACAATTATTTATACAACTAACTGATCTATTTTAACCTTATTTTTTATTCATCATTATTATTTTTTTATATGATATCATTTTATTCTATTTCAAAAAAAATTTTATACCAAAATTCAAAAGTTTCGTTACTTTCCAAACATACATTTATTCTCTTTATTACTCATCATTACCCTTATTATATTATATCATATCATTTTCTCTCATTTCAGAAACTTTTAGACAAAAAATTTTTCATCAAAAATTTTATGACTTTCTAAATACACTTGTAATTTAATATTTTGGTTATCTAACTACTTTATTTTTCAATTATTATTTTTATATATGCATATCTTTTCATTCAATTACCTTATTCAAATGATTTTTACACAATTATCTTTTATCTTCCTTATTATATCAGAACTCCTCATTACTTAATTCTATTACATCACATAACTCTCTTATTCTTTAAAAATTTTTCATTAAAATTTTCCTAATTTTTTTTAAAACCTCATACATGACCCTAAATCTCCAAAGTAAGTGCCACTAAGCTTGGGACTTGGTTCTATGACCTTGTGGCAAAAAATCAGCACGGTAGGTTGACACGGGTTTGAATTGTGGTCCTTATAGTTGTGGAATTTATTAATTTTTCCCATAGGCAGGAGTGTTTATAGGTTCCTCCTTATTGTAGAAGTATTTATAGAAAAATTCTTCCATTATGTGAAGGTTGAATGAGTTTAATTGTAATAGCAGATATCACAGATATCATAGTATACATGTACCAATAAAAAAACTCCAAAGTAAGTGACGTATGTTCGCGTAATTCTTGGATGACTTTCTCTCCTCCATCATATATTTATCATTTCAAGAAGTATATCACTCAAAAGCATTCGTTCTGCGCTGGTGTGTTTTCGAATCCCCGATTGGGGATTTCGAACCATAGGTTTTCAGTGGGGGCATGTGGTCCTCCTTATTTAGTTGGGAGCTGGTGGTCTCCCTCTTTGAGATTTGAGAGCTTGTTGTCTCTCTTTGAAAATATTGTTAGAATTGTCTCAGAGCTTTGAATGTAATATGAATTGAGATATGTTGTAAATATACTTCAATAAAAAAAAAGCATATAGATAACCCTTTTATTGTTTCCATTTATTTAAGGCTCATTTGTGTGACCTTGTGGCGAAAAATCAGCAGAGTCGGTTCACATGGGTTCGAATCACAATTTCTATAACTTTAGGATTTATGAATTTTTCCTTTGAGTGGGAGTGTTTAGAGGTTTCTTAATGTAGAGGTATTTATAAAAAAATTCTTGCACTGTGTGAAGATTGAATGAGATTAATTGTAATATTAGATGTCATAATATATATACAAATAGAAAAAAAAACTCCAAAGCGACGTATATATGTTGGCTTAATTCCTAGAGGACTCTCTCTCCTCCCTCATATATTTATTGTCGCGAGAAATATATCACTCAAAAGCATATAGATTAGCCTTTTCCTATTTCTATTTATTTAAGCCTCATATGATTTTACCGTGGCTATTGGCTAGAGTCGATAAGTCGTTCAAGTTAAATAAGGAAAAAAATTCTGATACAGCTGAAATAAATATCTTAAATAATTACTATATTTCATGCAGTTGAAGTTGAAACTTTAAACACCTGCAATAATGTTTAATATTAATCGACTGAATTACCCTCTTAAATGTCGCTCTAAAAATTAAAAATGTTATTGAGAAAAAACTATTAAAGAGAACTTATTTTTATTTTGTTATTGCGGTCAGAGATTAGAATAAATAAAAATTATATATAAGAAAGACTAAGATGAAACTTTTAATTTATTGTATCAACGATGGGAAAAAAAAATCAGTAAGACCATATTTTTCATGATGAAACATACGATTGGTTGGAGCGCAAAATGTATATGCAAAAGCATGGTGCAATAACGAGCACGAATTTCATGAAAAGTTATATTTAGAATATATATGGAAATATAAAACAAAAAAAAAGTCCATTAGCAATGAAGCAAATTCGTCGCTAAAGTTTAAAGAATTTACATTTTGTTGAGAAAAAAACACGATTAATGTGTATGAAGCCAGGTTATGGTCGGGAATCTTTATTTTGAATTTCTTATCGAAGCATCGTTGCAAAATGTTTTTAATAAGGAATAAAAAATTCAATAGCTAAACTTTTTTAGTTGCGCATAATAATACATATTTTTGCTGCATTATCGATATGTATGTATCCGCTTCCATTCAATGGGCCTCAATGCATTTACTTACATGACTTTCTTTTAAAATTTACTTAGCATTCATACGTGAGACAACTTATTAAATATATGTATTCCCTTTTACATTTTTTATTTTAAATATTTTTGGAAGCATCAAGGAGGGACTTGTTTGTATTGGAAATTCAAAAAATATTTAAAAAATTTAAATTATAAAATTGCAGATATAAAATTTTCATGCTTTGGCCAACATATAAATGCCCGAAACTAAAAAAGTTCATGCAAGCTTGTGCATCGGAGCTCAATGCACATAATTCAAATGCAATGCTTGTATTGCAAAGTAACATTAGATTTATTTTAATTGTAATTGATTCTTTAACTACAAATACTTAGTTACTTCTCAATTCTCATCAGTGACATTTGGTTAATAATTTAAGTGATTTTATATTTTATATATAATTATGAACATTTTAAAACTTGCCTATGTAAAATTTTGATTGAAACAATTTTTGATATCATAATTTTCAAGAAAATAAGTGAATTGGATTGTATTTTAATAATTAGAGTGGGCCCAAATGTGATAACAACATTACAACACTGAAGATTATAATAATGTTAGTAACACTAGGTATAATAGGTAAAGGAAAGAAAAAAATTCTACTTGCTTTGACAACTTTATTAATTCTCTCTTACGTACACTCTATCAACCACCTAGTCATCCTCATGTTCACCTACTTCTCTTTATTTAATTTTACATAATATGCAATTTGACTCACTTGGGCATACAAGCACATTAATCTAAGTTCCTCATGCCTGTGCCCCACGGGTCCTTCTTGCCGAAGTGCACCTTATGAGTTTAACAAATATGGTATATATAACCCATTCGAACCAGAACAAAAGTAACTTAAAATGATGAATGATCCTATTAGCTCGATTAAGAAAATGAATTTCTTAGATTACATTAAAAAATTCATTTAAAACACTTTTTAAAAATTTTTCTTCCCATATTTGTTTTTATAAGTATATTTATAACCAAGTTTTACCATTTTTGTATATGTATATATATTTTTAAAGTTTTTAAAGATAGGAGTATTTTAAATACGGGCTCCACTTCTATGTAACATAGTTTTGATCTTTAATGAAAAATTTAATCCATTTATTATATTTAACATCATTTGTTTATCTAAAAAATCAAGTTTCATCATAATCAAGTATGTTCATGGGTTACATTTGTTCAAATATATATATATATATATATATATTCATATGTTATATATATATATTTTCTAACAAATGCGGGCCATAAACATACTTGATTGGAATGAAACTTGATCCCCTAAATAAATAATGATGTTAAATACAATAAATGGATTAGATTTTCTATCAAAAATCAAAATCTTATATTTTGAATGGATTACATGACTCCGCTTCTATGTAACCTTTTTTTCTTTTGATGACATCTATATTTTATTGTCTAAGGATTTGATGCTTAGACCTAAGGGCACTTTGTCAAGATGACTACCATTGGGTCGCAATGCAAGTGTCGAAGCAGAGCCCTTTAAATACATATGCACACATAGTATTTAAAAATCTCAAAATATATATACACATATTCAAAAATGATAAAATTTAGTTTAAATGTTAAATACACTTAGATAAATAAGTGTATGAAGAAAAACAAAAAAATATTATAAATAAGTTTTTCAAGATGGACTAAGCAAAATATTTGCTAACAAGATTACTTCTCGACTTAAAGTTATCCAAGAAGGACCACATATGGTCATTACTATAGGCTAAATTGTTTTGGTAATAAGTTAAAATAGAAGAATTTGATTTAATAGAATTAAAATTATTTTAATATGATATGTCATTGAGAGTATTCTCCATAAAAGCACAATGACCCATTAGGATTTTGAAGGGCTCAATTTAACTATAATATAAGATATTCGCATAGATATCCGATCTTATTAGTCTATGATAACTTTAAAAAATTAATTAATTTTTTCTTTTGTCATAAACTTGTTAATCTAGGTACATTTAGTATATAAATTAAGTTTTACTATTTTTGAAAATATGTATATATTTTTTTAGATTTCTAAATGTAGGGTTATTTTAGTAATTTTCAACCATTAAAATTAGCTAAAACATCCTTATGTTTGAAAATCTAAAATTATATATACATATATCCAAAAATTAAAGTAGATTAGCAAACTTATGGAAGGAAAAGCAAAAAAAAAATAATAAAAGATTTTTCGAAGTGAGCTAACCAAGCCATTACTTAGCCCAAGTATTTAATATCATTTATTTAACTAAGAGACGAAGTTTTATCCTAATTAAGTATATTCATGAGTCATATTTGTTCAAAAATATATATTCATGTGTAAATTAAGAAAAACGCTTGAATCTATTTACACATGTATTAGAATATAATAGTACTTTATAGAATCATTTATTCACATAGAAATGATACTTTGGATGGTTTGGATGTCAAAAATACTACTTTAAAATTGATATTTTAGCATTTTTCATAATTTACACATAAATATATATTCTAATAAATGTGACCTATAAACATACTTGATTGGGATGAAACTTGATTCCCTAAATAAACAAATGATGTTAAGTACAATGAATGAATTAGATTTTCCATCAAAGATCAAAATCGTAAATTTTGTAGGGGTTATATGACTCTGAAGCAAAACCCTTTTTTTCTTTTGATGACGTCTATATTTTACTATCTCAGGATTCGATGCCTAGACCTAAGGGCACTTCACTCAGGTGACTACCATTGTGTCGCAATGCTGGTGTCGAAGCAAAGTCCTTTAAATACATATATACACGTAGATATTTAAAAATGTTAAAAATATATATACACAGGACTAAAAATGATAACATTTAGTTCATATATTAAATACACTTAGATAAACAAGTATATGAAGAAAAAACAAAAAAAGTATTATAAATAAGTTTTTTAAGGTTGGCTAAGCTAAGTATTTGCTAACATGATCACTTCTCAACTTAAAATTATCTAAGAATGACCACAGATGGTCATTAGTGAGACACACTAAATTGTTCTAGCAATAAGTTAAAGTATAAGAATTTGATTTAATAGAATTAAAGTCATTTAGATATGATCGGTCATTGAGAGGATTGTCCATAAAAGCATAGCGACCCATTAGGATTATGAAGGGCTCAATTTAATTATAATATAAGATGTTCTCATTGACGCATGATCTTATTAGCTTCGGCCGACTCTAAAAAATAATTAATTTTTTTCTTTTTTCATAAACTTGTTAATCTAGGTATATTTAGTATATAAATCAAGTTTTACTATTTTTGGAGCTATGTATATATTATTTTAGATTTCTAAACATAGGGTTATTTTAGTAATTTTTAGCCATTAAAATGAGCTAAAATGCCTTTATATTTAAAAATCTAAAAATATATATACGCATATCGAAAAATTATAATACTTGATTTATACATTAAATATATCTAGATGAGCAAATTTATGGAAGGAAAAACAAAAATATAACAAAAGATTTTTTAAAGTGAGCTAAGTAAGCCATTACTTAGCCCAAACTAATAGGATCATGCCTCTTACATAAATTATATAAATGTCAATTCCAAACAATCCACAATTCCTTGTAACCATTTTAATTTTTAATATCTTAATGGCTGATAACAATTTACTTTATTTATTATATTTAGTACCATTTATTTTACTAAGAGATTAAGTTTTGTTTAAATCAAATATGCATATGACTACATTTACTAAAAAATATATTTATGTGTAAATTATGAAAAATACTAGATCTATTTACATATATAGTATAATGCAATAATACTTTATAGAATCATTTACCACATAGTGATATATAAGATGTCTTTAATATTAAAAATATAAATTTAAATTGATTTTTAGCATTAAACTATTTTATCATGTTAATTCTCTCTACATTCGTAGAGGGGATCTATGCACAATCATAATAAATAAATGAAAGGATTTTTATAATAATATAAATGATGATAAACATAATACATAGAGTGAATTTTTATCAAGGGTTAAGATATTAAAAATGGAAAGAATTACATAGAGACAAAACCCAATTACAAATATGAATTCAACTTATACTCACATTCATAGATATAACCATGTATTAATAAAAATGATATAACTAACTGTATATTTTACCCCTAATTTTCCAAATACGACGATAATACTAGATACCATTAGATAACGTGTTAAAATTTTTTTTAAAATGACAAATTTACTATCGCCATTTCTTTTAAAAGGGACATTGTGTGCAAATAGGACTGGTCGAGCCTACTTTAGTTTTTATTTTTATATCATTTTGTTGAATTTTTATAATATTTAATTGGAGCAGCTTTTTAAATTTTTACATCACTTTTAACGTCTGTTTTAATAGCGTTGTCATATTTAGAACTAGAGGTACAATATGTGGTCATGTATGCTATTTTCATAGATGTGTTATCATATCTATTAATATGGGTATAAGTTGTGGCGATATCGGAATTAATCCATTATTATGATATACTGTCGTATGAAATGAAATATAAGCATCCAATTTAATATGTTATCTAATGCAGAGATCTTTTGAAATATGCTTGAATGACCACTGCCATTCAATCTTTGTCCAACTTTCTCGAGAGTGATTCGTTGGTTAATTAATTTGCTTATCTAACTATCCCCACCCCCAAGAAAAAAGATGGAACCTAGTAGTGCCCTGCCTACTAATTGCTGATATTTCACGCTGTTATTCATTGGAGGAAAGTAATTTTCTACTTGTGAAGTACATCTGGAAATTGCTTTTTCAAGTAAACACTCACTCCAAGAAAAGCCTTGGATAGGTTGCAGCAAAAAAATAAAAAAATGATGACATGTCCTTGATGATTAATTAATTTGGTGTAGTCGGAATGCGGAATGATGACCAGAAATATCATATGCTCACAGTGTCGATTTTGATACGGCAGGCGCATTCAACCCCATGTTGTTAACTTGTGAGGTCTCCAGCAGACTTCCTAACAACATTGCTGTATCAGATCCCTACAATGGCATATACGATATCGATAAAATCCATGGAGAATGTATGGAGCCTTTACAGCTGACTGGTGAAATAGTGGTGGGGGACCAGAAAAGGAAACCTGGAAAAGGCAAAAGAGGACCTCTGGCGAATGTTCCCAGCATATCCAAATGCATGTGGCATATCCTAGGCGAGTGCTGTGCTATATAAGACACTGCAATTGTAACAACCCTAGTCATGGAGCGGCTTGGCACGTGTGAAGTCAGATGAATCACAGGGCAATTCTCCTCTTGGCAGGGGGTCACACATACATGAGGAGAAGGCTTGCAGGGCCCTCACAGATCATGAACCTTGTGTGCACCTCCTGCCAAAAGAGAATTGCCCTGCCATTCCACTTCACTGACAGGATGGTTCATGGTTGGATGCAATGCAATGGAATGAATTTTAGTAAGTAGTATAAAGCCCAGGCTTATTTCATTTTGTTGAGATTACTTAATGATGCAATTCTCTGTGGATAACACAGAGCCGAAAGGTGGACATTGAAATCTATACAGCAACCAGATCTAAACAACACTGCTGTTGATATGCTTAAAAATCACAGATATTTGATCTGATGCAAGTAGCTGGAGCTTGAGGCTCATGATCATATACACTTATTCTAATGTAAAACTGCAAGGTGTGGCCAGAAACTCAACGCAAAGCAAAAGTCAGACCACTCACCATGATTTCTCCAGCTGGTTTTACCACTGAATTTTTCCTTCCTGAAGTCACACACGTAATGCAGGCTGCAGGTGTGCAAAAGTTTCCATATGGTTTTTTACAAGGAGAGTCACGATGAGAAGCACAGAGCTTTAACACATGATGATCAGTATTGTCTCAGCGGAGAACAGTTCTACTTGTTAAGGGGTTCATTCAAGGCCTTTATTTGTATATTTCATGTCCAGCTCTTTAATAATAAAGAAATGTGGATACAGTCACTGCTTGGGCTAGTTACTGAATACACTTTTTGTTTTCTCCCGAGAATCACCGGCTTCTTTTTTTAATCCATTTCTTTTTGTGCTACACGTGATGTTGGACAGTTTTCAGATTAATGAATGAACTGTCCCACAGCATGATATGATATTTCTGGACTGTAAAATGAGTGGGCTACTGTTTTTTTTTGTTTATTTGAAAGAATCCTAGGATCCAAATGTTTATAATAATCTTCCCCATGATGGAAACGTACAAACTAATGATAAATACTGATAAACCGTGAGATGACTCATCCTTTTACTTATTGCATTCACTTGTTCATCAATTTAATCATTTTTAATCAACTAATATACT
>JAXCLR010000001.1:46400234-46417541 GCA_035584095.1 Annona squamosa | reverse complement strand
TTATTACTCTTAATTACCTCTATCATATTAGAAGATTTGACAACTTTTACTTTCTAAAATTTTTCGTTTGTGTTTAGCAATTAATAGAAAATGTCAAATTAAAAATTTTTCAATCTACGAGTGTGTTTAGAAATTGATAAAACTTTTGATGAAAAGTTTTAGAGAATAAAAGTTGTCAAATGATGTGATTGACAGTGGCAATTATGAAGAATAAATATGATAAAGTTGAAATAGATATGTTAGTTGTGTAGAAATGATTGAAAAGTAGGGTAATTATATAGAAAAATACGAAGAAATGATTGAAAAATAGGGTAGCTATGGAGAGTGAAAAGTTTTAACTTACAACTTTTATTTAGTACCAAACACACCTTAAAACTTTTTATTCTCTACAACTATTATATTTTTTAATTATTTTTTTATATTTTCCTATATAACTACTGTACTTTTCAATTATTTCTACACAATTATCCACACAACTAACCTATCTATTTTAATTTTATACACTTTACTACTCATTATTATCTTCATCATATCACATCATTTGACAACTTTTACTTTAAAAAATTTTTCATCAAAAGCTTTATTTATTACCCAACAAAGATCATAAGCATGGAGCCGGTGCCGGACATTGACGTGGCAAAGGCGAGAGAATTGGCGCGTAAAATCCCGAGCAATATGCCTCCTCTTACGCTCTATTGGAAAAGCATCTGCAGGTCGAAGCATTCGGGGGGAGCCGACACCGTAATACTGCTGGAGCCGTGGGAGACGACGCTACTCAAGGAATTAACATAACCAAGACTGCTAAGGCATGGTTCTACTCCAAGAATTGAAGACATACACATTGTGGTTCTGCATTTGACAAAATCAAAAGAAGATTGGTCGTATGAAATTCGTGCTCCTCCGCACTCCTAGTTTTATTGCCATCCGGATAAAATTATGATTAATCTTTCAATATTTCCTTCGGTCTCATTTCAACTGCCTCTTCAGCTTGATATATGGTAGTTTATGCTATTAAAATTAAATAGGGTGACCGTGTCGGCTACATTTGTAAAACGTGGGGCAGAGAGTTTGGCCGGCAAAACAACCAAAAGAAGAATGGACGTAATTGAGCGGGTAACAAAAGTCAAAAGAGGAAATCCCTGCGGCAGCTTTGTCTAACTTATCCTAATCTTAACCTTAATACTATTTTTAAAAATTAAGTTCAGATTGAATTTTTGGTTGGAATGTAAGTTGATGAATCTACATTTTATTTTAACAGTGATAAATTTATATAAATATATAATAATAACAAATTTTCATAAAAAAATAATAACAAATCATATAAGTAAAACATAATAATATATAGACAAATTATAAATTTTTAAAAAATATAGCAATATAAAGAATATTTCTAAAAAAAAATTTAACATAAAAAAGATAAAAGAAGAAAATTAATGAAGGTAAAAGTAAATAATAGAAATAAAAGATAAATATAAATGAAAATTATATACTTTATTTATAATATAATTACAATTCGTCATACACATATTCAAATATAAATATAAATGACACAAAAACACGTTTACTTGAACTTTAACTATATCATATTTACAAATCTAGTTTCTTGAGTTCAGCGGGCAGAGTTCAAGCTCAACTCGGATCAAATTGCACTCCTAGCTTTGTCTCTGTCTCACGCCTAGAGTTTTTGGCTGTCCTACTCAAACTTTCTGGCTCAAAAAGCCATTCAAGCCAAGCGGACGTTACCCCAACAGTGTGGGGCACTGACACAGTGCCCAGTGACTTCCATTCAATTCCGACATGGTGGGTCTGAACCTAGCATATTTGGGAGTAATGTGTCTTCCTAAAAAATAGAATGAGAGCAGTCTATCTCCTCAAAAATAGATGGGAGTAATGCATCTCCCTTAAAAATTTATAAAAATATGTTAGGGTTACAATATAATAAAAATTGAGATAGTTCTAAATATGTACACAAAAAACCTGTTCAAAAAATGCTAGCTGGATTTTTGACTCCTCTACATAGTAGCATTTAATGTGCATTTAAACAGCCCCATCAATGACATGTTTTTTAACTGCTGTTTGTCATGCCAATAAATGCAAATCCAACGCCAGTAAATTGTCTCGCTACTCTCAACGATAGAGATTGCATGTCACATAATAGTCATATATACAACATATTGTATATAAATAGATTTCTACTCCAACGACAAAATTTAGCTACATGTGTTTTTTAACTTACAAACTTTTTAAATCAAAATTTTTAAATAGAAAATTTTTTATTATCCATAACTGCCTTACTTTTTATCATTTTCTCATATCTCCCTATACACCTATCCCATGGGTGTGTTTAATAAGTTGTGAAAAAATTGAAAAGATAGGGGGTGATGATTAGAAGTAGAGGCTAAATGTATAGGAAAATGTATAGAAATGATTAAAAAGTTAAGACAATTGTATAAGAAGATGTGTTGAAATGATTAAAAAATAAGATAATTGTACAGAAAAATGTATTTTTTTGGGAATATTATTTTTCTATGAGCTGCAAAACACACCCTACATGTCAATCATTTTTACCCAATTACATAACAACTAATCTATTCAGTTTAATCTTATTTGCTTTATTCCTCATTAATACTCCTACTATATCATATTGTTTTCTTTAAATTAAAACATTTTTACACTAAAAAATTTTTATCTAAAAGTTTTATCACTTTTCCAATACACTCTTAGGATATATTTGCCAATGAGAAAAAATGCAAAGATAAAACTTTTAACTCTCAATAATTACACTATTTTAATTATTTTTTACATCTTCCTGTACGACTACTTTAATTTTATATATAACTACTCATACAACTAACTTATTAATTTTAATTTTAGGATGTGTTTGGCAATGAGTAGAAAATTTCAAGTTGAAACTTTTCAATCTAGAGCTTGTCACTCTCCACAACTACCATATTTTTAGATAATTTTTACATATTTTCCTATACAACTATCTTACTGTCGTAAAATTAAGGGTTTACCACTATCTTATTTGGAGAAAGTGGAAGCAGAGAGATCGGAGGCTGTGTCTCAAACTTCGTCACTTGGTCGGATTGGAATCACAAGATTGAAAACCAACCACACTACCACAACCTAGATGCCACTAATCTCTAAAAGAGTTTAGGAAAACTCTCCGGGGATTTCTCCCATATGCTCTAATGTGTATCTCTCCCAAAAATCTCACACATATTTATAACTATTTTGGGACAGATAGCACATAGCTTCACAAGAGCTATTCCAATACAAGTATGTTTCCATATGCAGTGTATCCAAGTGAGACCATATTTCTCAGTATAAACAAGAGTAGGAAACCTATTATAGGCGTATAGGATTCCTGGTCCTAATATAATTCCAACATCTCCCACTTGCATATGATGGGTTACTCAACGAATCTCCCTTTCAAGATAATTTATACTAGCAAATAGGTCATGTGACTTGCAAATACTTGGGAGCTCAATGCGATGCACCTATTAGGGATACATAACAGCTACAACCCAAAATAAAATTGTGTGTACATACACATATATGTTTGGCTATGCCCCACACTCATTTCATTACTTTAGTACAAGTATACCTAATCCCTTATAAGGTAATACTTGACTTTCTCTCTCATTGCGTTATAATTACAATTATGTCCAATCACATAAACTAATCATATCAATGGACATAACTAGTCAACCGTTGAATACAAGAAAGTGATGTAACTAAAATAGTCTTCCTCTCACACATATGTCTCTTAATTATAGACTAATTGCTTTCTTAGACAGCTAGACATGCTTCACAAAGTCGCATCACCCTTGACTTGTAAGGAATGTGCTAAGGTGGCAACATTAGACTAAAACCTCAAAATATGGTTAAAAGTCACATAGTGTATATTGAAGCTATTATAGATTCAAGCACTCTCATAGTAAGGAGATAAAGATTATCCAAATCAAAGAAACTCATCTCACTTCCTTTACTGGTTGCTAAGCACACATGACATGAAACACGTGCTATAATAGAGAAACTCCGAACTCGTGAGGAGAGTATGTCACTGACTTTTCAACACCATACAGACCTTAGTTCAACCAAGCAGATTTTCTTCTACCGGTTGGAGGGATGCTTTGCTGCTAGCATTGAGTTTTTGGTGGCGCATAGGCTGCTGGAAGATGTAGGTTTCTGGAGCTTTCATGGTAGATGGTTAAGAGTGGCATGGACGCGAACCCAAATCAAACGAAAGATTCCATTGTTGCTAGAGAAAAAAGCTATTTCAACCGGGGTAATTCAGTAACTTAGTAGGAGAACACATTCGCTGCAGAAACATAGCTCCACTAAATCAAACAGAGCCAGTTTTAGAACTACCATTGATTTATCCCATATGCTTCCATTTCCCTACTATTCGAAATCAATTCAGAAAATCAAACGAACTTGCCGTAATTACTTTCAAAGAACCGTTGTGAAAATTTTACTTAGTTGGGTGGTGCAAGTTGAATTTTGAGTTTTCAGTACTTTCGAGTAATCATTTTTTATTTAACAGTTATAACTATAATATCTCAAACAAAATTCACAATTCCACATTAGTGTCTTGAAGTGAATTGTTCAAAATTGGATTGTTAGAAATGCAGAGCCTCTTAAGTTGTATCATACATTTGAATACCTAGTAAAAAGGCGTAAACAAAGAAATAAAAAATGAAAACTAAGAAAGGAGTAAAATTCTTTCCCAAAAAAAAAAAAAGAAAAGAAAAGAAAAAAAGAAAGGAGAAATAAAACAAAAGCTCAGTTCAAAAATCCTAATAGAAGAATAACATGCAATGAATACGATAAACTAGAAACATCTCATTTCAGAAGAATGAATCGTAATGGATGGGTGGCACCAATACTAGGCCTTCCATGCTTAATTGGCTTGTAAGAGATGGAGAACTCTGCCAGGTAATGGCCAATCATTTCAAGCTTGATTTCAATGGTTGAAACTCTTCCCACTGCATACACAAAGGTGCTTCCAATCATCTCAGGTACTATGGTCATGTTGCGAAAGTGGGTCCTAACCGCTGGCGAAGAAAGCTATGCCAACTATGGAAAGTGATTTAGTGCTCCGCATTGATCTTCAGTTTCCCAGGTTTATATTTCCATTTTTTATTTTTATTTTTAAATTTTTTTTCATGAAACCATTAATCTAAGTGTATTTAACATATATATTAATTTTTACCATTCTTTGATATTTTTAGATTTATTTTGAATTTTTAAAAATCAATAACATTTTATTAATTTAAAAATCTAAAAAAAATCTAAAAATCTCTAAAAATTATAAAAATTGTTATATATGTTAAATACATTTAGATTAACATTTATTTAAAAAGATTTTCAAAAAAATATAAAAAATAAGTATATACACCTGAGAGTATTAAAGCTCAATGCTCATGGAAGCACTAGATCACGTTTTACCAACCAAGGTAATTCAGTGATTTCATAGCTAGGTTAACCTTCCCCGGTACCTGTGATAATTGTTGACGAAAAAAGCTATGTCAACCAGGATAATTCAGTAATTTTATAGCTAGGCTAGCCACCCTCACTGCCTGTGGTAACTGCGTAGGCAGTGAAGGAATTTTGGAAAAATTTCATCCGTATAAAAGGAATTTTAAAAAATTCGTGGATACATAAGAAATTATAGGTAAAATTTATGGGTATGTTTGAAAATTTTCCTTTATTTTAATTTTAAAAATTAAGAAAACGGAGACTGACGCGTGAAAATGTGAAAATGACGAACCAGCACGAGAAGCTTACGGCACTTGCCTGAGCCTTAATTAAGTGCACGAAGCCACTAACCATCGCGTAGCCGATGTTGACTAATCAGGACGACCAGGCCCAACGAACTTTCGCACCTTGCCGATCCTCATGGACTGAAATTTTTTTAAAAAATAATGATAAACTGAAAACGCGTAGCCCCTTTTGATTTTTCAATGACCAGACAGCAGCCCATGGAGGTGGTAGCTATCACAGGGGCCTATCTACGTATGCGCCCCGAGGTTTGCCATATTTGCACTTAAGCTTAACGCCTTAACCTAAGCATATAAAAATACATTGTATTCCAACTCTTTGATATATACACACACACATATTATGTTTCCACGCAACAACGAATTTGTCTTAATTAAAAAGAGAATAAGGGTGTGTTTGGAAATGAATAAAACTTTTAATGAAAAGTTTTAGAGAGTAAAAGTTGTCAAATGATGTGATATGATAGGAGTAATAATAAAAAATAAAGATGATAAAGTTAAAATAGATAGGTTAATTGTATGGGTAGTTGTGTAGAAATGATTGAAAAATAGGGTTATTGTATGAGAAAATGTGAAAAAATGATTAAAAAATATGATAATTATAGAGAGTGAAAAGTTTTAAATTGAAAAGTTTTAAGTTGACATGTTTTCCGGATTACCAAACACACTCTAAATTGTGATTCTATTTTCAAAAAAAATCAATATGAAAAAAAAAAAACAGATATAGCTAACGATTTAGATGTTTTTGTTATAGTCCCAGATGGGGATTTTGCGAAATAGATCATTAGATCCTATAATTTGAATTTTGCTTAGCTATAAAGTAGAGATTACAGAGTTTCGGCGTTTTATACAATGTACTCTCTAAATTTAAAAATATTACAAAACAAACTTTATAGGCAACATTTATGAGATAATTTTGGATATAAAAAAATTAGTATAAATTTCAAACATCTTAAAATACAACCATAATTTCAACGTTCCCGAACCAAAACTGTACTTTTGGCAAAGACTTAGACCAATCTTATCAAACACCTTGAATGAATTTGAATTCGTGAAACGGGGGCCACCTTGATGATAACGTAAAAATGTGACCGTGATCTTGTTTAAAATTTTTTGGTTTATCACGGACCAAAAATGATTTCAATGAGAGTTTTGAGTTAGGGCGCAACTTGGGTTAGGTTGAGCCCCAACTCGACCAGTCGAACTAAATTTTAAATGGTGTTTGAACTTATTTTTTCATAACATAAACTTAAGAAACTTGATTTGTAAATATGAAATAGTTAAGGTTCAAGTGAATTGACTCGATTTTTTATTTTATATTTATAAAATATAATATATACATAATATTTAAACAATAATTATTTATATTTTGCGTGTTTATGTTATTTATATTTATATTTGAATACATGTTTGGCATATTGTAATTATATTATAAATAAAATATATTATTTTCATTCATATTTATCTTCTATTTCTATTATTTACTTTTACATCTATTAATTTTATTTCTTTATCCTGTTTTATGTTAAATTTTTCTTAAAAATATTTTTTATATTGCTATTTTAAAAAGCTATGATTTAACTTATATTATTATATGTACTTACGTGATCTATTATTGTTATATATTTCTATAAAATTTTAAATTTATCATTCTCAAATAAAATATAAATTATTCAACATGAATTCCAACCCAAAACTCAACTCAAATCCAATTTTCAAAAAATAAAGTTGAGATTTAAGTTTTACAAATAGGGTTATTGGTAGGGGTGAGGTGAATCCGAATTTCATGAACCTGAGGTGCACCCTTAGTTTCGAGAACTGTATGTGCTTTTTTTTGTGCATAAATTATATATAACTATGTATAAATTATGGATAAGACAGATCTATTTATAGAAGTATTTGATTGCTATCATAGTTTTTAACTAAGTTGTTTAAATGTTGAATTAATAGCTTTAAAATCGATGTATAAATCATATATTTTTATTACATCTATTTTACATTTTTATTAAATGTGTACCACGCACATCTTTTAAATGAAATATAAAGAATTTCATATAACCATTAACTTACACCCAAATGAAAGGTTTCTATGAATTTGAATTTATAAAAACCGCTACCGAGGATTATATCTGTTTGCAACTTCGATACGCAAAGACGAAATGAGGGTAAGATGAAATTTTCAATTTTTTAAAAATACTTTTTTATTTTGAAGAAATGATAGCCTATTTTCTTAATTCTCATCTAATTGTTTTCATTTTGCATTCAATTTTCTCTTAATTTTTATAAAAAAAATTTTTATTATCAACATACAACAACATTTTTCCTGACATACAACTTCCAATTATAACGGAATGAAACATAGAATGAGACAAGACATGAGATGAGATGAAAAAATACTTTTGCTTATTACAAACAGAAAAAATTGTTTGAAAATTGAAAAATAATTATTATTTATTAGATTGTTTATTGAAAATGAAAATTTCTTTTTAATAATTAAAAAAATTCTATTTCGTACTCACGGCATTTGGACTAATGGAGCGAGCCTGCCTACTTTTTAACTGATAAATGTTACAATGTCTAACTATGCGTGATTGTGTTTTACACATATTTTTTGAAATTTTACAAAATAAACTTCATAATTTCAAAACTTTTACAAAATGAATCGTCTTGTTGTTCAAATGCCATATGAATGGAAAGAGATGCTAATTTCTCAAGTACCTAAAAAGTGAGAACGGCATTGAAAATCTAAGGGCATACTATAAGGTCTGTTTTGCAAAATTTCAAAATACACGTGTAGAAAAATTACGCATAGTCAAAAGTCTATTTTGGCAAATTTCAAAATAGAAAAAGACAGATGAAACATTTCATAGATGGCAATGGCAGCCGTCTAACACCATTCATAACACTCATTTTTTAATCAAACGGTTTTTGAATAAAATTATTAATCTAAGTATATATTATCTATAAATTAAGTTTTACTATGTATATTTTTTTACGAAAGGTATGTGATTTCATTCACGAGTAGTAGTAGTAGTGTTACAATATCTTGAAGATGTGGATATATATAGTATTTTTAGATACCCCTGTACTTCTTCAAAAAAGGTAAACTTGATTTTTAAATAATATATACTTAAATTAATGATTTTATTAAAAAAATTTTAAAATTAGAAAATAGTATTTCGGAATGGTCTGAGATGCTGAGAAGATCACGACCCTTAAATAAAAAAAAAAAAAAAAAAAGCCTCCCGTCGAATCCTAAGTAGACTGTAACAGAGACGAAGAGAGAAATCACGAGATGGCTCTTGCTCTCCACCATGCTCTTCTAGCCATCTTCGTTGTTTTATCCGCATCAGGTGATCTTTCTTGCGCGTTTATCCTTCAATTTCTTCCTACTTCCTAATAATACTATATTCGTCCAGTTTCTTCCTCATCATCTGATTCTGCAGTGGCTGATATCAGATTTTTCATTTCTCTTCCAGTTTCTGTTGCGTTTGATTGATGAAGTTTAAGTAGAATAATTCTCCCATTTGCAATTTTCACATCTTTCCTTCCTTTCCTTTTTATTTCTCGTCAGCAAACCGGTCAGAGTCGGCCAACTTCACCATTCGAAACGACTGCGGCCACACAATCTGGCCCAGGGTCACTGACAAACTCGGCAATAATCTGCAGAACTTAACCCTCCGGCCCGGCCAAGTCTCAGATTTCACTGTACCCAAAGGCTGGATCGGTCGAGTCTGGGGCCGAACCGGCTGCAGCGGCAACGGCATTTGCGAGACCGGCGACAACGGCACGACGCTGGCCGAATTCTCCCTCGATTCCATGGACTATCTAAGCATCTACGACGTCAGCGTTGTTAGCGGATATAACCTGCCAATGGTCGTCACGCCAGTCAACGGCCGTGGGAACTGCACCTTGGCGGGCTGTGATGAAGACATGATGAGGAAGTGCCCCCCGGAGCTTGCTGTGGTGGTGGGTGGGAATGCAGTAGGTTGCAGGAGTCCTTGCGAAGCGTTCGGCACCAACGAGCACTGCTGCACCGGCCAGTTCAGCGGCTCCGCTTGCCAGGACACGCCCTACTCCAAGCTTTTCAAGTCCGCTTGCCCAGCTGCATACAGCTACGCTTTTGAAGACTCTGCAGGCATTTTCAGCTGCTCTAAAGCTGACTTCATAGTCTCCTTCTGCACCTGCCGGTAAGTGGGTTGCTTGTTTTTGTAATACGTGAGAGAGAACTGTTTGATTTTCCTATTCTTTGAGAAAGAATTAGTGATACTACTTACTGCATGGAGACTTCATAGAATCTGTTCATTTGGCATTTTTTCATTTTCCTTTAGGAGGATGAAACAACCCCATAACTTTTCTTTCTAAAAGTTCAGATTGGGTCATCGTGGGATTGAATTCTTCATCAGAAATGGCTTTGACTCAATCAGATGTGTAAATTGTGGTGATCCACAACTTGTCAAAACTATAGGCCTTGATGGAGCGGTGAACATGCATCATCCTGGCCTTTTTCACCTTGAAATGAAAAAAAGCTATACATTAAGAAATTTCCAAACATCAACATCTTAATTGGTTTCTGGAGGAAGGTTTTATTTTGCTTAAGGGTGTGAGGGTTCCCAATCCGCTTTGGCTGATGGTAGCTTCATTAAGGAATTTTTTTTTTAATTTATTTCTTGAGGAAGGAAATAACTAGTTTTGCGAACTATGATTATTTCATAGATTAATGTAGGAACAACCAAGATCATCCAATAACATGTTGCTCAAGATCCGTCATGCACCTTATAGATTAATGTAGGATCAATCAAGATGTTACAATAACGTGGTCCATCCTTCATGCATCTTGCTGCGTTCCTCAGGGCTGAGGAACAGTCCACCAAACCTGCCTGAGAAATACCGCCTAGAACCATGAAAATAAAACTCAAAGCATCACAAATCTCGAGGATGGACCACTGGAATACTGGTAAGATTTCCCCCTCATTCATCATAATGGTTTTTCTTCTCAGCTGATTCAATGGCCTGTAGAGACAGCATATTCTGACATAGGACTGACCATGGTTCCAAAGATTTGTAACCAAACTCAAAACAAGGGAAATCAACTGAGATTCATTGCAATTCTGAATCTGAAATACTGTAATAATAAACCTCCACCTGACTTCAATAACAGTCAAGTCAGCTCTCACTTGCTCTACTGTATTCAACTTGAATTAGCTCATTCTATTTCACTTGGCTGGTGATTGTTGGAAAGTTTCCTTTGTATTATTTTTGATCTTGGATAACTATTTTAATATTTGTACAGGTGTATCTAAAAAAACTAAGTTGTATTGAGACGTTAGCTAAGCATTCAGTTTTCAAGTCTTAAATACTTCTTGAGATTAAAAAAAAAAAGTCTTAAATACTTCTCATTCAATCTGAATGCTTCTAGAAGCATTTTCTAACAAAGCTGTTTCCTGTTGCGCGTCCCTCTTTTTTATTTGGAGACACTCATCCACTCATCCTTACATATTCTGAAAACTTAATAATTGATCGTCAAGAATTACGTAGCCCTAGTGCTTTGTGGCACGAATCTCTTGTATAGATACATACTTGATTTGTAAGTTTAAATTCTAAATTTAATGTGACAAGACAGTTTTTAAACTTTTCATTCAAGAATTTTGTACAAAGACAAAAATTTTCCCCACTACCTTGATGACAAGCCAAATGAGGGCTTTCAACAATGTATGTGTTTTTTCTGCTTTCTTGACAAGTAAATAATCTTCTTTTTCTGTCATAAAGCCACTAAACAACTTCTTAGAATGTTAGCGTTCTGAAAATTTATTGTACTCAATAAGCACTTCCAGAACAGGATTTGCATACGGGTTCCCATACTGTACTTTTGAAATCTTTTCTAATAATTGAAGACTAGGCAGGGCCTACACTTTTTTTTTTTTTTTTTTCTCATCCTGTAAGAGATGGTAGATGCTTTTTACTTGGTCTTTTTAATACTCAATGCTCCTCCTGGACAATTTGTTATCCTATGGGAAGGAATTGCGTTAAAATTAGCCTATGCAGAAGTTTGCTGGTCTGCATGCTCGCTAACTCAGTCCTCAGTGTTCATGTCTGTGGATTCTAATTTTCCAAGGGCCACTTAACTACTAAAATCACTAATGATTTTCTTTTTTCTTTTATTTTTTTTTTCCCTTGTACTTCCAGTGGAGTCTTCCTCCTCAATTCTACTTCCGCATCTACGTGGTCAAACAACAACTCAACACTCCCAACAAGAGCTTTCAGGGACAGCTCAACTGTTCGAATGATTCTCTCTCGAGGCATCGATCCAGAATATTCATTGGGGTTCTTCTGCACTGGATCCTGTGATTCCTACTATCTCTCTGTTGTAGTTGGCGGAGGCTTAGACAACAGACTAGTTTGGATAGCCAACAGAGACAGTCCAGTGGCTGGAGATGCAAAGTTGGAACTCACCCAAAGTGGTGACTTGGTTCTCCATGATTCCAATGGCACAAACGTCTGGTCTACGGGCACAGCTGGTATGTCTGTTTCTGGCATGAATATCACTACAGAAGGAAATATTATACTCTTCGATGAGGAGGATGCACCAGTCTGGCAGTCTTTTGATCACCCTCTTGATGTGTTGCTTCTGGGGCAGAAGTTATATGATGGTCAAAGGCTCACTGCCAGTGCTTCTGCTACAAACTGGAGCCATGGTTCCTCCTACTATGCTTCAATGAATTCCTTTGGCTTTGCTGCATTTTTTGCAGGAAACCCCCCATTGATGTACTTCCTGTTGGAAATTGAACAGGATATTAGAAACATCAGTGAGCCAGCTTATTTGGCAATTGAAAGGGGAAAGCTAGTCCTTCATTCAGGAATTTCTAAAACATCATTTGAAGTATCCAGTGCAGGCTCAGTACTCACTTCTTCTAACCAATATATCAGACTGGAACCAGATGGTCATCTGCAGTTTTATCTATGGAGATCTGGGGATGGCTGGTCACAGCAAGTTGACTTAGTGGTTCAGAATTTAGATGAATGCCAGTATCCTCATGCCTGCGGGGATTTTGGAGTCTGTAGTGATGGGCAATGCAGTTGCCCTGTAGATGTAGATACAATGCAGCACTTCAAAATGGTAGACAGTCAATTACCAAACAAAGGATGTTCTAGGATTATGCCATTGTCGTGTGAAGCATCAACTGATGCACAACTTGTTCATTTTGGCAACTTATCCTACTTCAATTTGATTGACCCAAATGCTGCAGAACCAAGATTGAACGATCTAAATGATTGCAAGCAGGCCTGCTTGCAGAACTGTTCTTGTGAAGCTGCTTTTTTCAAGCACGATGGCAATTTTTCAGATGGGCACTGCTACTTGATATCGCATGTCCTGTCAATCAGGGCAAAACCTATACCGGGCCACAACTTCTCATCTTTGGCCTTCATCAAGGTACACAGAAGTGATAGACCCAGAAAGCGAACTAAGTTAGCAGCACTACTAGCAGGGTCTGGTGTTGGCATTTTATTTCTATTCGCTCTCAGTGTGGTGATTTATAAGAAGAGAGAACAAATTGGTGGGAACGAAGATTTCAACCTAGTCCCAGGCATGCCTATCAGGTTCTCATATGAAGATCTACGCATGGCCACTGATGATTTTAAGGAAAGACTGGGCCGTGGAGGATTTGGGTCTGTATTCAGGGGAACTTTAGCAGACGGCACTAAAATTGCAGTGAAACGACTTGAAAATGTTGGGCAAGGAATGAAGGAGTTTTTAGCTGAGGTTCAAATAATAGGCAGCATCCACCATATCAATCTGGTGAGGCTGATTGGTTACTGTGCTGAGAAATCCCACCGGCTTATGGTCTTTGAACAGATGAGCAATGGGTCTTTGGATAATTGGATATTTAGCAAAAACCAACATCCTGCTCTTGATTGGCAGACTCGGAGGCAGATTATATTGGATGTGGCTAAGGGGTTAGCTTATCTCCATGAAGAGTGCAGACAGCGCATAGTTCATCTAGACATCAAACCTCAAAACATCCTCTTGGATGACGACTTCAATGCTAAAGTTTCTGACTTCGGCTTATCTCAACTGATCAACAGAGATCAAAGCCAAGTACTGACCAACATGAGAGGAACACCTGGATACCTTGCTCCAGAATGGAAGCAACTAAGAATTACAGAGAAAGCAGATGTCTACAGCTTCGGGATTGTTGTTCTTGAGATTGTCTGTGGCAGGAGGAATTATGACTACTATCGAGGAGAATCGAGTGTGCACCTGCTGAGTCTGTTGGAAAAGAAGTTTGAGGAGGATAGGCTAATAGACATAGTTGATAACACAAATGAGGAGATGAAATTGCATGGGGAAGAAGCAGCTAAGATGATACGGATTGCAGCATGGTGTTTGCACAATGATCATACAAGGCGGCCTCGAATGTCTGACGTGGTGAAAGTCCTGGAGGGAGTGATGGAGGTGGATCCAAACATCAGTTTTAGATTTTTAAAAGACACTACACTTCCTGAGGACATAGATGCTCCTTTTAATTCAGAACCACCACAGGCATCAATCCTCTCAGGGCCCAGGTGAAGGATGGATTCTTGAAGACAACTTGCTTTTGGCGTGCCATCTGCTTTCTCAGCTTTTATTTGCAGAGCGTGTGGATTCACTCTGAGGTGCTCATGAAACTGGGATACTGACACATGGTCATAACGTGTCGCCTTTTAAAACACTTGATATATTTTGAAATCTTGTATGTGAGATATGTCCGATTTATCAAATGGGGTTCACAGTTCAAAGCTCTAGCTACTGTACACCTCGATAAATCTTGATATATTTTTACTAAGTAAAGGTTCAAGTTTACCAGACACCTTTATTTATGTATGAGATTTCCTTGGTTGAACGGAGTTGACTTAAATTTTGAAAATGGCTGGGAATGTTAAGATTTTCAAATTTATAATAAATGTAATGTAATTTACTAAATAAACAATAAAGCTAATATAGCTAAAGTGGTAAGAGACATTGGCAATGGTTTAATAGGTCTTGGGTTCGAATCCAATTTAGATAATTTTTTTTGAATTTTCAATTTGCACTAAGGGATGCAACGGTTGGCAACACAATTTTATGGGTTAGAGCAAACGGACAATTCATTCCAACCCAAGTGATTCTGTCTTATTCAGACACATCTTGCCTCATTCAGGACATTGTGTTGTCTTCGTTCAGACATCCCTTATTTAGACATCGTGTTGTCTCCGTTCAGACATTTCATAGCTTGTCTTGACTAAGACATTGTTGTCTTAATCAGGTGTTTGCGGGTTTATTATATTGTTTTGAAATTCTCTCAATTCAACCAAGAATTATGTTTTCAAGTGTTCACGTACCTAGAAAAGGTGTTGCTTCCTATTCTAGTTCAGGTATCACTTTCTGTATCCTGGGGGCAACTGCAAAATTATCCTACGCAACAAATAGGGTAGCAAAATTGCCTTAAGGAAAGTGACATCATAACACGCCTAAAGTGAAACTTGGTTCTATTTTCACTTTCCCCACTTTCCTTAATGTTATCTCTTTTTTTATTTTCCTCCAACAATTCTAAATAAATGGTATCTACTTTAATTTACGATTCCAACAGATTAAAGGTATTTTAGGCCGAAAATTGCAGAGTATGGCTAAAACAACTCTATAAAAAGAGGATTTCATGCCAAAAGTAATATAGGATGGCAAAAACAATTATAAAAAAAAATTTCATGGCCAAAGTCTCTGGCAAAAGTAATTTTTCTAAAAGAATTTTATTAATTTCTCCCAACTCATTATAACAAACTTACCTAGACCTAAAGAGGATTAAAAATACCCATTTTATATAAAACTGACTCCTTTTAAGCACTACCATTACTCGTTACCAAGCCGCAACCACACCTTCACAACACAAGTAGTCATTTACGGTCAACTACCTCCAACTAACAAAAGCATTTAAAACCATTTTGCCAATAAAAAAATGACTTATATATATTGTGTGTTTTGCAATAAGTAAAAGTTGTCAAGTTAAAATTTTTCAATCTAAAATTTTTCACTCTCCATAATTACCCTATTTGTAATAATTTCTTCACATTTTTCTATATAATTAACCTACTTTTCAATCATTTCTACACAACTATCAACACAACTAACCTATCTATTTCAAATTTTATTCTATTTATTCCTCATCATAACCCCTATCATATCACATCATTTGACAACTGCTACTCTCTATAACTTTTTATCAAAAGTTTATCCATTCCCAGACACAACCATAATAAGAATTTCCGTTAAGCTAATAAAGCAATTTGTTTACCATAGAGCAAGTCACAAATGAAGTGACTTTTGGCTTCTATGTGCATTTGAAACGTCCGCTTGGCATCGTATTTTAATTGGGGTTACCGTTTAACCATTCCTCAAATTAATTAATTAAAAAGGCATTTGGATAAGGTAAACTTTTAGACTGCTGAAGTGCATATTATGAAAGCGCAAGAATGTTGCTTCCGGAATAAGTGCTCAACGACCTGAGCCTGATGAATTCTAAGTTATGGCAACTATTACCGTTGATTCCAAAAGTTGAATTTAGTGATGTCATGTGCTTGCCCAAATGGTGGCATGATGTCAATTGGCTGAGGGTTCAACACTCACCCTTTACACTTGACGTGATCGGGAAAAAAAAAAAAAAGTTGAATTTAGTGAATAGTGAAGAACCTCATGAAAATTGATAAGTTGCTTATATAACTTCTAAGAAGACATGCATATATATATAACATGAAAAAAAGACTTGAATATATTGAAAAAAATCCAAAATAAAAAAAAACGTTGTCGAGCAGACGCAGTTGTTGCGATTTCCACGAGGATATAGAGGTGACTATCTTCAATGAGTCAGTGAATTGCATGCGCTACAAGCGGATGATTTCCATTTCCAGTTGCATTCGTGAGGGTTTTATTCACAGAAACCCGTTAAAAAATCGACCATTGCTTTTTATAGTTTAAAATATTTTTAGGTGTAAGCCATGTCCAACATTCAATCATATATGTACATGATACCAAAATTCACATATTTTGAAACTTCTATCTATAATCTTCTATATGGGCAAGATCAAGTGCACCTAGTCTCAAATTGGCAGATGCATATTGTTGTTATTTTTATTATTATTATTATTATTATTTTGAAGAATTTTTTCAAATCTCGTAGACCCACCAAAAATATATGCTGTGGACATACATACATATATATAAAAGATATATATATATATATGTATATCAAAAAATATATATATATAAGAGGGGTGATCATTTTAGGCCGGCCGCACCGAGCAGCTCCGTGCGTCCGGCCTAAAAACCTATTTTTTTTTTCATGGGTAAGTAAATCTAGGTGTATTAAATCTATAAAACATTTCCAAAAATTACGAAAATGCCACTGTGTTTAAAAATCCAAAAAAAAATTTTAAAAACATCCAAAAATGGTAAAACTTGTTTTATAGATTTAATACACCTAGATTTACTTACCCATGAAAAAAAAAT
>JAXCLR010000001.1:46388968-46400134 GCA_035584095.1 Annona squamosa | reverse complement strand
AAAACTTGTTTTATAGATTTAATACACCTAGATTTACTTACCCATGAAAAAAAAATAAAAAAAAATAGGTTTTTAGGACGGACGCACGGAGCTGCTCCGTGCGACCGGCATAAAATGATCAGGCCTCTATATAAAAATGTCAATGCATATATGTATATATATATATATATATCAAAAAATTGTAAAATTTCAAATGGGATAAAAATACAGTTGGGCCCACATATTTATACAAAGAAGTTTTAAAAATTAGAATGATATGGCTGGACTTATCGCAGGGGATCATTCTCATGATATAAAATTTAACGGTTTTATATCCACTCTCAAGATGACGTTAAATATTTATAGATAATTTGCCAGCATAAACAAAGAGCAACCTGTTAGACAGCTAACCTCAGTTGTCCAACGGTTGTATAGGATCGGTACCTGTAAATGAATGCCGTGGTGAAAACTCAAATGGTTGCCAAATTTGCATTGGGGCTAAGAAGATAATGCAGCTCATTCACCGAAAAAGGCCATCAGCAAAAGTCAGCCATAGGACGACATGCCGTCATGGTTAGGCAATGAAACGACGACGCTCCGGAAACTCTCTCGCGTATCCGTAAAGCAGCATGCAAACGAACCGGCAGTCGGGCAGATGCTAACGAAATTGTCATCCACATTGCACACGTGTCCACCGGGCCCATGTCCCCACTATTTGCAGTTTCCTGTTACTGGATGGCATCCATTTTTTCCGGAGCTTTCACTTGGAGGGAGGAGGTTTTTGCTGGAAGTGTTCCAGAGAGCCAGCTTCATGCTTTCAAACTGCAACTGCTTGCAACAAAAGCAAGTCAGCAGATGCTTTCCCTTCATGACTCTCTTCTGTTCATCTTCTTTATCCTAATCAAATCAGGTAATTTCTTTACATCCTTTTTTTTTTTATCAGGGTTTTATGTTTTGGTTGAGCTTATTTGGTTTGATGGTGTCTGTTTCACTGTTTGGGAATGAGAAACACACATCCAAGCTGTGCGAAGTTATGTACTCCATGACTGATGATCTTACAATGGTTTTCTAGTTTGTTTCACCTTTCTTTCTGAATGATTTCAAACCCAACCCACCCCCCCACCAAAGGGTAAGTTTATTTTCATTGTGAGAAAAGAAAAACCATACTTGTGAAACATAAACCCTGAATTTTGTTGAGCATACACATTTTTTGAATCATTACCAAGGTACCAACCACAAATTTCATATATCTATTCCCCCACCTGAGTAATTTTCATTTGATTGCTAGCTTTGAGATTTTCTAAAATTTCCCTCTTTTTCACGGTTAGGTGCAGGTCCATCCGAGTCAATTGGAATCATCACCATAAAAGATGACTGTAGTCACACAATCTGGCCTGCAATCTCCACCTCGACCAATGGCAGCAGGGGTTTTGCCCTCAAATCCGGTCAATCGGCCAAATTCAGAGCCCTGGACAAGTGGAATGGTCGAATCTGGGGCCGAACCGGCTGCAACTTTGACAATAATGGAAATGGCACATGTGAGACAGGCAGCTGTGGGTCTGCCCTCAATTGCTCTACCTTGAGCAGTTATCCTGCTACACTCACAGAATTCCCTGTTTCTTACAACTCTTCTGTATTGAGTTTCTTTGATGTCACTGTTGTTAGCGGCTACAACTTGCCGGTAGTTGTGCCTCCGGTGAATGGGAGGGGGAACTGTAGTTTGGCTGTTTGTGATGACGACATGGTGCTCAACTGCCCATCTGAGTTTGCCCTTGTAGCTGATGGTAAGACAGTCAGGTGCAAAAGTGCGTGCCAGGAATTTGGCACCAATGAACGCTGCTGCTATGGGATGTTTGGAAATCCAACAACTTGCCAATCAACTCCTTATTGAAAGTTGTTCAAATCTGCTTTTCCAGCTGCACTCAGCTATCCTTATGAAGGTGCTACTGGCCTTCTCACCTGCTATAACGCTGACTTCTTAGTCACATTCTGTGCCAACCGGTGGGTCATTCTGTTTTGATTTGATTTATTTTTTTTTTCTTCGTATATAGTTTGAAAATGGTAAAAAGCATCATATAGTTTTCATTTTTTCCAATGCTTGCAAAAATTTTATGATATGAGTGGTGTGCCTAGAGAGTTTACAGGTTGTTCCCCACAACCTGAATGAGTGGCCAGGCTTTTATATCATTGGATATGAAAACTCAAGCCATTCATTCGGAATGCAGAAATCTCTTTAACCTATTCTTAATCTGGAACATACAAAAAGTACATAGAATTGAGGCTAGAATTAAGGGATTCTATTTGTCTTCGGTCCGACGTCTGTTAACATTATAAGAGGATGCTTTAGAAGGGGCTTTCTCCACAAGGCCCTGGGTAGAAGAGAGCTCTTTATTCAGTCACTTCTGTATAGTCCAAAAAGTAGGATTTGCTTATTATTATTTTTTCCTGATGGTGTTTTCCTACAACCACAGAAAGATGAAGAAATCATCCTCATCATCCCTAATTTCAGCTGTTATTCTTTGTTCTCGATAGAGAGTTCTTCCTCCCTCCCTTCCTCTTTTTATTCATGGGCATTAAAAAATTACTTTTGAGTTCCCTTCATCAAGAGTGTGGGAATCCTCAAATGCTCAATCCTGAATATTAATAAAAAAAAAAAAATTCATTAGAAAAAGAATCTTAATAAAAATCTGGAATCAACTATAAGAATTGCTAATATTTTCTCCTCTTTTTGAACTTTCAGTGGAGTCTTCCTTCTTAATTCTAGCTCCCCTTCTTCATGGTCAAACAACAATTCCGTCACCCAAATCACAGCTTCACAAGACAGTTCGACTGTTAGTTTGATCCTTTCTCAAGGCACTGATCCTGACTATTCATTGGGGTTCTTCTGTACTGGATCCTGTGATTCATATTACTACTCTCTTGTAGTTTGTGGAAGATTGGGCAACCACCTAGTTTAGACAGCTAACAGAGATAATCTAGTAAGGAGGAATGCAACATTGGAGCACACTCAAACTGGAGCCTTACTGCTACTCGATCCTAATGGCACCGAGGTCTGGTCTATGGACACAGCTGGCCAGTCTGTTGCAGCCATGAACATTGCTGCAGAAGGAAATCTCATCCTCTTCAACAACAAAGGTGAAGCAGTTTGGCAGTCTTTTGATGACCCAGTTGATGTGTTGCTTCCTGGGCAGAAGTTATATGATGGTCAGAGGCTCATCTCTAGTGTATCAGCTACTAACTGGAGCAAAGGTTCCCCGTACTATGCTACAATGACTTCCAGGGGCTTTGCTGCATTTATTGAAGGAAAGCCTCCATTGATGTATTTTCTTGTGGAAATGGAAACAAGTCAGGAAAGTACAAACAGCTCAAACTATGTGGAGTTTGAGGAGGGAAGGTTAGTCCTCCACTCTGGAGCTTCTGAAACAACTTTCAAAGTATCAAGTGAACGTCAATACTTGATTCTTCTCATCACCACATCAGATTGGAGCCTGATGGGCATCTGTGGTTGTTTCTGTGGAGATCTTTGGAAGGTTGGTATGAGCAGGCTGATTTGGTAATTCAAGAACTAGATGAATGCCGGTATCCTCATTCCTGTGGGGATTTTGGAGTCTGCAGTGACGGACAATGTAGTTGCCCTGTGGGCATAGATCAAACACAGTACTTCAATATGCTAGACAGTCAATTACCAAACAAAGGTTGTTCTAGGATTATACCATTTTCCTACAAAAGATCTACCGACGCACAACTTGTTGATTTTGGCAATCTATCTATAGCACCCGCCGGGAGCGCTACGATAGGCTCGGAATGGGTTTCCCGGGCCTTGAAAATGTGGATCGTGTTGAATGACAACGTGGGCTCAGATTTCCTGCATTCACATGGGGTAAAATGAGTTAGGCTTCACCGTTTTTAGAAAAAATTGGCATATGGGCGTTTTCTCGGGATTTTGGCGGCATGACGGCTAAGAGAAGGCGTTAGCTCAAACACGCACACAAGAAAATAAAGAAAATGGAGTCGCCATCGATCTTTAAAGGGAGATCGGCCCCTATTTTAAGAAATAAGGCACTAGTAATACAGAGAACAGGTTCCGGCCTTCGAGCTGAAGCAAATATGGAGAAATTTGCCAACCCGAGGAGGTTTACACGGCGCAAAAGGGGGAAAATGAAAGGGTACAAGAGAGCGGGAGAGATAGAAAGGGAAAAATGGGAAGAGAGGCGTGGAGCGCGTAGACTATGGAAGCCGGGATGCCAGGGCGTTGCTGCAGACTCCCATCCTCCCCTTGGGATGCCTCTCTTCAAGTGTGTCTAATGAGAGGGGGAGCTCCTCCTTTTATAGACGATGGAGTGGGCTTTGGGCTCCCTTGAAGTCATGGACTTGGTCCATGGGCTCGGGCTTGAGTGGGATCATGGACTTGGTCCATGGACTTGGTTTGGTGGGCTAGAGCTTGGCTTTAGCCCATGGCTTTTGGGATGGGCTGCTTTGTGGAGCCCATTGAGGTGGCCGGAGCTTCGCTCTTTGTGGGCCGGATGTTGAAGAGCCTGCTTCGAGGCTTGGTGGAGCTTCGCTCATGTGGGCTGAGTGCGGGATGGCCCGCTTAGTTGCTTGAATTTCCTTTGCATTAAATTTGGTTGCCCATTTCAATTTATCCGTCTTTGGGCCCCGAGGGTGGGGTGTCAACACTATCCTACTGCAATTTGATTGACCCAAATGCTGCAGTTACAGGACTGAATGATATAGACGGATGCAAGCAGGCCTGCTTGCAGAACTGTTCATGTGAAGCTGCTTTCTTCAAGCGTGAAGGCAATTTTCAAGATGGGCACTGCTACTTGATATCCCGTGCCTTTCAATGTGAGTGAAACCAATAACTGGCTACAACTTCTCATCATTAGCCTTCATCAAGGTACGAAAATCTAAAAGCAAAGAAATTTAATGGCAATACTTGTAGGTTCTGGTATTGGCAATGGCATAGCACTGTTTTTTTTTTTTCCCCCCTGGTAGCTGTCTTGTTCATGATTTATAGAAAGAGAAGACATGTTGATGAGAACGAGCATTTCAACCTAATCCCAGGCATGCCCGTGAAGTTCTCGTATGAAGATCTACGCATGGCCACTCATGATTTTAGAGATAAGTTGGGTCGTGGAGGATTTGGGTCTGTATTCAGGGGAACCTTAATAGATAGCACTAAAATTGCAGTGAAACGGCTGGAAAATGTTGGGCAAGGAATGATGGAGTTTTTAGCTGAGGTTGAAACAATAGGCAGCATCCACGATATCACTGTGGTCAGGCTGATTGATTACTGTGCAGAGAAGTCCCACAGGCTTCTGGTCTATGAACAGATGAGTAATGGGTCTTTGGATAATTGGATATTCAACAAAAGTGAACATCCTGCTCTTGATTGGCAGACAAGAAAACAGATTATATTGGGCGTAGCCAGAAGGTTAGCCTATCTCCATGAAGAATGCCGACAGCGGATCTTTCATTTAGACATCAAACCTCAAAATATCCTCTTGGATGACCACTTCAATGCTAAAGTGTCTAACTTCGGTTTATCTCAACTGATCAACAGAGATCAAAGTCAGGTGTTGACCAACATGAGAGGCACACCTGGGTACCTTGCTCCAGAATGGCGCCAACTGAGAATTATGGAAAAAGCAGACATCTACAGCTTTGGGATTTTTGTTCTTGAGATTGTCCATGGCAGGAGGAATTTCGACTACTCGCGAGGAGAATCAAGTGCGCACCTGCTTAGATTGTTGGAGAAGAAGGCTGAGGATAGGCAAATTGACATTGTTGATGATACACATGAAGAGATAAGATTACATGGCGAAGAAGCTGTAGAGATGATCAGGATCGCTGCATGGTGTTTGCAGACTATCATACAAGATGGCCTCGCATGTCCGATGTGGTAAGGTCTTGGAGGGGGTGATGCATGTGGACCAAGTATCAGTTTTAGATATTCTGATGCAGGGGTGCCTCCTCCAACGGAAACCGATGGCATGTTTTTATCAGAACTCCCACAGGCATCTATTCTCTCAGGGCCCAGATGAAGGGTTGGTTTTACGAGAAAGAGAGCTTTGATTCATCAGAGTACAAAAGCAAACCTTCTCTTTGCCATGGTAAAAGACACCAAAGGCCGCTACTAGTTCTGATGGCAACGACAGAAGGAATGCTGGAGCAGCACTTACGCCAGCGTGCAAAAGGTACCTGCGTCTCTTGTTGCAACCTGTCCTATTCTTAAATTTATTCATATAAGATTTTTGGAAATTCGCTGTAAACAATAAAGTTTACTTTACTGATACAGCTTTATTCAAATATATTATGTTTGAAATTCGCATACTAATATATTAAATCTGCAATTAAGCATGTGGGCGTTGCAGGCGATTTGATTTGTTGTACAGATTTATTTATGTAATTCTGCATTAAAAAATACATGTATTATCCATTCAATGTCAACGAGGCAAACATTTTTTATCTTAAATTTATTATGGTACTAAAGCATTCCTGTGAATCTTCATAACTTGGACGGGATGAGAATGGTATGGAATCTCCAATTTCCTAAGAACACTTCTCTATTCCTAAAAACAAACTTTTCGATTCGAAAAAAGTAACAATCTACTTTTCTCAATTCCTATATAATTTTTCTTGTTTTATCCCACATTCTCATCCCATGCAAGCATCAATCGCATGTTTCTAGATGGGAAAATTACGCAGGTGTGCCGTACAAGAACGAGTCCGGACCATTGCAAGTTACCAGACAAGAATAAGGCAGGCATCCGTCATTAAGAGAATTTTGAAAAGGCTAGCCTACTCAAACACGTTTTCCTCACTGAAATGGAGACATGAAATTGTATTTATTTATATACAACATGACAGATATATAAAATTAGATCTGTGTTCTCAACTCAAATTTACAAAATATCAACTCCGCTTTTTTTTTTGGGGTAATATCAACTCAACCTTAACTACTGAATGGTCTAATTCAAGTTAAAACACAGCCCAATAATTGGGCTGTGTTTTTGTTGATCATACAAAGCAAACGCTTGCCCAAAATTACATAATGAGTACAAGAAAGAGATGAGCAGCCATACTCTGAATTGAACATGCGAGCAGCAAAAAGCCGACAACTGCCTGCGTCATTACTAAAAATTTCGATGCCATTTGATTTCATAATGAAAATGGAAATCAAGTCTAATAAGTTTATATCCTCCTGTACATACTCGAAAATTTTCCTGTTGAATGGCTTGTAAACAATAATTCATAAAATGAACAAAAATGGGAGCAGCAGGAGATGTGCTTCGCACTAACAAATAGTCCTCACGCAAAGCACATCTTAAAATACAGTTACACAACTATGCTCCTGAATAGAATCAATCACGAGGAAATGCCAAAAAAAAGTAGATTCAATTCGCTCAAGCTTCCATCCCATCATCAAATGAACTCACCTAAGCTAGCAAGTACATGCGACTACATTGAACATGTGGTCCCTGGTTGAGAAGCATCCCGAAATCTTTCCTCCCCACAAAATTGATAATACCGCAACATGAAGTTTGTGGAAATCGCCTTTTCCTCACCAAGCTGAAAACAGACAATTTTCTTACACAGGCAATTTCCAAAGGCACCTAGTAGATCATCTCTGGTTACATTGCGCTCTATATCTACAAGAAATCATTTTCCATTACTTGTATTTTAACCTATTAGAAGTCAAGCTTGGATTCAAGAGAAAAAAATTAATTTCGATGGCCTGTTAGAGATCTTCAAAAAGCATAATCAATTGTGTTTATCCATTTTGATATCTGCTAGCTGCCAAAACCATGTCCATACATGACCAGCAATTCAGCACAGAATTTGGATGCAATTTAAAAGAGAAAAACCATAAATTAACCATAGCATTTTTCCGTTACTATCCTTTCTGAAACTATGTACGGGACCAATCATCAGGATACCTTGGCTAATCCAGTCTGAACAAACCCACAGATGACTAGAGGGGCATGCTCAGAGAAAGATGCTAACTATCATCTCAAAGGTGGCATGTTCGGATAAAACTGTCTAACTATCGACTGAAATTTGGTAGACTTTTTCCACCCATGGAATATTAGGATGATCAGCACTGGTTTAGATGGGATATGGTCAATCAAAGCAACATTCTACTAGATGTTTAGTGCTTTTTCGCCACTTAGAAATAAAACTGAAAGGATGAAAAATGAATTTCTTCCACAGAATTCTAGCAACAATAGATCAATGGGGAAAATAAACTTATCATGTCCATGTGTAGCAGTGAAAGAAACGCACAAATCAGGATTGATTTGATTGAAGATGAAGGCCCTAAGAGGGGAGTGGAAAGCCTAAAATGACATGGGCAGAAGCTGAACGATGACCGCCATGAGGACATAGTTTGAAGTTTGACCAGAGAAATGGTCTATGATAGAGTGAAAAGACAGTATAGAAATTATAGGATTCATATAGCTGGTTTCAATTAGTTAACAAAAGGATTCAATGATAATGACAATAAAAAAAGGGAAATGCAACCGATACATATAAGCAAGTGATAAAGATCGCGTATTTCCTACTAAGAAAAAAACAACAGTGAGACAAAGAGCATACTTAGCTTCCAGCTTACTTGATTCATGGATTCAACAAAAATGGAAGCAGATACTGATGTGCACAACATAAGTCCAATTGAAAATGGAAGTTTTGAAACTGGTGCATGGTAATTAGATCAATCTGTTCACTAAAATTTCCATCTAAAAGCTATCAGAAGAGAACATACCACCAAGCTGTATGGTTAACACATGCAACCTTGGGCACAGTCAATCTTCCTGTTCGTCCATATTCTCAAGAATAACATACTTTGCAGCTGCATTGGATGATGGAGACATTTCTTCTGCGTTTTCACTTGTTGGCCCTTTCTGCAGTTTCTGATATCTGTATGAGAGTTAAAAGAGTAAATGATACAGGCGATTGGTGTCAAATGAGCATGGGGCATGGGGCATGGGTCTTGGTCTTGAACCAGTGACTCATAGAATTTTACTGGTTGAATCATAACTAGGGATCCTAAACAATTTGAAACTACAGAACATTGCATATCCATGATGGGGATATATGAGAGGTGATCCCATGCGTCCGGCCATGGAACCCTCCAGAAGTATTTTTTTTAATTTTTTTTTTTATAAACATGTAGAGTTGGGTATATTTAACCTATAAACTAAGTTGCTTTTAAGTTTTTTTTTTTAAAAAAAAAAAAAACACAGCGGCATTTTCATAATTTTCTGACTCATAAATTACGAAAAATGCCACTGTGTTTTTTTTAAAAAAAAACTTACAAGCATTCAAAAATGGCAAAAATCAGTTTATGGGTTAAATGCACCTATCTCTACATGTTTATAATAATAATAATAAAAAAAGTGTCCCAGGGTTAGACACACGGCTGCCCCCATGCGCCCGGCTGCACCCGATCACCCCTCGGGATATATTTTGGGTTAAACTGGAGTGCATGTCAGCTGTGAAGTCTTTTCAGAACATTAATCATTTATCATAACTATCAACAGCCATGAAAAAATCAATCATATGAGAATTGATGCCACTGAAAACATAAATGCCTGAGATCTAAAAAAGGGTATTAAGAGCCAGATTTTTGAAAGCTGAAGGACTGCATGGAATAGCTGTATACAAGCTTTCATGTTCCACTCAATTGACTGATTGGATTCACCTGAAGTTGCAACTTCCAGTGTTCCTTGGCATGCCTAGCCTTTCCATAACTGGATTCACATGATGCAAGATTCAACAGTCCAAAGAACAAAAACGAATTTGTGAAGATCAAACTGAATGCCCAACTCAAGTGTTCAATCAGAGCAGATTTCGTTATTCAACCAGTATATCTGAAAACTGAGAAATAGCAAGTTCAATCACTGATTCTAGAAAACATAGAATAGATCATATGACAGACTGCAAGGAAATGGAAATCTTCTCCAGATTTCGAGTGACCTTTTTGCCAAGCATATACAATTATACACTGACACTCTAATGAATAAACAGCTAGAATAAAGGTTACTTACTTGTACCAGTTGAATAAACTGACACCAACCATTATCGTAATAAGCCCAATCCCCTTCATCCAGGTAAACTCATCATGAAAGTAAAAGACAGCAACCTGAACCAGTAAAAACAAGGCTTATGTACCAATGCCATAGGCAGGAACTAGCATGTACGATATTATAGAAATCAATTTCAGCATTGATGATCCACATTCTTCCTTGCAGTTCACAAATGATTTTTTCATCAAAATGGCATTGATCGCATCGATAAAATGGACATTGTTATCTATCATAGTGAGCAGGAAGTGCATATTGCATAAATTTCACCCAATTCAAACATATGAATATGATACATCCAGAGGCCAATGTAACATTGACATGAAAAATCACCTATATAACATAATATACAGTGGCCCAGTTCACCACTCAGCATGTCTCAAATGGACAGGTTACATGCCATTCACACATCACATTGGGAACCCGGGGCAAAAGTTTTTACCAAACTTTGGTGAAAACATTATCACAAATGCATTATTTACACTAGAAGTGTATATGCATAGACCTACTCTCATAGCATCTAAAAAATGAACTACAGCAACCAGAGTTTCAATAAAACCTATCCTAATAGCATGGCATGATTATGACAATCAAATAGGAAAGCACACTACACACAAGAAACATAACTTGTAATTTCTGGAGGCAGACTTGGGCAGGACACAAATAGCCCTGTGGGGGGCAGCGTATCGCAATGCCATCAGGATTGAACTAGTGATGGTGAAAGGACTGGTCTGGTTTGAACTGGTTTAGCAAACTGATTTAACCCATAATGTCAGCATTACAGATTTATGATGCCATAAATATTAAACTGCTTTTAGTTAATTATATATTGGTAATTTAGATGTTCATAATTTCTAAGTCTATACATTAAACTTAAAATGTATCACTCTAATTATCAAAACATGTAGTAGTGAGCAAGTATGTTGTTGTTTCCCATTAAAATTCTAGAATGAGCGACAAATCCCATGCCACAAAAGAGGGAGGGGCACATTCTTTGCTTGCAGAAGGCAAGGGATTCAGGATGGGACATTTTTCAGGAAAATTTTTTGTGAACTGTTCAAATTAGTTCAACTGGTCAGACTGCGGTTCGGACGGTTAGAGC
>JAXCLR010000001.1:46351776-46381337 GCA_035584095.1 Annona squamosa | reverse complement strand
TCGCAAAGGAACCACCCCCCCCCCCCCCCCCAATAATTATTTTTTGATTTTTTTATAAACAAATAAGGTTAGTTGTGCTTAATCTATAAATCAAGTTTATTAATTGTGGATGTGTTTAAGTATTTTTTTTATTTCTAAACACTAACATTTTTGTAATTTTCAGAGGTGATTTTTAAATGAAAGCCTAAAATGGCATCAGTTTAGAAGACAGAGTCTATCCAAGTAAAAGATGATAAGAGAATGAAAGGAAAACTCGAAATAACATGGATGAAAGTAATTAAACAATATTTGAAAATATTACAAATTGTTGAAAATTTAGTCTCAAATTGTCAAGAATAGCGCAACAGAATTCATGTAGCCGACCCCACCTAGGTGGGAAATGACTTATGATGATGATGATTGGCAGCTAGAAACATTTGCCATGACTTAAACCGCATTCCATAGACCTGACAACAAGACAATCAAAACTAAAAGATAAAGAAGAATGGTACAAGATTCATGAAGCTAAAATGGAAAAAAATTATTTCAGATAGGCTTAGATGTTGATGAATTGATGCTAAGTTATCCATGTAATAAAGAAGTGGTAGTAAATATTTAAGTGAGGCGTGTTTTTTTAACTATAAAACTTTTCAATGTAAAGTTTTTTACTCTCTACAACTACCATATTTTTTAATTATTTTTTTATATCTTCCTATACAGCTACCTTACTTTTCAATCATTTATACGCAACCGCCTACACAAAAAACCTATCTATTTTAACTTTATTCTCTTTATTCATCATTATCTCTATTATATGATTTATGTCACATTATTTTCTCTCATTTAAAAGACTTTTACACTAAAATTTTTTCATTAAAAACTTTTACACTAAAAACTTTTCATCCAAAAGTTTTATCACTTCTCAAACACAACCTGATAATGAAGATTCAGTTTTAGAACTCTCTACATATTCTGCAGATGACTGATACCCTGGATTCATAATAACCTTTTTGGATGGTGAAATTGAGGAAGTACCAATCAAGTTCCTTCATCCATTCCCGTGCAATGTCTTTCTCTGGAGCTTGAAAGTAAGGGGATTTTCCAGTTAAAGTTCTTACAAATTGCTTCAGCCTGCAGCCATCTAGATTTTTACTGCAATATGGTTCGGCGTTATGAAGGCCCTTTTTCCTTCCTTTCAATTATTGTTGGAGATAAGATGTTGACTCTCGATGTGAGGCTCAATGCTGGTCCTCTATGCATGAGAAATGCTGAACCCAGCAGCCACATATTTATTCATTACTTCTTGAAAAACAATTTGAAATGGCACTGCTTCTAGCCTTAATGAGTAGGCCCTCAGAAAGAAACAATCGAGACTTTAATCACCGTTTTTCTAGTCCTCTTCCTGCTGTCAATAGTCCTGTTATGGGAGACCAGAGTCATTCTTAGGCATTTCACATGGGGAAGCATAATTGTCTTGACACTTTGAGTTTTAGATTTTTCATCTCTTGTGTAGCTAGTGATGCATTCTGTCATCTTTGTTTTTAAAGAATATAGCTTCCCTTGAAAAGACTGCTAAGAATCTTCTTCTGAAAGGAGAGTTGCTAGAGACAGAAAGAGGAGGGGGGAGGGGGCCGGGGGTGTGTGTCTTACCTCTCATAAAGTAATCCTTCCATGACATGTCCACTGTCGGTTGCATCTTTTGGGAACAGAACCGCACAATAATTCTTGACAGAACGGCTTGCATTGTAAAGTGTACGGTATTCATCAACATAGGAGCTGGAAAATTTCCCAACTTCTCACCCAGCAATGTTTTGTTATAGCTGCTTAAAAGAATAGTAAAGATCAATAAATATTGATTGGAGAAGGGAAGGAAGCAATGGTTGTCATTATTCCCTAAAACCCAGAGATACAAGAAAGATCTCTTCAGCAGAAAACTAGAATATATGGAAAAACAGAAACTGCAAAATGGCCACGATTGAAATGGCACTTTCAATTGACACCAGATTAACTGCCTTCACATATGTTTCAGCTGACATTTGAGATCAGTTCCAAGCCAAACGGTCATTTCAATTGAGCCTAAAACGTTCATGATAAGTGCAACCAGAACAAGCATCATCCTTTAACAATATCTCTTCAGAGGAGTTGAACACTCACAGAGTCAAACATGTGCTGGCAATGTACCATATTAGCACAAAAAATGATGTCTTGAGTACCATGGCAATGGGGAAGCTGCTCCGAGCATCATTCCTTCTCCCCAATTCTGATATATCCGAATCGACGTCCGAGACACGCGACTCCCCCCCACCGGAGTCGCTCTGGATGTGGAATGGGAGAAACTTTCTTTCTTCGGCGACGCCTTCAATAGACAAAGTTCCATCCTCCAAGACGTGGCCCCCATTCAAATGCATGTTTCTGTGCCGGAATGTACTCGAATGCCGAACCCCCTGTCCTGACAAACCGCCTCCTTCCCTTTCTTCTTCAACCAAAGCCAATTCCAAATGGGGATATGCTAAGTTTGCATTGGCACCATTTGGAGGGCGATTGAACCGCTGAATACCATCCTCGTCAAACCAACCAGAGAAGGAAGATTCTGTATGGAGGGCAGGCCTATCACTTCCGTTTTGAGCTGCGCTAACCTCAATTTCTCTACCCTTGTCTGCCCCAGAATCGCCCTCTACCATCTCCTGTCTTATTCTACAACGGTAGCATCCTTGCTCAACTTCAACGAAAACAATCCAATAAAAAACAATTATAGAAGCGAAGAAACGTCTTCTACCAACATCCGAGTTCTGAATTTTTACAAATCAACGTCCAAGAATCGCAACTCCTGGTCAAAAGACTCAGAAGTCGGTAGGCCCAAGAAGACTCAGCTCTCAAAAAACAAAAGGAAAATTAAAAATTAAAAAAAACAATGGAATTTGAAGGGAAATGCTTCTGCTTCCAAATACCGGGGGACGTGAGTTGGGAGACGAAAGAAAAGATCTTGGCTTTTTGCGTTGTTCTTCTGTTGATTAGAGTTTCAGCTAAGAAATAACCTGAGAAGTTTGGGATTGATTTCGATCTTCGCTTTAAATCGACGGATCTTTGGCCGGGAAGAAAGAGAAAAATATAAATAGAAAAGATGGATAGATCTAGATGTTTGGTTTGGCGGGATTTCGACGGAAAAGGGGAAGAGAGTAAGGTCTTGGCCCTTATATACACTCCTCGGCCTCAGGAGACGGAGTCACGGAGTCCCCTCTATTTTCCGACATGCAGATGCGGCTCCGGAGTGCAACCTAAGTCCACACCGCTGCCTGCCTCGTTGCTGCCTCCGGCGCATCGAGTCGACGCAGCAGCGTAAAATTCAAAGTAAACACCGTTTTAAAAAAATAATAAAAAAAATTATGAAAAAAATATTGTAAAGAATTATTAAATGCGACCAATCAAAATATTTATATTAAACGCGGCTCAAAGCTTATGGAAATTTTATCAAGTATCAATTTTTAAATCTTTGCAAGACTATTTTAGAATATGTGCCCCTCACGTTTTTGGTAACCGTATTCTTGGTTCAACGAATATTTTAAACATAATTGACGGTTTGGATGACATAAATATATTAGACCATTCAACCAATGGATTCCTTCAGATATACGCAAATGAAGGAGAAACCTACTTAATTTTACTGTCGAACCTTAGTTACTTTTTCTTAAAATGGTGTAACTTCATTCTTATCTTTCCAACCTTTGTCTTACCTTATTTTATTTTATTTTTTTTTTTTTTGATAAAGTTTGTCTTACCTAATTGAATGAGGTTTGTTTGACGCCGTTTTTATATAAGTAAAGCACATAATTTTTGTGCTTCTTGCGGATGTCTGGCTAAATTTATCCGTTCTCCAGAATTTTTTTGCATTAAAAATCCATTTTAGAAAAAAGTATTTTTTTTTATTGCATGTATACAATATAACATCTTGATATTATAAAAGGTTACATTCACACACTAACACTACGGAAGAAATTTTTCTATAAACACCTCACTATGAGTAGGAATTTCTAAAAAACCCACTTTCGAGGAAGAATTTATAAAACCCCCATTTCGGAGGGACTATACTGTAAAACTCTTTTGCAACAAGATAAGCTCCGAATTGGATTTTTTGCTTGACACCTGATTGTGCTGTAATAAAGCATTAAGCCAAAAGGCCTTATGCCAACACTATTGTCCAACTGGTAATGCAGCACCATGCTCTACTCGTGCAACTTGAGAAAAACACCAAACCAACCATGATTCAAGTTAGCAAATGAAAAAAAAAATGTATATAGAGTAGAAAATACACTTGTCTCCTCAAAAAGGTGGTATAAATTGCATAAGTTGAGTACTGTTTTATTGCTCCACTAGAATCTTACTCACAATGTCATATTTTTTTCATCTCATATTACAAATTAAGTTTATAAAATCTTGCAAATTTACTATAATCAACTTCCTACGTCAAGGAAAAACATCATTCCCACCCGGGAGACATAGCTCCCACTTGTTAAATATTACTTCCACTTGGGTTTGGAACCCTCACTAGCTGAGCAACTATCTATGTCCAGCATCAACTAAGCGACGCGGGGTTAGTCATATGTTGAGTACTTGAAATTAATACAACTAGGTATATGACGCGTCTTACATTCATGGTATTTACCCATGTGAGAGGTTAGAATGGAATTTTCAATTCTTTCTTCACCATCATGTTATTTAGATTTTTTCCTTTCTTTTCCATTCATTATTTCTTCAGTCTTTTTTTGCATTTGGTAATATGAGGGAAAGATTTTTTTATGGTTTCTACTATTTGGTGCATTTTCTCATCAAGGATTTGACACTTCAACTATCTAACAATCCTATTTTTTTTAATTACACCCTCACTCTACTTTTTTTTGACAATTACCATATTTATTCTAACTTTTCTTTGTTATATTATATTCTTCATATAAATTTTAAAATATTCTATTTTTCACTTTCCACACTTCCCACTGTCCCACCAAGCTTCATGTTACCAAACATAATCTTCATTACTAATTGCTTGCCTACTATTTTGCCGTGTTGCCTACCTATCTACATGCTTCATCAACCTCCATCGTTCCTACCCACTTGTGACCTTGAAATGCTTCATGTTTACCCTTTTCTTACTCTACTCATGTTTGCATCAAGGACTATAGGTATCCCTCTCCACTTCTCTTCTTCTCTTTCCTTTGCCCTTTCTGAAAAATACTACTTATAGGTTTGATAAGTGTTCGTGTCTATCTCAACTCCCTCAATAATTAACCTTCACACAGTTTTCAATTTGCACTAAAGTCTACTCACAAGCACCCTACTAACATTGAATGCTTGTAAGACTTCTTAATCCCTAAAGCTAACTTTAGAGATCAATCTTTCTCTCGCATTTATAACTAGAAGTGCTACTTAAGTAACGTATCACATCGAGCTATTAGGTATCCTAAAATGTATATGTTAGGTTTCTATTTTTCTATCTGTAGAGTGAAGTAGGTTTGAAGTAAAAATTACTCAATTAATTAAAAAGGTTGATGTTAAGGTCCAAGTATTTGATACTAATTCAAATTAGTAATATATAAAATTAATCTATTATTAAGTATATTTACTAAATATATAATAATATTGTCGTATTAATTATAGATTAAATATAATATGAAAAGCATCTTAAAGAATTGATTTGAAACTAAAACCTCCTATTGTACAACCCAAGTTATAGCCTAGTTATAACTAAAAATCTAACTGCTCTCATAATGGGTGTAGGATAATAATCTCCTCCTTACATATAAGGCCTTAGAATGATTCCCATTTATTCTTAGATAGAGTTGTTTTATCTTGAGTTCTAGTACTATTAATAGTTTTCCACATGAGTCATGATACAGTGCACCCAAGCGCACTTAGCTTTTGTGCACCAAAGTTCAAAAACTCATTTTTCATATTTTTTAAAAAATTTTATAAAACTATTAATAAATTATAAAAATACCACTCATTTTAAAAATCTAAAAAAATTTAAAATTTTCAAAACGATAAAAATTGATACACATGTTAAATATACATAGATTAACAATCGTGTAAATAAATTTCAAAAAAAATAAAATATAGGTGAAGTGTACTAAGGTGCATCGAAACTAAATACACCCAAGTGAATTTGGCCAGGCTCTTTTGCACATACCATCTTTTTTCACTTTATCCCCATCAAGGCACAACATTTTTTACGTCTAGAATACCGGTATCAAAAAATGTGCATATATATATATATAACTCTATCAATCATCTTGATTTTTATAGTTTCTATCTCAACAATTCTAAATTCTAAATTATTACCTATGAGAACTTTCCTCTATCATAAGACATACTAATATCAATTCATTCAACAATTTTACATTCAAAATTATTACCTACAAGAACTTTCCTCCATCATAAGATATACTAGTATCAAGTTATTCTCTAGGAGGACGCATATGATAGAATACCTATAATTAAGAATCCAAACGTCATATGTATAAATTCATATCAACATTTCCCTTATTCTCAATAGTAGTCTATTTCTCAAGTTCCAACTTCTCTTCCTTTCTTCATGTAGCTTTTTTTTCTATGTTCATATATTATATTATCTCAACTGCTATTACAATCATACGCTAAGACATTCTTATAATTTCTCTACTGAGACATTCTTACAATTTCACAATTGCTCTATTGCTTCATCACATGAAAATATTGTAAAATGTTGTTGGCGTGGTTCGAACCCACATCGCCCAACTACTATGGCAAACGTGGGTACCGTCGAGGCAACTCCTTGTTAACTCCTTCATGTAGTTGTTAGTTGATGCTATAACATGCATGTAGCTCTTCCCTTATGTTCTTAGGATTTAGCCTCTTGTTGTTGCTTCTTACGGCTCTATGTTAATTATGCTTCTAATTTAGACCTATGCCATGACTGTTGGCTTGTATGATTGAATAAACCTAATTTGAACTAACTGGACCTTAATATGTGTAGAACATGGTGTACTAGGAATAATACGGATATAGACTTGGACAGTTTAGATAGGCTAGGACAATCCTTGAAGCTTGTGACTCCACCAAAGGGCACTGTTTTGAAAACCAGACCGAACTGGGCGGTCGGACCATGAACCGGTCCTTTCCCGGCTAGTTGCTTTTTTCGATCCAACCGCGGTTCGACCGTTGGTTCGATCCGGTTGAACCAGAAAAATCGGGAACCGGTTCAGTGATCGATCCGGTTTTAAAAACATTGCCAGAGGGTGATCCTATTGATACACCTTGCTGCTTAGTATTAAAGAGGTGACGTAGAACGCCAGTGAGGCTGAGCCCTAGTGGTACATCCATTTGCTTCCAAAGCAATAGGACAAGTTTGAGTCTCCATGGATGATGATTTCCATGATAATATGGGTTTACAAATTTCCCCCTGTGGTTGAGGATATTTATAGAATTTCCCTTCAATGTGTGAGGGTGTGAAGGATATTTGATTGTAATATCAAATGTCAAAATATATATAGATATATCAATTAATAAAAAGGTGACGTGGAACTAGCAGTTCAAGGATTGTAGGGAGAGGACCATTCTTGGACTGTCCTGATCAGCATTCAATTTATACAGACATAGCAACACTGTTGCCTCAGTGGTACCCGAGACTGCCCCATGCAGTGGGCATCTTCAGTTCAAATTCCCTTAGTAGTGGATGTGTATTGTGGTAGTGTCATTTTTCCCCAAATTCCTATGGGAGCGTCCACAGGCTGAGGATGTTTAGGATATACTATTAGGCAAAGGTAGGAATATTAGTAAGATGTATGTAAGAAATTATTAAGAAATTATAAAAATATCTGAAAAGCCTGATTGTAATATTAATTAAGATCATGTATGAATAACCATAAAAAAAAAAAAAAGAACACACAAAAACCAATCTTAGCACGTTTACGGTAGAGGTGGCTTCTGTTGCGTTTCAAATTATTAACATGATGGACTTGGGCAGCCTATTCTCTCAGCAATAAAGAGAATGAATATGTCCGACAATTATTTAATGCACACAAAGACACCACCTTACCACTTCTATTTTTACAAATTATGATATTTTTTTAGTAAAAATATTCGTATCAACCATGATGCTTAGATATTAAAAATTACTTCAGTTAAAATCAAATCCATCCACCTTCGACATTCAAAAATTATTTCGGGCTAACCTTGCAAATTTTTATTTGGTGAAACCGCTTACTACGTGATTATTCTGTCCGAATGACATGGGTGTTATTTAGAAAAGGAATACGAGCCTATTGAGTTGCCAAACTACCAAGGGGGGCCAATTTAATGTTGGCGTACAGATCTTGCTACAGTTAATTTATTTTCTTGGGCATACCAAAAATGATAAATAGTGGGTGTCATCACTTTTTTAGAATCGATAGTGAAAGGAAAGGCGACGAAAATGATGGACGGCTTAGATTTGATGCGTGTTTCGTCCGCTTGGATGGAGCATTGGATGGTTGTTGGGTAGTGCGCTTCCCTTCCCTTTGGGAAGCAGGAAGCATCCACTTCACTGACGTGGTAAACCAGTAACCATCTTAATTGATAGAGCCCGCAACCTCATTTTTTTAAATTTTTTTATTCGTCTTCAAATAATGTTACAATTAGTATTACATAAAGGCACATTCACAACCCTCATATTATATTATAGATAAAAATTTTCTATAAACACCCTCAGATAAGAGGAAAATCTCTAAAACCCCCACTAGAAGGAAGAAATTATAGAACTCTCATATTAGAGGAATTGTATTATAAAAATCCCTATGTAAAGGGATGAGGGGAAGGGGGGGCTTGAACCACCCACCCAAGCTATATACATTGTGATATTTGATATTACAAATTAGCTTCATTTACAACCCTCACACATGAAGAGACATTTTGTAAATACCCTACACTTAAAGACAAATCAACCCTATTCACAACCCTCACACATATGGAGGAGCATTTTGTAAATACCCTTACACTCGGGGGGATCGACTATAAATACTCTTGTACTAGAGGCACAAATACAATGGGATATAAAATCCTGGTTTTGAAACCTTATCAGACGACATAGGAAAAGCTACCGCCACTACCTGAGATAAGCCTAGTTGGTCCCTTTGCCCCATTTTTTGTGCAAGGAAGAATGACAAAAAATTATCTTTCTCATCAAATTTTTCGTTGACAATAATTTTACTTTTTAATTATTTTTCGTATTTTTATATAATATCTTATTTTTCAAATTTTCAATTATTTCTTTACGACTTTTCATATATCTACCTATTTATTTTAACTCTATTTCTTTATTTCTTGTCACTACCCTTATCGTCGAGCATCAATTTCTCTCATTTCAAGAACTTTAACCTCAAAAACTCTTATTTCAAAAGTTTTACAAAAACCAAAGGGGTAATTTCCAATATTCTTATAATTTTTGCTCTTATTTTTCAATATACCCACTAAGTATGAAATCATTTATATATATATATATATATATCCACTAAAAATGCTCCAAATATCAAATACACTCTCAAACCATTAATGACCGTCAAAAAACCATCAATGTGCAGAGGAAATGACATATATACCCTACACTTAGATATACCATAGACTTGGGGCTTGGTTTGAAACCCCTCCTAAACACCAATTGGCAATAATGATTTTAACCAATTTTTCCTTATATCCATAAGCAGAAAATGATTTCTTTTGTTGGAGAGTCCAAAAGGGTCTCTAACTAAATTTTAAGTTTATGGCATATCTGTCGTTTCCTCTCCACATTAATGCTCTTCTAACTGACGGTGACGGTTTGAGATATATTTGATATTTGGGCATTCTTAGTGAGGTATATATAAAAGATTTCATACTTAATTGGTATATTTGAAATGAAAAGCAAAGGTTGTAGACATTTTTGAAATTATTCTAAAACCAAACACACCCCATAATCTTTGACCATTCAGGGGTCCATTGCTAGTACACATTTTTATAATATTATTTTAATATTGTATTTTTCTCACATGAAATAGGATTGCAACATATACACATTAAGGATGCAACCTTGACCAAGTTGAGCCTGAACCTGGCCCACCAAATCCAAATTCAAATAGTGTTAAAACTTTTTCTTACAACCCGAGCCCCAGGGACTCAATTTGTAAATATGATAGAGTTATGATTCAAGTGAACCTAAACTCGAAAAATTCGAAACTGATTTCTTATTTTATATTAATTATAAAATATATTATATGCATAATGCATGTGAGGACCAGGTATTTTATTTTATTTTCATTATAACTCTTCTCTATTTATGAGATAATTTATGTAAATGTTACTAGGAATTTATAATGTTAATGAATGCATAACATATATGGACATTGTTGAGCATTATGACTATTTTTCACCTCGCAGAGTAGGTATGGGGTTCGACCAGCCCAGTTAGGTCGCTGGGGTCAAGGGGGCAACGTCCCCAAAGAAATTTTTAACTATTAAGTCATAGAAGTGGGAAAGTTAATTACTAATTGCGATTAAACCTGACCCATGCTCTGGCCCGGCCCGGCCCAACTGGATGGGGGTTCGGTTATCAAAAGGAGCTCGTGAGCTAGGGCTTCATCTTTCATTTTTGCCCGACTACGTTTCCCTCTTCTTCTCTTCCTGTCCTCTGCTTCTTCTTTTCTTTCCCTACCGCTCAGTTCGATCTAACTGTAGATCTCTTCAAGAAAACTCTACCGATTGCCTTGAAGATCATGGATTCCAATCAAGGAAGTTCTGAATCTCTGCAATCTAAGCCTAAGGTCGCTGCTTTTGGGAGAAATTATAATTAAAGTAAGTAGATGTCACCCCTTCTTGATTTAGTAATGAAATTTCATGTTGAACATGATATAAGACCGGTGGGAGTGTGTAATGTCTAACAACTTCGTGATATAGGGCAAAATGTTCGTAACAGTTAAGGTAAGTAGGGTTCATGGAAAATTTGCTATGAATGTGTGATTTTTATAAGGTAAAGGATTCGTTAGTAGTTTCTATATTGTTAAAATGTGACGCTAATTAATTCGAATCAAATGAGAGTATGAATTGAAGGTTCTTTTGTTTTGCACCTATTTGTGTTTAGTAGAATGCTTGTATGGCAATTTTGTGTATTGAATTTAAAGTAAACTTTGTTGATGTTGTATGTGTGGTTTGTGGCATTTATCATTATCTGTTATTTATGATGTGTTATCTAAAATGGTTGGTTGTAAAAGGGTTGTTTATGGTCCCCTGATTGACATAAGGAGAGGGTTGTTCATGGCCCTTGATAGACATGAGTAGAAGATTGTTCGTGTCCTTCTATTTATATATGGTTATATGCATACGATCTTGGAAGTGGGTATTTGGACCCATATGTCTTATCTTGATCACAACATGTGCATATAGAATTTTACTTATTTCTACTTTGTGCTAACCACTATCTACTTGCTAAGTCTATTTAGACTCATATGATTTGTTTTTTTGCCTTTAGATCACAGGCCAGGTAGGGAACCTCAAGATGAGACAAGTTAAATATCAAATCTTAGAGACAGATTCACTTTGACAAACATATTGTATTTAGTATTTTTGATTGAATTATAATCTTTGTGGATGCATATATGCATAATTATTAGGTTTGCTTGATATATAAGGATAACATTCAATGATTTTATAAATGTCCTTATTATATGAAGATACAAGTGTATAAATATAGGATTGAATGTTACATTTTGAAATAAAATTGAAATGTTTATGAATATTAAATCATGTAATCCATACATTATATATTATGGGGAGATGCTGCCGAATTTTTCTTGGGTTGTATAGTACCCGTTGATTAATTATTGAGTATATTTAGGAATGAGACATTACAATGCATGAACAACATTTCTACTTATCTCCTATATTTTATGTTATTTATATTTATATTTGAACATATGTTTGACATATTGTAATTATTATAAATAAAGTATATTATATTCATTTATATTTATCTTTTATTTCTATAATTTACTTTTATAATATTAATTTTCTTCTTTTATATTTTTTTATGTTAAATTTTTTAGAATTATTCTTTATATTGTTATTTTTTAAAAATATGTAGTTTGACTATGTTATTATGTTTACTTGCATGATTTGTTAATATCATATATTCACTTGAAATTCTAAAACTTATTACTCTTAAATAAAATATAAATTTATCAACCAAAATTCCAACCTCATACTGAACCCAAACCTAATTTTTGAAAATAGAGTTAAGGTTTAAATTTTAAAAATAGAGTTAGGTTTAATGTTAATGTTTTATACATAGGATTACGCTTAGACTTGAGATAAACTCAAGTAGATTTTTGCCTTTAAAACAGTCTAACTTTGCCTATTTATATTTTAAACCTTGAAGCTTGGTCATTTGCATTTTAAATCCTGGAAGCTTTATCATCTTTGCATTTTAAACCCTAAACCATTGAGCCGTCAGAAAACAATTGAGATCAGGCCTCTCACATGCATATATTTTTTAAAATGATGCATATAAAGCAGTACTCTCACTATTCTGCTACTCAGAATCATCATGCACACACAACACACCAAACTGCCTCCTCCCCGAGACCGGACTTCCTTCTGTCTTGTATCGCTTCGCTCATCCGGGACCGCCAAGCGGCATCTATACTCCGGGCAAACACAAACCATAAGCAAAATGCACTATACTTCGATCCATAACCTCAAAGGCATCCACAACAATTCACCCCTGCTCAAAACTAGAACACAACAATCACAAAAGCCAAATTTCAGATGATATTGAGAATAATGGGCCGGGTTTAAAAAATATAAATTTATCAACCAAAATTCTAATCTCAGACTCAAACTGAACATAATTTTCGAAAATAAAATTAAGGCTTAAATTTTACAAATAAAGTTAGGTTTAATGTTAATGTTTTATAAATAGGATAATAGTTTGAGTTAAAAATAAACTCAAGTTTTACGAGCCTAAGTTGCACTGTCAATAAACATTGGATTTTGTTTTTTTAATATTTTATTTGTTCCAAGTCAATCATTATACTCTAAACTATTTGTTTTGTCTAAGAAATTGAAAATGCAACTTTATTGAAAGCTTTTCTACGTAATCTATATTTTTTTGAGAATATTATTTTAAGAAACCCTAGCATTTGGGTTTGTGTGGATCATATACAAATCCAATTAAACTGATTTTTCATGTCGGACATCTATTTGGGTAGAACGAGAAGAGCGTCATGCTTTGCTTGGATCTAATTTAAGACAAACAAAACATCTAAACTCATGGGCATGAGTTGCCACCTGGCCTAAACTCAGTAAAGCCCTTTAATATTGACATCTATTTTTTTTAAAAAAAAAAAACTCGCATATTTTGTATTTGGCTCTACTTTACATAGAAGTAATTCCATATAACCTCTTAATTTTTAAGTTATTAATGATTGATTTAAAATTCAATCCATTTATTGTATTTAATATTAATTATTTATGTGGGATACTAAGTTTTATCCAAAACAAGTATACCCATTGACACATTTATTCAAAAATACATATATTTATGTGTAAATTATGAAAAATACTTAGACCCATCTACACATATATTAGAATGTAATACTACTTTATAGAATCATTTATCCACATAGTACTAATATTTTATATGGTTTTGATGTTGAAAAAACTATTTTAAAATTGACATTTAGCATTTAGTCATTTTATTGCGTTGATTTTATACATTTACAGATGGTACCCACATGCTGTGAAATTTAAAAAATAAAAAGGTTTTAAATATAGTATAAATAAGGTTAAATTAATGTATAGAGTGGATTGTCTATTAACCAATAAGATTTAAAACTAGAGGAAGTTACATGGAAAAAGGGTTTCATGGAAGGGAGACCTTTTTATTTTTATTTTCTTTATAATGACTGTATAGCTAGCATATGTCACTTTCTAATCTTTTCGATCCACTGGTTTTTTTTATTAAAAATATATTTTTTTTTTTTCATTCAAACCAATAATGAGGGGCGGTGCATAACAGTGGTGAGCACAGATGGAAATGATTTGTTTGGTGGATCTGAGCATGGATGGCAAGTCCCAACCCTCGCCAAATTATCCTGCAGGTGGATCGACGTGGATCTCAACGAGGATGGAACATATTCCCCGCACCCACCAAATTGTCCGGTTCCCTTATCCCATCTTGGATAATTAGTGTTTTCTTAGTTTGGGGCATGTTTCAATGTATCAGGGTGCAAAATCTTATTTTTTTTTATAAAATCGTTAATTTAGATGTATTTAACTTGTACATTAAGTTTTACAGTTTTTTGAGATATATAAATATATTTTTTATTTTTAAAAAATAAGGATATTTTAGTCATTTAAAAATGACTAAAACCTCTCATATTTTAAAAAATCAGAAAAAATATGTACGTATTTCCAAAAATAATAAATTTTATTTTACAAATTAAACTCACCTAAATTAATATTTTTATAAAAATAATTAAAAAATAAGATTATGTATCTTAATGCATTAAGGTGCATAGAAACATACCTCGTTTTCTTAACCCTAACAAGTAGCTTGAGAGGTGAGATTACTTTTACAACTAATGTGAGATAACATGCGACATCACTCTAGGGTTTAGCACTTAGCACTCCTTTTAATCCATTGCTATCACCACCACTCCAAGAGCTAGCATCCCCTTTAAGCCATTACTGCCCTTGGTAAGACCTCTAACAGGAGCAGTTAGGACATCCAGCTAGAAAAGTGTAAAAATCCTGTAACATTTCTCCATACTGGTGTGCATTCCAATCAATGAATTGTGACACCCTTTCTGATGTACTTTGCCTCCATCTCAAGAGAAGATACAACTGTGAAAAAAGGCATAGCTCAGTGATTTCACCTCACCTTATGGATGAGTAGAAAAAGCAAATGGCTCTATGTGATATTAAAAAAAAAAAAAGAAAAATTTTAAAGAAGAAGAAAAGAAGACACAAATGGTGGGTTGTGTTTAACATATGTGATGCAGTCATTCCGATCGAGATCACCAGTAGTTCTCTACCAACACGTTTTGTAGTCCTCGGTGCAACCATTCCGAAAGAAGCCTTTTTAACCAAGGTTATGAAAACCCCAATTGCGTGCAGCCTTCTAGGCTAAGACTACACGATCTACCGTTTTTCTCACTCACTGCATTTATGCTTGTTTAATTTTAGTTTAAGATCAATATTTATTTGTTTATTTTTAGTTTAAAATTAACGTATTTAAGTCTTTCAAGAGTTGTCGCTTTGAGCCGTAAAATCAAAATATTGAACAATATGCACTTTCCAACAAAAATCAGACTGTGTATTCATTATTTAATGGAATAAAGAAATTCTTTGTATTTATTCTCATCTTAAAACTCACAATCACAAATCACCCTGATTCAATATCTTACTGGGCTATAATAAATACAAACTCACAAGATTGCTCACACGCCCACCAAAATTACTTAATAAATATTACAAACATGAGATGGTTTGGATTCATGAAAAAGAATTACGGATTGAATGGACTGCCAAAACCAATATGTTCGGTTGTTGGAACTGGTTCCATGAGATACACACGTCACAATTATTTATTTATGTATTTGATTATAAATATAATTAGTAATGGAACACACATTACAATTATTTATTTATGGATTTGATTAGAAATATAATTAGTAGCATATTTAGAATAAATTTTGTAAATATTACTGGAAATCATGTTATCCCAAATATTAATTATCCTACATTGCACTCAAAGTCACCAAATGTTCTTTAAAACAAAATATTCGAACATAGATTTAAATTAATAAATGATTAAGATGTGGGGAATATATAAATGCATGCGCATAATGCAATGACAACTTGAGAATTGAGATACTAGTTGCGTTAGGGCCAAGCAGAAAATCTACCGAACCCTCAGGGTCCGGTTTTTAAAAAATGCGACGGCAAGGAGGTTTACTAGCCATATGTATTTTCATTTGCGACTTTAGAAAGTAAAAACCGCATCTTAGTTCTAATCACATCTAATTTACGAATAAGATAATTTTGTAACCAGATGTGGGAAACTCAAATTCAAAGCGTTGATTTTTCTAGAAATAGGGTTTGAAACTTTGAATCTTCACGAAAACAGCACTTGCCATGTGGAATATAGGGTCGGTTTGGAAAGAGGCTTTGAAAGGTGGTGGCAAACTTTTCTTGGAAAATTTTGAGAGAATTTTTTTTTGTACCCCCAACATTTGCAACTAATTTTTAATATACCTATAGTGTTTTACAAATGTCTTTTATACCTATAATATTTCATCCTAAATTCTTATTATACTCGTACCGTTAATATAACCGTTATTTATACCAATGAAAATAAGATTATGCCCTTTTAAAAAAAAATTAATTAAAAAAATTCAACCTTAATATGACTCAAATTGTTTCATGTCATATATTAATGATTTACTATCTTCAATTGAGTCATGTTAACGTTAAATTGTCTAAATTAAAAATTTTTAAATGGACAAAATCGTCTTTTCGATTAGGTAAATAATAGTTGTATTGACAACATGAGCATAAAAAAATTTATAATAAAATGTTATTAATATAAAAGAAATTTATAAAACATTATAAATACAAAGGAATCAGAGATAAATAGAGATAAAGAGGAATTTTTTCAAAAAATTTCGAAAAAAGTAGAACTGTAATGGTGGAGCTAGGACCTCTTATAAATGGAGCAATTTGCTACTTAGGGATCCTAACTTTTTTGAGGGAGCAACTACGTTAAAATAAATTATATTATTAAAATTCTTTAAGGAAATTTTTTAATTTTAAAAAAATTTAGGTGAGGAAATTGCCTCCCTTCAAATTTATGTGGCTCTGCCACTCAACAAGAATGATATGATATAAAAAAGGTAAGTAACTAGATAAAGAGGAGTAATCGTGTTAGCTCGAACTAAGCAAAGATTTTACTTAGCACAACTCAGAATATTCATTTGTATTATTTTCTTTTGTTTTTTTCGTACACTTGTTTCTCTAAGTATATTTAATATGTAAACCAAGTTTTACCTTCTTGAAAGTGTTTATATATTTTTAGATTTTTAAACATCTATGTGTGTATATATATATATTTAAAATACCTTTATCCTTAAAAATATAAATATATATATATATACATATATGAAAAAATAGTAAATCTTGAATTATATGTTAAATATACTTAGAGAAATAAATGTATAAAAAAAACAAAAAAAATTGTTATAAATAGATTTTTTGAGATAGGCTAAGTAGGTTATTTGTTTAGCTTAAGCTAACAAGATCATTCCACCGAGAGAAAATAGAAAAGATAATTATATAGAAATATTGAAAATAATTGAAATATATAAATAATAATAGAAAAATATATCAAATAATTAAAATATCAAATCTCATCAAAAATGCGCATACGATACAACGGGAAAGTTTTTTTTTTTAACATGTTACCTAAGAATTATAATATAGATATAGAAGAGTCCTGATTTAGATTTAACTAGTTCCATAAAAGTGGTTTCACATCAAAACTTATTGTCCTCATAATTAATGAAAAATTACCATATCAATTATATTTAACATCATTTGTTAAGCTAGCAGATTATGTTTCATCCCAATCAAATATCTATATTGACTATATTTGTTTAAAATATATTTATATATAATTTATGAAAAACTATTTTAATCAATTTATGTGCATATTAGAATGTAACATATAATTATTTATGGACATAATAATGATATTATGGTCAGTATAGATGTTAAAAATACAATTTCAAAATTGACATTTGGTGTCAAAACATTCATTATTTTCCACATACGTAGATGGGGCTCAGCTAAGTAACATTAACAAATAATTAGATTTTTTGATAATATAAATAATGTTAAATATAATTAATAGAATGAACTTTCTAAGGATCATCAAGGTAGAAAAAAAAAGAATCAATTACTTAGATAAGAAGTCCTATTGGATCAATACCTAGGTATGAAGTTTAATATAAGCCGAACTAAGTAGATAGCTATAATTTATTTGGATAACCAATCTACAAACAAGATTTTAAGGCTTTTCCTCTATATTGAAAATAGATACCTTTTTTTTTTATGAATATCATATTCAATGAATGCAAGCATATGTATTCTCAAAAATGATAATTAATATAACCGTAAAAGCTAAATTAATATGACTTGGTATTATTTGGGCCGATATGGATGATTGTATAAAGTTCGATTTAAACAGCAATGCTTCTATGTAAACTATTCAATTTTAATTATCTTGATATTTGGCAAAAATTTAATTTATCTATTATATCTAACATCATTTACGTATTTAAAAAATACATTCATTTTGTTTAATAATACTATGCATGGCCCCATCTACAAATATATAAAATCAATATAATAAAAGTTTAATATTAAATATCAATTTTAAAGTTGTATTTTCAATATTTGAATGGTCTAAAATATCATTTGTATGTGGATAAATGATTCTATAAAATATTATTCTAATATGTAAATGGATCTAAATATTATTCATAATTTACATATGAATATATATTTTTTAACAAATGTTACCTTTATACATGTTTGATTTGAATAAAACTTAGTCTATTAGTTAAGCAAATGATATTAAATACAATGAATTTGAAAATACCCAAGTAAAAACTTATTTGTTATAAATATTCCTCATATCCAATAAATTGATTTTGTATCTTTTAGATTTTGCAAATTTTCACAATAAACAATATTTAAAAAAATTAATTTTCATGTATTATGAAAGAAAATTACAACAAAATACCTTAAAATACAAAAAATATTTTAAAAAGTATTCCTAACATTAAAAAATTTTAGTTGTTGTTTTTAATTTTGCAAAACGTTAAGACACCGAATCAATTTATTAATATGAGGACTATATAATCACAAATTAACTCTCTAAGTGTTTTTTTCGAAAATGGGGATAATTTCATCATTAAAAACGCTTTTTTTGACTCTGATTTTAGATTTGCAAAATCCTCAGTGTTAGTTCTGCAATTTCACAAAGTCGGAGGCTCAATTTTGCAGAAATAATGAATGAAAAAGTGAGGGAAATTTCATCAAATAAAAGTTGCAAACAGCTGTCCTTTGACAGGGTTAGATTTGCAAAAACATTAAACTCAGAAGGTAATTTTTGCGAATATTCAAGATAAAGGGCAAACAAACAATTCCACAAAAGTTCGAGGGCAAATTTTGCAAAAAAGGCCATAGAACATATAATAAAAGGTCGAAAGAAGGCCAAAAAAAAAAAGAAAAACAAAATTGGTATAGTGAGAAGGATGCGCAAAATTCCATGGATGGAATTTGGAAGTTAGAAGTGCAGATGCTTTATGGCGAAGATGGAAAGAAACTCACATCCTCGTGAGACCCTTTATCCTTCTGGTGCAGATAGGATGCAATCCCAGCAGACCTCTACTTTCCCATTTTGTCAATTTCTGGCCCTCTTGGAGGATCTTGTTCCAATATTATGGCCAACCAAGAGAATCTATGCACTGGAATATCAAAAGAATACAAGGAGAAAAATAAAGAAAAAGGTAGATTCTTCAAGAAGAGCATAGAACAAGCACATGCTGCAAGTAGTAGTACTTATCCAACCTTGCCACAGAAAGAAGGCAGAAACATGAACAGAAGAGAAGGAAATCTGACCTCGCATCCAAGAAACTCGCAGGAAGAAAATGACAATGTTTTCCGGATTGCTAATTCGGGGTCTACCTCCAGCAGGCCAAATCCTGTGCCCCGGCACCCTCCTGTGCATCAGCATGTAAGTATACTGCCTTCTCATTTACTAGAATGCTTGCATGTACAGGCACACATGCTACTCTAGGAAGAGAAAAATGAAGAAAGGTAAAAAGAGGAAACCATGCATCTTCTTCCGTATGTGATTGAAAAAGCAATCAAACCATCTTCGTATGTGGATAAGCAAGCAAGCAACATACTCATACATGAGTAAGGACGAGCAAAATCAGCTGCTATCCTCTCAAGAGATTCATATTTCACATTCTGCTCTATTTTCAAAATTATCATTAAGACCTTCAAACTTAAAACCAAGTTGCTATGTTGCATTCCTTCCGGACAGGATAACAGGGTAGGCATGCAGGATGCGTGGAGTTTATTCGAGGAGAGAGTGAGAACTGGACCATTTGGTTTATCCCGGTATGTCGTAATCATTTATCAGTATGGATTCATCAACGTGCATACAGCACAAGGTTTCTGCCAATGATATCTCTTACATCTATTTTCTGAGGAAGTGGTTTACAAACTGAAAGTCGTGCTGCTAGAATTTAAGAAGAGCATTACCTGGCTTAATGAATGGGTCTTTGGCCCTTCAGATACTCCATGCTCCTTTTAAAGCCAGCACCAAGCACAGCACAATGAAAAATTTTTGAACTACTACTTCCAAAAAAGATCCATAACTGAGTGAAAAATCCCTCATTATTTGTGCCAAACATTAAAGAACTCATGCATGTGGATTGCAAAGGGTCAGCTAGTCACTTTTTCTCTCCATGTTTGATATTTTTTCATGTGTGCAAATGATACATCTGATTCTGTCATCATGGGCTGTCACTACCGCACAACAGCTTCCCTTCACAGCCACACTCCCCGATTCGGTTTCTCATCCTTGATGATGCCACTGCTGAAATGGTGAACCCGAGGCTCCAACAGTTCATCAGGGATTCACCACCCAGGATTAGAGGTCAATGGGAAAGGGGTTTCACCCCACGTCAAGAGCCAGGTTTAAGCCATGCAGAGTTCAAAAGGGCCATGAGCAAGATGAGGACAGATATTTTCAACCCAGCATATCCTAGGAAGAGAGCTTACAAAAGAGGTCTATTTTCCAGCCTAATTTCCAGAACCAGCAACAACAAAAATGATGACGCAGAGGAAGAAGATGATGATGATGGAAAGGAATGTTCCATCTGCTTGGAAGAGTTTGTCCCCAACCAGAAAGTGCTCGTCACTCCATGCAATCACATGTTCCACAAGGAGTGCATAGCTCCATGGGTGAAGAGCCATGGCAAGTGCCCTGTATGTAGGTTTGTGCTGGGCGAGAGGAGAGAGCAAAGCCGCAGCAACAGCACTACCAATATCAATGACACCTTGGACCTCATTGCAATCATCAGGGCAATGGAGGAGGCCATGGATTGGGTCAATGCTCCTCCCTACTAGTTCGATTTCCCACACTGTCTAAAATGTGCTGGAGCTCCCGAGATGATAATAACAATATCATGGTCATGGTGTTAGTTGGTCATCTGTGGATGTTTCCTCAACCATAGACATTTCTATCTAAGACGCATATTCAGAGCCTGTCCTGCAAAAATGAAGAAGAAAAAAAAAAAAAGCAATAACAAAGACCCACATTGCGTGGTTGACTGCAATCCTTGCTGAAAGGCAAGAGCCTAAGAAAAGATTGGCTGCCAAGAGCTAATATTCTTTGCTTGGATCGAATAGTCGTGGTCAATGATTGAATGTCATGTATGTATATCTCAACCACCTATTGCAATGAGGTTTCTAAAATGATATTCATCAAGATAAAAATTGATAAACTTAACCATTAGAAAATGGACACTGCGTTTTGAACATCTGTGATATTTACTGAGAATTACTCAAAATCTCTCGATGAGTAATTTCATGGAGAAAATCTGCTACTAGTGACAGCCAACCAAATCAGCCACTACTAAACAATGAAAAACAGAGCGCAATTCTGGTGTAACAGAAATGAAATTATTCTTTCTAACATATGTATTTGTAGTATTTGTATTCTTTATCAATGAAAGAATTTGTGAATCATCACATCAAGAAAACATGAATACAACAGCCCCGGCCTCTTCAGGATAAATATACTATAGCACTGGGACTGATATAGGCACCGTAACTGACACTGATGATACGTCGCCACCAAAGTTAGAAACTTCATGTGTTGTGGAACTGTTTCCAAATCGTAACTCCATGCCCCATTCTTCCACCCGCATTGCAGTCTCGCAACGTTGGCACACTCTGGCCAATGATGCAGCTTTTCGCCTTGCACGCTTCGTGCCAGTGAACAGCAGCATCTGTAGGAGCCCTGCCAATGCAGGCACACGCAAAACCCTCTCCGTCACTGCAAAACCACCACTCCGGCACAATTCAAGCAGTGCTGCTACTCCATTCTCCTTCCCCCTTGGTGTCCCCCACCTCATCAGCCTAACCAGTCCAGACACAATCTCATCTTCCCTTCCATCTGCCTCTGAACCAGCTCCCTGCCTCACAAGCAATGCCAGTGCCCCTGCTGCCTCCTCAGCCACCTCCTCAGCGGCCAATGCCCCTACTAGTGCAGACATTGCCCCTGCCTCCACCATCCTCTCACAATTCTCTGAATGCGTCGAGAGATTGAACAAAGCTGTCACTGCATCTTTCTTGCCCCTAAGTGTCCCCTCCCTCAATAGCCCTGCTAGTGCCTCCAGTGCACCTTCCTGATCCGTTATTCTCTTCTTGTATTCGTGCACTGCCGAAAGGCTGAAAAGGGTTGCTGCAGCATTCTCCCTTGCTTCTTCTGTCAGCCCATGTCTCAGAACATCAACTACTGATTCCAAACATCCTTCTTCCTCCATGATTCGGCTCTTGTTCTTGTCATGAATTGACAGATTCAATATAGCAGTCACTGAATTCTCCTGGGCAACTGGATTCGAAGATGACAGCAGCTGCTTGAGCAGGGGAACTGCACCTGCCTCAGCTATGCATGCACGGTTCTCCTTCCCCGTCTTTGCCAACAACCGAAGCTCGCGAGCAGCATGTGCTTTCACACCCTGGGTTCCATTGGCAAGCTCCCCAACCAGAAGCTCCGCAGTCGCCCTGTTCGCCTCAATTGCAGCCTTGGTAGCTGTAGGAGTGACAACAGTTTCAACTGCAGCATCAACAGCCTCCGGGGGATCATAAGGGATACCATGAGCATTACACCACTGCATGATAAGCGACCGGAGAGCTCGATTAGGAATCAGGCGGTTGTGCATTAGCATCTGCCCTGTCTTTGGGCAGGTGCAATGACCTTCCTCCAACCACCGTGCGATTGATGACCGATCATAAGTCTGCCCGGTGGAGATAATCACAGGGTCATGCATCATTTCAAGCGAGATAGGGCAGCAGAAATCCTTGGGCACCGTAAGGAAAGTCTCACCAATCTCCTGACAGATCAAGCTTTTTCTCCATTTCCTGCTATTCGTGGAGTCCAATCCCAGTCGCTCTTCGAGCCCAAAAACGAGGAATCTGCAGTATCTGACCAGCGCCACAAATCCACTCAACACAGAAATCGTCGTATCGCCGTCTTCTTCCTGATTCAATATCTGCTCTTCCAGGAACTCAATCTCTGACCGGCAAGACGTCGCATCCCGAATCCCCAACTCTTCCATAAACACCGTCTTCAACTCCTCCGGATCGGGCCTCCGCCCGTGTTCGAATTCATCCAGGAAAGCAAACAGCTTGTCCCGAATCGCCTCGTCGTTAGGATCGATGAAAAGCGTCGATCTTTTCGCCTGCCTCTGCAGGAGTTCCATTTGCTCTCTCACATCCATGTTCAGATCGAGCTCTTTCATTGGGAAAACATCGAGTAACGTAGAAATCTCCAAAAACAGGTCATGGAAGTGCCCTGAAATCGTCGAATTCTGGAGCAGAAGCCACAGCCGGCTCGACTGCGAGCAGTAATCCAGTAGAATCTTCGACCTATAGATCAAAATATAAAGCTCCTTGAAGCAGAGCGTCGCCGCCGAAGGGAGTGGAAAGACGGAGTCCTTGAGGAAGTCGAAGAGACTGACGAAGATCTTCAGCTTCCGAATCAGCGACCGGCAATTCCGGCGCTGGAACGGGATAAGGAGGTCGACAGTGGAGGAGATCAGGTCGTGAGAAATGGTGTTGAGTGTTCGTATGAGCGCTAGGTCGGTCAGATCGATAGGGGCGAAGAAAGCCCCCAAAGACGGCGATCTTCGTCTCCGCAAGGAGGAGAAAATCGCAGTGGAAGCCATGATTTCCGACAACAAAAAAACCAGCGGAATTTTTTAGAAAGTCGATGCAGAGAGAGAACAGAGATTGATCCAACCTGTTTGGAATTTGGATGCCCTGAAATTCGTAGAAAGGAGAAAAGATTGCAATTCAGGAAACCGCAACAACGATTTTTCAGCAAAGAGAAATCCCAGAGAAAACGAAAAAAAAAGAAATGCGTTTTTAACGAGTTGTTCTTTTTTCTGTTGGGGTTGAAAAGCAATCGCTAGCAACGCGTTTTCGGACAGGGTTGATTGTCTCGCGCTCAGGAAATTTCACAGCCATCGTCCAATTTCCATGATAATGATGGGGCGCTTTGACGGAAATGATTTCCTCATCCTCGGCGGGCGCTCTACTCGGGTTTCCTCTTTCCACTTTTCAGATGGCTCTGGCCCAGCTTCCGAAGATCCGAACCGTTGGTTTCTCTAAATGCGTTCGAAAGACCCGAATCCGGGCTTTTTTTTATCTGGACAATCATTTTATGATTTGTAGTTCTTGATGAACGGTCAGGATTAGAGTGGGAAAAGTCCAAAGTGAAGCTGCTGCCGTCGTCTGCGCGACGGCCGCTCGTAATTACGTCGATCTGTCATCCACTGCCAGTCTGAGAAAGCGAAGCAGGGAATCCGGATAATAGCCATAGCCCATAAATAAATCGGCTGGTCAGCAGGCCAAGAAATAGAAATAATGGTCCCTCTCTTTAACTATAGTAATATTTTGTTTTTTTGGAATGATCGGATCCGTCCAAACAGGTTAAACAGTTGGTGGTTCTTTTATTCGTGGAAATTTTTAAATATTTTTCCCCTATCTTGCGATGCTTTAATGAGAGATATATTGTAAGAGTGGGCCAGCGGTGGTGATGCCATTTGAAATGTACGGCGAATGGTCTGACAGCTGCTGATGTGGCAGAATCGTGGCAGGAGAGTAGCGATGGGGATTTGGGTGCACTGCTGCAAGCCTTCAACTTCGTTGGGCTGTAACATGTAGATGAATTATTTGTCAAGTGAAATAGATGATCACGCATTGACCAATTGCATGAGCGGTGGGGTTATTTCGGGACGGCTTTGGTCGGTTCGGCGGAGCCAGTGTGTGCATCCAACCGTTGTGTCTTGCAGATGATGGAGGATGACCAGGTGTACTCTACCTCAATGCTCCTCGGCATATATATCTATTTTTATTTTTTTAAAAATTTATTTAGGAACTTAGTAATGTAAGTGTATTTAATATATATATATATTACCATTTTTGAAGATTTTTAGATATTTATTTTTTATTTTTAAAAATTAGTAAAATTACTAAAATGCTAATGATTTTTAAAAATCCAAAATAAATATCAAAAATATCCAAAAATGGTAAAAATTAATATACATGTTAAATACAATTAGATTAACATTCATGTAAGAAAATTTTAAAAATTAAAAAATAGGTAGATGAACCCGGGAGCATTGAGGCTCAGTACTCTCAGGTGCACCTGATCACCCTCCACAGATGATATAAGATTGAATCTGCATTATCATTTCTATTCTCAATACATATCATTACATCCTCATCTTAAATCCAGATTCGATCCAAAAATCTTAAATTATCTGAAACACGCCTAAATAATTAGATATATATATACACACACATAATATTTAAACCACTGAAAATATATGAAGTGTTTTTTTATAATATTAATAAGTTATTTTTCAAAGCAAACTCACCCATTATGTTTAATGCAATAAAATATACTTAAAATCGAAAAATTAGGATATGATAGTATCCGTGGGACGAATATCAATTCAAAATAGATATTTTAATCATTTATTTATTAAAAATGTAAATGATTACTTTCTGTGTTATGATATTAAATTTTAACTAGAGTGAAATGAATGGTTTTAGATCCTAAAAAAAAATTATATGCGACGCATCTTTGGAAACTATTCTAAAAAAATTATTATTTTTATGTGTTATCTTAAAAACCATAATTTATATATTACTTAAAATATAATTTGAATCATTTATCATAACATTCATAGAAAATAGATATTAGTATTATACAAATAAAAATTATCGAATTTTGTAAGAAAACGTATAGAATCAAACAACATGCCGAATGTTGACAGTTGTGTGAGGAGATGGCAGATTGCCTCTTAAACTCATAATCAAAGTAAATCAACAATCAAAAATACTTTCTTTTCACTGTCTAAATGCCAATATGATTAACTTTAGAAAATCTCTTTCACACTTACTATATCAATTGCGCCCTCACTCTGCCTCAACAAGCATCGAAGATAACTACTTTGGACCTCATGAGAGATAACTTACTTTTACGTGAATGTGGTTACCAAACTGCAACCTTTAATACAATTAACAAACTACATCTCCATAATGAAAAACCTGTCACGAGCACAAACTCTAACAAATTTTATGAAGACAAAAGTCATCATAACTTTTCCACACTTTGTATTAAAAGTAAATTACTAAAAAATAAAATCATATAAGAAATGACTATAATTATGTTAAATAAAAATTATCATGGCAATTTTTAAATAATGCAATGAGCACTATGTGATGTATTGAATTGCTCTAAAAGCTTTGGCCGAGGTGAGGTCATAAGCTAACTTACCCAATTTATACACTTAATTGAAAATTGGTAGGTCTAATCACAAAATGATTAGCCAAGTTGGAGAGTATATAAATCATGTAACACTTTGAGCTCTAGCTAAGACTTTATTTCAAAAGGGACTTAGATTTAGCTACAACACTATGTTAATGGGTTGTTCTATTCCAATATAACTAACTCAGATAAGAAAGTTTATTATGACATATGTAATCCTAGCAATTCTAGGAACTGCTTAAGGTATGTTTGCCAATGTGGGAGGAAGTAAGAAAGTATGAAAATTTTAAAAAATTATAAGATGACTTGAGATGATAATGATAAAGTAAGAGAATAATAGAATTGTTATAAAAAATGATTAAAGTACAAAAATAAAAATGGAATAAGTAGGATAGTTAAAGTGGATAAAATAATTAGAATATATGTGAAAGTGTGATTCCCATTTCCCTCGTCTCTTCATGCTACCAAACAAACCTTTAGCCTCAATAACCCCCCTTAATGAAAGGATTTTGTGCTTCTATGAAACCAGATTCAACGGTACAATCTTGTACCATCAACTCTTCACCAGTGCTATTATCCATTTGACACACTAATCTTCGGGTTTACTTAACCATAAACATTAAGAGTGCGTTTGGCTCAGTTGTGTGCAAAAAAAGCTAATGCCTTTTTTGGCTTGGCAACATATATAAACTTGTTTAGTTCCATCATACAAAACATGTTTTGTATGATATAAATATATAATAAGCTACATTCATAAATTTTTCGTAAAGTCTAAAGTCCGCATTTTTTTTCCCAAATGAGGTGTCTGTTAAACTTATACTATTAAAAATAAGCTAGGCCAAACATGCCCTAAAAGCATTATCAATGTGCAGGACATGATGCCAAATGAATCTTGAACCTCTTTGGATTTTTATAACAATGCTAACAATCTACCCTTATTAAATTATTTTTGATAAATATTTTCAACTAAATTTAAAGTTTTTAAATAATTTTTAATCGTGTTATAGGGTCTACCATAAAATTCTTACAAATGAACTTCCGGCCCACAAATTCTTATAAATTTCTAAAAAAATCGATCTCATAAATTTTTACAAATTTTCATACAATATTCAAAATAAGACTCGTTAACAAGGGGAGACTAATCTTAGGGCGACAACAATGGTCAGGCTTTTGTGTTTGACCTTTGGAAACCATCGCCTCCAGCAAACCGAGCTAGCTCGTTTCGGTTGGTTATTTCATTCGTTTTGTATTTTTTCTTTTTACACTGTTATTTCATTTGTTTTAATTACTAGGAATGAGTAGCCGACAATCAATTAATAACCTCATTAATCCCACCTCTTATGTTATAATGTTATTGCACCTCCTTTTTTATAGATATTATGGATATGTTTGGAAATGAATAAAATTTTTTGTGAAAAATTTTGGAGAGTAAAAGTTGTTAAATGATGTGATATGATCGGGACAATGACAAGAAGTAAAGAGAATAAAGTTAAAATAAATAGGTTAGTTGTACAAGTAATTGTATAGAAATAATTGAAAAATAGGATAGTTGTATAAGAAAATGTGAAAAAATAATTTAAAAATATAGTTGTTATGGTGAGCGAAAAGTTTTATATTGAAAAGTTTTAAGATGATATTTTGGGTCTGTTTGGCATTGTTAAAAAGTTTATGACATTTTTTCCCAATTAAAAACCGTCAACATCGATGCTGGTGTGTGTGCATTAATGATATTCAATGTAAGGATGGTTAGACGCGTACAGGCAATGCTGATACCGGCGGCACCTGATTCCACGCGCAAGTAGCCCAAACCCAGGCCGAACCCAAGGAATCGTCCGGCTTCGTCAATAGCCTGTACAGTGTTCAACATCTGTCGCCGAAATTACTGAATGAGTTGACATGTTCCTGCGTTTAAACCCCTGGTATGAAAAGTTTTATAAAAAAGTTTGAGTTTTGGTCGATGCCAAACAGACCCTTTATACTCATTGTCAAACACACCCTATATATATTGTGATATCAGTATTATAAGAACCGGACCGGACCGGCCGGTCGAACCGTGAACCGGTCTAGTTTCCGGTTCAATACCCGCCGGTTTGGTTCATTTATATAAAACCGTCCAAACCGGAAAACCGGCGGTCGAACCGGGATATGCGGTCAAACCGGATTCGACCGGTTGGATGGTTTTATATAAAAAAATAAAAAAGGAACGAAGTCGCTGTTACACAACCCGCTTCCCGTCGCCCTCTGCCCCTCTCTCATTTCCCACCCCCCTTCGTCGTTGCGCCCGCCGCCCTCACCGCGCCCGCCACTGGCTGCTCCCGCACCAGCAATCGATTGGATTGGTTGTGCGCTGGCTGCTGTGCGACCGCAGTCGATTGGATTGGATTGGTTGCACAGCGCACAGCGAGAATGCTAATCCGATGGACAGAAGAGAGAGCAGTAGAAGAAATTAGATCCGTGATAAAGAACTCGCCATTGAAAAACAGACGAGAAGGGGGTTGTAGGAAGGAGGAATCAGAATTCTAGATTCTACCACAAAAATCCCAAAAATCCTATATAAGTTGCTTTGAAATGACGAAACAAGCAGTCAAAGTGCCGTAATAAATAATAATTGATTTGAGGAATATTTTTTCTTATACCCGCCCCAATTGCAAATAATTTCTAAAATACTCATAATATTTCATTATTTTTTTCTATCTATAATATTTCATTCTAAATTCCTCTCCTAACCACGTAATTAAAACCACCGTTATCTGTCTCATTGAAAAAATAATTTTATCATTTTAAAATTTTTTCTAATTAAAATAAATCAATCTTAATATGATTTTAATGTTATTTAATATCTTATATTAATAATTTACTATCATCTATTGAGTTATATTAAAGTTAAATTATCTCAATTAGAAAA
>JAXCLR010000001.1:46318429-46331195 GCA_035584095.1 Annona squamosa | reverse complement strand
GCACATCTAATTTTTTAAAATTTATATGCAAATCTAATTAATATGATTTGTATATGGTATAAATATTAAAGGAAAAAATATGATGTGTGTCACGGGTTATGTATAATTCAAGGAAATTTGAAATTGAAATTTTCTTAGATAGATGTGTGTGCACTTAAAAAAATTTCTAAAATTTCAACTTTTCATATTACATGTAGATGGAAAATGATCTTTTGAAATTTTACCGTCAATAGCTTATAACGCTGCATTGGAATTCACATGGCTTGAAAAAGCAACTGAATTTTGGTGGGGTCCTGTGAAATTTCGGAACCAAGCGAAATGGGTTCAACCGGTTTTACGGTTTGAACCGCAGTTTAAACGGTTCTGCCGGTTCCTGCATTGTAAACTGGACCGGGTATAAATGAACCGGATTGAACACCGGTTCCCGGTCAGACCGGTCGAACCGGCCGGTCCGGTCCGGTTCTGACAACAGTGGCCAAAACTAGGAAAATAAATCCAATGGTTCTAGAAGCATTAATGCTTGTAAGGCCCACATAGTGACAAAGCCAACACACAAATTCAGAACCCTCAAGAATAGTCACTTGTTTATTAATTAAGTTATGACTGGTTTCACCAGATCATGGTTTCTACTTCATTGCTTCATCAGTCTCTCATCTCATAGGGAGCAAACAGTAGGATAGACACATAGCAGACGAATCTTTCCAGAACATGAAAGCATAATGTATTATCTGAAATTATTAAGCAATAAGAGGATGGAACAAATTTTGACAAATAAACGATACAGAAATGTGGTAAATACCCAACAAGGGTGATCTGACTGGTTTCAGTGGTAAGATATCTGACTTAAGATACACACATACAAAATCAATTCTTCATAACAGCTAAGAAGATGAAATTAGCTATTAATTCAATAAATCATCACAAATGGGAAAGAAGTTGAGATCCTTACAACTTATCTGTTTCAACGTTTCTTGCAATAGAAACTGCCTTGTATATAACCAATTCATTTTGTTGTGTACATCCTTCAGCTTGCTGAAGTAGCTGGGCAAGAGTCACTCTTTTTCTCACTAAGTTTTTCATTTCTTCAATTTTTCTTTCTTCTGAGAGAGGAGCCACTGCAGCTGGGCAAGGAGATGCTGCTGCTGCTTCTGTCAAACCACTGTCAGAACATTTTTTCTCAATCTGTCTGATGTCACCCACACATTCACCATGCTCATGTTCCTGTGTTGAGGGCCTTAGTTCATCGATTTCAGTCTTTGAAGTCTCAGCACAATCAGAGTGCAAATGTCTAGCTTCAGTAGAACCAGGTTGATCACTGCCAGTTTCTTTCGAAAGCTTTTCAGAAAGATTTGCCAATCTACCATCCAAGTTCTCAGAGGATGGCAAGATAAATGGAACTTGAGTAATTTCTTTCATATCTTTTCTGGATTCACATATTATTTCAACAGTTGCTGCAGAACCAAGAACAGATTCAAATGCTTGTAAAATATATGACCTGAATCTTTCCGCATAGCTTTTACTTGCATGTGAGCTGAACATCAATTGTGCAGAAGGATCTGGAGAAAAACCAAGGCTCAAGATGGCTCAATAAAGTCTACAAAAATAAAAGAAAAAGAAAACAAATTTTGGTGGATGGTAAAAGTAAAGAGTTAAGATTTGAATGATAGGATGAAATATGGAAAGACACTTGTTTAATCAAATGGAAGAATCAATAACTAGAAAAATATCGAACGAATAGTTCAGCAAGCATTCTCCTACACAGACTACAACACTTGGAACAACATACTTTTTAGGCCCAAACAAATAATAAGGCCCAACTATATGGGCTTCTATATCTAGTTCGACTTAAATATCATATCCTATGATAAGTTTAACTTTGTTTGATGTTAAATTGTGGACAGAACATTCTTTTTTCCCCCTTACCCTAAAAACTGAATTACACATTCTGACAGTTGAAAAAGATCTTAAGAAAGATTCAGAACAAAATCATACACTCAAACACAGTCATTTATAACTAACATACAGAAAAAAAAATAAAATGAAACCGAGCTTAAAAAATTAACCATGAAAGGGCCCTGTTTATGAATTACATATCAAACTTTTGCCCTGTTAATGCCCAATAAAAAATTCACCATGCAGATTATGAAGAAAGTAAAGCAATGACTAATGATATGAGTGTTTACCTGTATCAAAATTGACAGAAATCAGCTTTCCTTGTTGATGCATTAACTGCTTTAGAGAATTTAAATGAATTTTGTCAAGCACTGCCACCCAAATCTCATTGACTTCATCATGGGCCTTGGGAATCTGCTCCTTATATGTCTTAGTTCTGTCGGGAGATGGTGCCAGAGTTTGTGGAGTTGTCACTCCAACATGCTTCTTTCTTCTTACCTGATTATCAAGCATACAGCCACCAGTGCCACTAGCATTACTGAGGTCTCTACTTGATAAATCTATTCCATAATTTGGCAGCTTGACATGCTTACTACAGTGTTTCTGATGCAAATCTCTCTTGCTGGTTTTATTTGGAACTATAACACTCTGATTATAGTTGACATCCGCAGAAGACCTTGGCAAGATATATTGCTGATCCGGAGCAAGCTCAAGAAGTACAGCAGCTAGCCAGGTTAATTTATCGCTTGACATCCTCAACTGCTTTTCTGCCTCAGACAGCCTTTTCAGAGCCTGACGTAAATTTTCCATCTGTTTTTTAGATACTGAAATCAGAAATGGATTTGTCAACTCACAGTGGAGTCTTAAAACTCGAAAAGAAAAACAAAGAGAAGCAAAAGAATCCCAACAGCTCATCATCATCATAAGCCGTTTCCTAAGTGGGGTCAGCTGCATGGATATTGTTGTGCCATTCTTGATAACCATAAACTAAGTTTTTAGTAATCTTTAACATTTTTATATCTTGTTTAATTACTTCCATCTATTTTTTTCAGGGTCTTTCTCTTATTCACTAACCGGGGCACGGGGGTGAACCAGAGTCCAAAGAAAAGTGTGCTTAAAATATGATTTTCTAAATATTAAGACAATCAAATTATGTAAAAAGAATCATGGTTGTAAGGAAGATCTGTGCTAGCTTCCAAAAATGCACCCCAAGGTTGAAACTCTACCCAGCAACCATCTGAGTCCAAGTCCTCTGAATACCAGATACTCCTCTACCAAGTCCCAGCCAATATGCACTTGTCAATTTATCAAATATAATCTATACCATACATTGCAAAAGCAGCATATTGTTGAGTCAAATAATTCATTAATCTTGCGCAACAGTAGACTTTTTCTAGGTGGTTAAATATTAAGTTCATATATTGACTTAATTAGACTATTAAGTCAAACGGAGGCCATGATACACTTATGCATACTATGACACCTTGCAATGAAGTGTTTTAGAAGAGAATAAGATGGAATTGATCATTTAAATTCCTACAAAGAATAAGAATAAATTTAGGGTCATAGCGCTCCTGAAATCATAAAGAGGTATGTGGTTATAGAATGCTTGACATGATAGTTGAATCAGATTGACAACTTAAAGAGAAAAAATTGATGTGCTGCCTATGATTTCATGGCAATTATAATAGTAAGATTGGGTTGCAAGTAAAGAAGACCATTAGATTCCACAACAAAGACACAAGACTGAATAGCACAACTGACTCTATTTAACCAAAAGAAGCTGTTTGAACTCACAAATTGGATGCTGGAAAAACCTTCTCTCCTGCGCTTCTGTAGTCAATGCATAACTTCCAGCTAGAATATCTGTTATTAAAGCTGCAAGTTGTGATATCAATTCTAGGGGGTCAACTCCTGCTTCCACAATCCCTCTAAGTGTTTTCACTGTCTTTACAGTATCTGCAGATAATGCTGAATCAAGTAGATCAACCAATTTCTCCTTGGAGATCATCCCAACCTGTTCACAGAAGAGTTAAGTGACCAAATTATTCCTTTATGAGCACTAGACTCTACAAAAACTTCTAATCAGATGATTGTTCTTTGAAAACGTGCAAAGAATTTTTGCTATAATCATCTTCCAAAAATAAACAAAAACAAGATTCAGTTCTCATCCGATGATTCACTTCTCCAAATTCCATTAATGTGTGAATCATTTCATAAAGACGCTTTGGGCAGAACAATGATAATTGGTAAATACTTACAAGCTCCTGAACCAAAGGAAGATAGATTTTGCATCCAAGAAGGCTCAGCTGATCCAGAGTCATCTGAGCATCCATGAGAGAGCCACCAGACTTTGATGCTATGAGTTTCACTGAATCTTTATCAATTTCTAAACTTTCATTTTCAGCCAGCTGCTCTAAAGCGTGGATAATATCCACATCCTTTAGCTTTTGGAAATAGAACTTCTGAGACCTAGATATGATTGTATGAGGCAAGTGATCAATACTAGTACAGACCAGAATAAAGACCACATGTTGAGGTGCCAGGTCAATAACCTTTGAGATTGCAGTCCAAGAATCAAGTGGTAAAGCATCACAGTCATCGATGATAATTGCTCCATGCTGGGATTGCAGCTTGAACGTATCCGTACGCTCTAGAAGATCAACAATGCTCTCAACATTGAAATTACCAGCTGTATTCATTTCTCTCACATTTTGACTCTTACCCAGTTCACAAGCAATGCATGAGTCACAGATGCCACAGGGTTTGGAATCATTTAGAGATTGGCAAGTAAGAGCACGGGCAAATATGCGAGCGCATGAGGTTTTCCCTATGCCCCTAGGGCCATAAAACACATAGAGAGGCCCAATCCTCCTTTGCACAATAGCATTTGAAAGAGCTTGAACCACCAAGTTTTGTCCCACCAGATCCTTGAATGTCTTTGGCATGCATTTCTCCACCAGGCTTTGATGTCTTCCATGGTCGTGTTTCCTGGAGTTGCGTTGACTACCAGAACTTGCTTCAAAATTGAGGTCTGAACATTGATTGTCCCAAAAATTATTATTGGAGAAAACTGGATTATTATCAGAGAAAATATCCAGCTCCCCTGAGGAAGCTATGCGATCATGGGATTCTAATTTATCAGTTATTAAAGGCAGTCCATCATGATCAAGCATCAAAGATGAGCTTGAATGATCAGACTCTACATGCATGCCTGCCATAGATTTTTGACCTTGTAAAATGTTTCCCTTGCCTCTCCTTGACATTGAATTAGGCAACCCACATGACAAACTCCTTCCTGCCATGCCCATGCATGTTTTTCCTGTATGGTGAATGCTCGACCAATTCCAAAGAATGCCACATCGACTGTGTAGGGCCTGGTTAGTCTCAGGCTTATCCTTGTCATATTCTTCCGGCCCTCCCTCCAAATTAACATTCTCGTATCCCAAACCATGGGTAGATGAATTTGAACCAATGGGCATTGCACTTGTAGCTCTTACATCCCTTGAACTGGCAGAAACCTTGGCATTCAACATGCCTCCAGACCTGTGTCCCTTAGATGATCTCTTCAGATACTCATGCCGCTGAAATTTGGAAGATTCAACGTCATCACCATCTACTAACAACTCTCTCGGTCTATCTGAAGGAGTCTTAAGGTTCCGAAAACAATTTCCCCCTTGTGAAATCTTCTCATTGTTTCCCCCTCCCTTCCTCAAAACCAGCTCGTGGGCAATGCTCTGATCCCTACCATATGCAGACAGCTTCTTTTTGCCAACTGAATGGCTGCTTTTGTACTTCTTTCTAATATCTTCCACATTTTCTGAAACTCTACCATCATAGATCTCCCCTAAAGATCTTGTTACAGCAACATCTGGCGTCACTCGGCTTGCAACCAGAAAGGAATCACCGAGAAATCTTTTCACTTCCCTTTGACGCTCAAGGCCTAAGGATCCCCTCCTGGGTTTCTTTGCACGTCTCATCGCAGAATGAGAATTACAGACAGAGGGACTCATAGAAGGGTCTCTAAGCGACCTTGAATCCTGAAGAACAGTGAGGCCCTGCAGGAGAGACAACTCTGCTGAGACAGGCCTTTGCTGACGCATAAAGTTCTTCAAGTGACTGCTATACTCACGAGAGGAAATTGGCTGCCACAGCAAAAATCAGAAATCTCCCTCTTTCCATTTCTGACGAACCTACGGAGAAACGTCACAGTCAGGATCAGAAGCTAGCTCAAAATCAAGGAATTCATTCCGTCAAAGATTCTCAGGCACTTGTAATACAGTTCAAATTCACCAGGCTGAGGAAAGAGAGAGGAAGCGATACAAACCATTCCTGAATGTTCCCAAGCAAAGCCAAAGACTTTATTGCTCGGAACTACTTATAAAAAACTGGAGAAAGAAAGAAAAAGGAAAAAAAAAAAAAAATCTCGTTTCTCTGTTTCTACCAGAGCTGATTATACTGCCTTCATTCAACTTCTAGAAGAACCCTTTTCGAAATGGAGAAGAAAGATGAAGAAGATCGGCGAGAAAACCTGATTTGCGTGCAGAGCTGGAGAGAAAAAGAGAAAAAAGGCACTCACTTCAATGAAAAGAGAAATCCATTCGTCTATAGATGTGCCGAACTGCGAGCGAGCTTCGGCCTTCGGCCTTCGAGCCTTTTGGCTTGCAATCGCCCGAAACGGAAACAGAAACGGAACTGAAACCTACTCGTTTGAGTTGTTTTTGAGAAAGCAATACGGTGCTCTCAAGAGCACGTTTGCAGCAATATACCCCGAGTAATGATTCGATGCAAACATGTGCATTGAGCCTCAAATGCACACGTTTGCATGAAAGGCTTATTTTTTATTTTTTTGGCATGTTTGTGTCTTTGTGAGCTCAAGCAAAAAATTTTCATATGTCGATTTTATTGATTTTGTAAAAACTTTTTATTTTCAAAATAAAAAATGCCTCTTTTCATGTATCATTTATTTTTAAAATTCAGAATAATTTAATATTTTAAATTTTCTTACTTTTCAAAATAAAAAAATCCTCTTTTTCATGCATAATTAATTTTGAAAATTCAAAAAATAATTTTAAAAAATTAAAAATATATAAATGGAATTTGACGTTTCGACCCAAAAATTTATGTTAAAAACAAATGAAAAATAAAAAAAAAAGCCTCCTGCAAGCATGTGCATAGAGAATGTAATTAATTTAACTAAAATCTTGAAATATACGTGCCGGAATGATCCAAATGAGCCCTAAGCAGGATTACTGATCAACATATAATTAAAATATGCATATCAAGAAGTAGCAAGAACTATTTTTAATATGTTAAGGTTTGGAAATGTTAATATTTACATGACTAAGGTTAGCGATAAGGCTGGGACTGTTGCGAGGCATTTGCAAGGGCTTGCACTAGAGATTGGATGAGACCCCCGAAAAATGCCGACTAAAGGTTCTCTGTTGTTGAACCCTTTAGTGCGCAAGCAGTGGGCGAGCCTATCGTTGGATGGAGACCGAATGAAAGTTGACCAGACGAACCGGCCATCATTGAGATAGCATTTCATGGAAAGTGCATCGAGCCAAGCATCTTCGAACCCAAAGAAGACCGCTTACAACGTTTGATAAGAGGTTTTGGGATGAGATGGGAGTAGAAAAATAAAATATTTTGAAAATTATATGATTGATAGAAAATGATAGAAATGAATTAAATCGAAATAATTAGGATTGTTGTAAAAGAAAATAATTTAAATACAAGGATAAAAGTGGAAAAAAATATAATTATTGATAGAATAAATGACTACCTATGAAAGGTACTCCAATTATCAGCCGCCCACACCAAGCATCATTTGTAGATAATCAGTTGTGAACGGATAATAAACAATTTCGAGATCTTCATGATATGATGGGGAATATTTCCTTTAGGGAGGCCCAATCGGCAAAAGACACCTATCATATATAAGTAGCATCCGTAACCATGGAGAAGATAAGAACCTGTGTAAAACCGTGAACTTGGATCATCTCTTTTTCCATGTAATCTCTATGGGCACAAACCTAACTAATCCATCTTTCTATAATCTAAACCTTGATTTGGCTCTAAGTAATCCTCAGCCAAATTGAGATCTATTAGTCCTAAACTTCAATTTAGGAGAATAACAAAGGTATGCTTAGATTTTACAATTACGTGATTATTAACTTTTTAAAAATAAAAAAACAATTAATAAGTGCAATAGATGAGTAGGATTTTTCATAAAAAAATTGCCGGTGAAACCAGCCCTCCACATGGTTGTATTCCAAACTTTTTCAATAGAGTCAGATTGTCATGCTTAAGCCTTATCATTCGGTTCTTACAAGAAATTAATCCAGTCATTAATTTCATGATTATATGTTACTAGGAATAAACAAATATCTTCATCAAAATTTTCGTTGGTCAGAAAATTAAAAATGACTTAAAAGTGAATTTTAACAAATCATAGTTGCTTTTATTGTTATAAACATATCACAAGTTATAAATGAAACATACAAACGTTCTAAAATGTTCATTCAAATTAAAAATAATGATTTCATGTGATTTTATAACATTCTAACATGGATTCATTCCGATTTATATTAATTTTTGTACATCTTCCATACAATGTAATTTTATTTTATTTTTTTGATGAAATAGAATGCAATTTATTGGTTGATAATAATCAGCTTGATTGGTTAAGGTTCGAGAAGCATGTGCACCAAATAGTTATATGCCCTCACAAGGGACAGGTGAGTGAGATCTTAAAATCCCACTCTTTTTTTTTTTTTTTTATAAAAAGATGAGCACCTATCCTACTAGCCTCTGAGAGCAAGAACATCCAGAGGCAGAGAGGATAGAGCCATCATCATATATTCATTCCAAAAAATTATCTTTATAGAGATTTTCCTGAAGAAAGAAGGGTGGGGTATCCCACCATTCTTGTTCAGGCAAAAAATGAGATGATACAAAATCAGCCAAAATATGAGCAACATAGTTCCCAGTCCGTAAAACATGTTGAAAAGACAACGAGTTGGCCTGAAGGGCGGCATGCCTAATAAGGGAGAGAAACGCTCCCACCGGAGCTCTGATAGAGCGATTACCCACCAGGAACTCAATGAGAATCAATGAATCAGATTCCATCAGAAGGTCAGTGAAGTGGCCATCCAAGGCCCACTTCAACCCCAACCACATCGCTGTAGCCTCCATGATCAATGGGTCCAGAAGTTCTTGCCGTCTCCAACCCTTTGCAGCAATGAACGATCCATTTGAATCTCTAATAACCGCCGCCATCCCAGTACAGTTGGAGCGGATATTTCTTCGCCCATCAACGTTGACCTTGATAGTACCGGCCCTCGGCTTAGTCCATCTGGCAACCAGGGGTTTGTCAAAATGGGTTGACTCCCTAAGATCCATCGCTGTCTCGTACTGGTGCATGAAGTATATGCACCAGTCCCTTGGAGCGAAGTGAAGGCGGATTTGCATGGGCCCGAGAAACTTATATTATTATATTAATTACGAAAATGATTATATACATTATGATATATTTTATATTAAAATACAAAATTCATTTTTTATAGTTAGTTATATCTTTTTGATTTTTCTTCATAAACATATTTTTCTAAGTGTTCCATCACTATATCAAGTTTTGTCATTTTAAAATACTTTTACATATTTATTTTTAATTTTTGAGGCATTTAATTCATTTTTCACCCCTTAAAAACTTTAATTTAAAAATTAAAAATAAATATTTTAAATATTTTAAAATGACAAAACTTAGTATAACGATGAAATATATTTAGAAAAATATGTTTATGAAGAAAGATTAAAAAATATAACTCATTGTGAAAATAAGCAAATATTTTATTTTAATATAAAATATATTATGATATATAAAATTAGGCTCGTATTTGGTTAAACTCTTCTTTTATGTAAACCTTTCTATTTTGAAAATTTTAATAAGCGATTGAAAATCTACTCCATCTATTATATCTAACATTATTTATAAAATTTCAGAAAATTTTTCACTTGTCCAGCATCATTGTTCATAGGCTCCATCTAAAAATGTCTAAAATCAATGTAAAAATAATTTAATATTAAATATCAAATTTAAAGCTATATTTTCAATATTTGAACCATCTAAAATATCATTTTATGTGGATAAATGATTTTATAAGTATTATTATATATGTTTTTTGACATAAGTATTATTATTTTCCTTAAATTTACTTGAAGTATTATTTTTCTTCCTACTATTGAAGACACGTTGTTATGCCTTCCACCATCGATATGCCTCTCCACTGAGTTTGAACTGAGCAAATAAAATTTTCTGTCGGTTGTCGCAACACAGAAAGTCGAAAATCTTTTTCATCGTCTCGATCCAATGCTCGATAATTAAACAATCACCACCGACAAAGGATGAAGGTTTTTGATAATGGAATGCATCAGCCTCCCGCTAATCCGTTTCTTGCTGTTCGGAACAACCTGTGGTTACAACACTCAGACTTTCTACAACCATTCATTGAACTTTATCACTAGCCCACTGTTTGCTTGGTGTGAGACCTCCTTTTCTTCTTGCCTACAAAATTCTGACTTTCCTTCTAAAATCCAAGCATCTGAGTTCTGATCTGGCTATTCTTTCTGACTCCCATGCATACTAGTAGTTGACTAATTTTCATCACGCCCTTGGTAACGGTATTCTTAGTTTCTTAGCACTGCTGATTATTGCTATTGAACAATATGTTCTACCTGTACTTGCATCCGTTCCCATTGACGAAAAGCCTCTGCATGAAACCCTGCAAAGGTTTGCTCTTGCTCATTCAGACGTTGCTCAAGCATAGTAGTTTTGGTTTGAGATTCAACTAGAGCTTTATCCTTCCTTCTACTGGGCCTCTTCTAGGCTTCGCTTCTGATTGGTCCTTAAACTACTTCTTTCATGGCTTTGTACTAGGATATTGCTCTTGGTGACCAGTTTGGGTATTTAGAACATCGAAATTACTTTTTATTTTGTCATAGAAGAGAAATATGGTCTTAAGACATATTTTTAAGCTACAATCTAATTTGCATATTTGCTAAAAGGATAATTTTTCTTAAAGTGATCAGAAGAATGATATAAGAAACAAACTTGACTACCATATTGACATACCTTGGCTGTATGTCCATTGGTACCACAAAAATAACACACCAACTCAGTTACAATGGGTCATTGGTTATAAAAAGTCCTTAGTTCTTTCCTAGCGTAAGTTTCCTTAGACTTGAGTCTAGTTTGTATATCTTGACCCTGTGAGCGTATAAAGGGTAGCTTATGAGTTGCCTAAGAGGGTACTTATTGAGTCTCTCTCTCAGTATAGATAAGATCTGGGCTAGGTCCGTGAACAAGAAAAACTTTCTTCTACAACTTTGGACTAGGTTCAACTGTTATCTTTGACTTGGGTATAACAAATGAGTCACTCACGGCCTTAGATATATCAACAGTTTTAGGTACATCTACCACTTTGGGCACATCCATAGCCTTGGGTACATCCACTGCCTTTGTCACATCCACAGCCTTGGATACATTAGCAGCTTTAAACTCATTTGTAGCTTTGGGTAGATAAGCAATTTTGAATTCATCCACGTCTTTAGGTATATCAACAGTTTTGAACTCATTTATACCTTTGGGTACGCCAATAGGTGATATCTTAAGCTTTGAAATAACAACTTTAGTCCATATAGACGGTTTTCTTAAAGTTGAAGAACCATTTTGTTTTAGGGTTCCAGTCATCTGAGGTAGGGGTACAACCTTTTTAGGTGTAGGTACAACCTGAGTTTCGGTTTTTCTTTTCTTAAACTTCTCATCCTCTATGGGTTTCTAGGTACGCACTCTTTTACTTTTTTCAACCAGGGTTTCATTTTCTAGATCAATCTCTTGGTCAGCCATTACTTGGGTCATTAATTTCTTACCTTTCTCGCTACTTAAATTTCTTACCTTTCTCGCTACTTAGGGTGTGTTTGTTTTGGCAAAAAAAGTGTCAATTAAAACTTTTCAATCTAAAACTTTTCACCCTCTATAATTATTCTATTTTTTAATTATTTTTTCACATTTTTTTATACAAACTATCCTACTTTTCAATCATTTCTGCACAACTACCCATACAACTAACCTATCTATTTTAACTTTATTCTCTTTACTCCTCATCATTACTCCTATTATATCACATTACTTTCTATTGATGTGACAACTTCTACAACAAAAACTTTTCATCAAAAGTTTTACCTCCAACCAAACACACCCTTAGATTTCTAACTTGAGACTTAATAGTTGTAGGTGAGGTAGCAACATCCACGGTCTCTAGAATCCTATCCAACTTTTTATTTAGGGGTTAGTACTGTAGATAGGATTCTTTTCTCCAAGTTGGAACTTGCTTTTCTATGACACTTCATCTTTCATGGGTAGTGGGAAGAGTCTTTCCTTGGGTTTTAGGATTAGGGCATACCGATGCACTCGAACTGATCATTTTCTGGATTCAACAAGAATAACATAGGGTTAGATTTGCAAATTCATTTCAATTTTTTTTAAAAAATTATATAATAATTAATAAGTCATATTTTATATGTGTGATCGCTTTGATATTATCAGTAACATACTAGTCCAGAAAAGTGATCCTGACCGTATATTTAATGCAAATCCTCAAGATCAATCACACATTTATGACAAAATTAATTATTATAATTTCATAAAATTTCAAAATCTCACTTCCACTAGTGTGTTCCCATTATTACGTCAAGACACAAAAAAAAGAAATTTTACAAGTCTATTGTCACGCACAGGCCCAGAAAAGATACCATTGGGCCTGACGCACAGAGCACACAGACCCCGAAAACATCCATTGGGCCTGTGGGCTAT
>JAXCLR010000001.1:46301282-46312791 GCA_035584095.1 Annona squamosa | reverse complement strand
TTAATATTTAGATTTAGGAGTTATATATATATAATTTACCAATATGTTAATTAAAAATAATTAAATATTTATAACATTATAAATATGTCATGCTGACGTCACCGGTTCAAACCGGTTTGAACCAGACCGGTTCCTTTACTGATTCGATCACTGGTTCGGTTTTGATAACATTGGTTAACACTTGTATAAAAAAATTTAAAAAAATAAAAAATAAGTTTAATGGACCCAGGAGATCGCTATCCTTTATTGATCCGTGTTTTTAGCATTAAATAGGTTCAGGTATAATGATGATTAAATGTTATGAACCATGAAAAATAAAAATATTTTACCTTATTTTTCGTTGAATTTCATCTCAAGTTTCCTGCGCTAAAAGCTTAATTATGTAATCAAGGCACCTGGTCATATGCACCCCAATTTTTTTTTAAATTTTTTTTCATGAAACTGTTAATATAAATATATTTAACATATTTATGAATTTTTACCAATTTTGGGGACTTTTAGATATCTTAGGAATTTTAAAAATCAATGACATTGTTAGTAATTTTTCAAAAAATATAAACATCTCTAAAAACAGTAAACAGTTGCGTAAAATGTTTTTAAAAAATAAAAAAAATGGATGGCACCTCGAGGGCTGTAATTGGACACATTCATCTCATCAACACTACAAATTCAGATTTTGACATTGATGACTTTAGTTATAACTCAAGGATCCTTAACTAATGATTAATCTACATTAGGCCACTTCTATGTAACTAAGTTACATAAAAATAATTCTACATAACTCCTTCAAAATTTAAGTTTTCTTTATGAAAAATTTTAATCTTTTTAATGTGTGATAGAAAATCTAATTTATTTATTATATTAACATCATTTGTTTAACTAAGAGGCTAAATTTAATCTAAATCAAATATGTGCACTAGCTACATTTGCTAAAAAAATAGGTATATTCATGTGTAAACATTCATATATATATATATATATTAGAATTTAATAATATTTTATAGATCATTTATTCATATAAAAATAGTATTTTAAATTGTTTAGATATTGAAAATACAACTTTAAAATTGATATTTAATATTACATTTTTTATGTATATGTATTTTATAGTCATTTTAATTTGTATTATATTAAGCCTTGATGCATTTTTATAATTTTCTAAAGGAGACAACAAGCCCTCATCAATTAAACACCCACCAAACAGGGGAGAAGTAAAATATCCAGATGCCACATGCAAGGAATCGAACGTCTGGCCTCACAAAAATGAGCCATGAGCATTACCACTAGGGTAAACCCTTGGTGGCTAATATTAAATTATTTTATTATGTTGATTTTATGTATTTGTAGATAGGGCCATAAACAGTGTTATTAGAAAAGTAAATGAATTTTTAAGATACTATAAATGATTTTAAATACAATAGATAAAGAAAATTTTCCATCAATTATCAAAATATTCAAAATAAAAAGAATTACATGGAAGAAGAATTTCATAGAAGCATTACCGAATATTATACATATAAAATACTTGATCGATATAGGATTTCAGTATGCGATCCCATTTTGAGCCATCATGGGATATAAATTAAAATCCAACTCATCCAATGTATTAAGAATTACTTATTAAACAAGGAGTGTCATCCAAATCAAAGATATTGACAGCCTCATCTTTAAACGTATATAAAATAAAAAACTAGCTTGATATATATCAATTTTAAATCCGGATATCCAACAATCTAAAACATCATTTCTTGCCGGATAAATAATTCCATAAATTAATATTAAATTATTACAATTATGAATGGATCACAGCATTTTTTCTAATTTATAATTTTATATGTGATTATATATGTTTTAACGCAAGTACAACCTATTACAGAGTTCGACTGAAATAATTTTTAATATAATAAATCAAAGGATGTTAAATAAAATGAATGAACAAAATTTTCAACTAATAATGCACAAAATCTGGCGACACAATGCCATTTTGAATAATATCGACACCATTGAAATATCTCTTACTTATTTTATTATTTATTTTTTCAACAAGCTCATTTGTTTTATCTTTAATTTTATTAAAATATCTCTTGCTTATTTTATTATTTATTTTTTCAACAAGTTCATTTGTTTTATCTTTATATTTTTATTCATTACCGACTGTATCCGAACATCCATCCCCGCCCTCCAAGTCTCCAACATGTGTAAAACATGACAGTTACTTTTCATAGGAAAGATCTTCCAATTAGAACAATCGATCGGGGGGAAAAATAGTTCACGTTTAACTATTTATCATTAAAAAAAAAAAATCTTATCTATGACTATTGCGCATGAAAACATTTAATTCCTCATTTATTCGACCAGAAAATATATTTTAGCAATTTCAATGATTTAAACACCCTTCCTTTATTTGCTGGTAAAAAAAAAAAAAGGTTTAATGCATTTGCTTGCAAAATCTTTCTTTTTGCCCATTTGCCGTCGGAAGTCACAAGTTCTGCAACTATTACCAACTACTTCCCCCGAATTTTTAAAATAAAAATCAGGAAATTTGACCACGAAAATGAGTTAAAGTAAGAATTTCGCTCATCTTTAATAAGGAACATTCGAACACAGAGAAAAGAAAGGAGCTGTGAATTTCTTGTTCTGCCAGCAATGCTTAGTAAAAACAAAGGAATTCCAACGGAAAAGTGTACTGAGTAGCAGAAATTCTTGCTTGAGAACAAAGAGTAATTTACACGATTTACATTCCTTGTTTCCCCCACTTTTTTAATTTTATTAAGGCTCGGGTTGAATTCTTCCCAATGCCATTAGCTGTCCCGAACCAAATTGGTAGGCTCGCTCATAACATACTTGGGCAGCTCATATTTTGCGCCTGCCAAAACATGTTTTGCTAATGAGAATACCAGATATCGCAGCAATGCAATCACGGGTGATGAGATGAACAGAACAAGGATTTTACCTCTTTCATCATAGCATGTTGTCATGTCCGCACTGGTGACAATTACACCCGCACTATCCACTATTGCTTGCGCAAGGTTCAAATCTGCTTCAGCTGCAGCTCTTAGCGCATCCCAAATCTCTGACAAATAAGGAAAGATCAGCTAATTTTTTCACTCTCTTCTGAAATTTAATCCTTACAACTTAAAATGGGCTAAAGAGTAAACATCAAAATATTTTAACTGAACCAACAGATCTATGCAACTTTCCAACACAGAAATCACTGTTCTTAAGTTTTGATCTGTTCCAACTTCAAAAATTAAGCTGGCCAGTATTGGCCACATGCCAGTATGTTTTATAGTCTCAACTCTCAACCATAAATGTTACCTCTGTCAATATCTTTTCCCCACATATAGGTCTTGAAATTGAACCCAGGAATGTCTGTGACCTTTATCAATTAATCAACATTAATCTTTACAACATATCCGTGCCACCCAGCGAGAGAAAAGGCAATGTCCACCACCAAAGATCCTTGAAGGAGGATTGGTTACCAATGGTACAAAGTGCAAACACAGTGTTGCATATTCATGTCACAGTATTTGAAACATGCTCTATTAAAGAAACTTGCTTTGCTCTGACAACTCCTTATAGACCAGAATATATGCAGAAATGAAATGGTATCAAGCATACAGCATTACTGATAAAACTCCCCAACTCTGTGCCAGGGCCATTCATTCGATGCAACTATTGCAAGAGTCTCGATGCATAGAAGTCACTAGCAAATTACAGATCAGTGACTCAAGGATCTAGAAGCTAGACTTGATACTCATATCTCAGGGAGAGATCTGCTAAGATGGCAATGACAAGAATGTTGGAGGTCAACCATCATATTTGAAGGAGCAGCATGGCAGATGTGAGATTGATATTTTCCGTGATTGGGAAGGATAGAGTTGAAACACCATGCAGCAAAGGGAAAATTGAAGTAGGAATAAAAATTTTTAAGTTGAGAAAAAGAAGACATGGAAGGATTTAGATATATCCAGTAGAGGCTGAAAACATAGTGCATGCAACAATTTTAATGCAGCCTCTGCATATAAAATCAAAAGCAGGGTGTATTTGCTGCATACTATCATATGCTGTGCACCAGATTTTCACTACATATAAATGATATATGCAGTTGACCCACATAGGTGGGAAACAGCTTATCATGATGATGAATGATATATGAAGCTAACACTCAAAAATAGTTTAGTTGCATAAGCAACCAGTTCTTGCATATAAGCAAATGCAACATGGCCGATGTGGCAACATGACAGCAATATATTGGCTGCATACATGCATATGCAGCAAATTTCAATTATAAGCAGCAAATTTGTTCCCTGCATAAACTGATTTTCTCGTATATAGAACAGATGTTTAGAAAATATATTTTCTGCAAACTTGGATGTTCACTATAATACTTTAAAACATTAACTAAGATAGTCATGAATGGTATGGTCGAGAAATAAGACAGGAAAATAATGATAGTAAAAGAACAGAAACCTTTCTGTCCACCATAGTGAGGAGCTGTATCCCAGAACTCCTCACGCATCCGCTTCAGCTCTGTTCTAGTTATTGGTTGAGAATGCTTCCAAGCTTTTGGCTTTCGGATCTTCTTAGTATTCTCTGACAGCGGAATTGACAAAAACAGGAGAAAATAGAGAGAAAAAGCTTTGTCAAAATGTGCTACAAAACCATAAGACAAACGACCAGGTGGTAAATGCATCAGAAAGCTTATTTCAGTTCGTATTCAAGCATTCGAACCAAAAACAATATAAAAAATTATGAGTTCGCCAGACGGGATGAGGGCTATTGAAGTGTGGAAATACAAGTCACTGACCCAGTAAAACTCTTGCTCGCAGTAGATCCTACACTGGAATATTACATGGTAGGTTTCCTACCATAAAGCCCAAACGTTGACTACTTGCATCAGCAGCCCAACAAAGTAAAGAGTTTCATGTTTTCCACCCATTTCATGAGCTTGGTGATCTTCACTTATACAACATTTTAATGGTACAAGATAAAAAAGTTTGGAAAGAAGCAATAACTGAAAAGGTAATTATTTGACTGTCAAGATCTTGCATCCATCATGATCCAGCCCCATTATTCTTTTCCATCTTCCCAGGTACTCAGCTATTCACTTCATAGCATTTTCTCAACAATTGCACGCCTGCCCACATGCATCTGCCCACAACACTTGAAAGATAGATATTCTTCAAGCTGGAGCAATAGCTCGACCTCCTGACTTAGCTACTTAACAAGCAGCACCCAGGAAATGACTTCCCGTCACCAATGGAAAGAGGAAAACCTTGATTCCTGACCTCCCTTCTTAGCAGCAAGAAAATGATTCCCATCATCGAAAGCCGAATCAACATCTCAATCTCCCTATGGTCCAATGCCATAATGTTGCAGATAATCATAAAGTACAACATTTTAGGATATATCAACCATCCATTTTCTCGTGATTCCTTGAATTGATATCTTAAGTTTTATTTAAATCAGAAATCCATTTTGGCCATAATATTTTAAAAATATTTCCACACAATTTTATAAGTTCATATTAATTGTGACTCACCAAGATTTTAAGTTAAAATAATTTTTGGGACAACAAAAATATGAATGGGTACAAACATAACAGTTTGGCCTAGGTCTTCCTCACATGCCATAAAATATAAAAGTAAAAAAGAGAACAACATGTACTCATGTACACTAAAAAATTTCTCAATCATCAAATGAGAAAACATCATCAAGGAGCTCTCTTTTTCTCTCTCATGTCATTGTCCTCATCTTATTACCATGATTGTTATAATCTATACTATTCATTTATTGAAGCAATTTATGCCGTCCAACTTGTCTACATAGATCCATTTACAAGTTTTTTTTTTGAGATAAAAAATTATCATACAGATTTAGTTTATCCATCCAAACAAATGACATATCTGTAAAATTGCCTGTCCTCTAGATCCAGGTCAAAAGATCAGTTTGAGGCAAGTCAAAAACATATCCATGCAGTGTTAAAACAATATTTTCTTAAACACAGGTTTCAAATGGTTTCTCTTTTGTATCTTGAATAAAAAGCATGCATGGATGGTTTTTCCTTCTTTTGACCACATAACTGATTTCTTGGCTTCTAGCAAAATAAAATGGCCTACTAGCAACCAAAAAACTGAGGACTTCAATCTTTCCTTATTGTCTACCTTGTAAAGGACCATCATTGAGAAGGTGTCCTTTTATGGTCAATGTATAATGGTTATTCTACAAAAGGTAATTAATTAATTCTTTACCAGTAATAATTTAGAATGTTGTGCTATCACATTGTAACTACAAGCTCGAATCACAATAGAACAAGGTCCTTATATTTGGTATTTTCAGAAGTATCCTGTGAACCATCGCAAGGATCACCACACCAACATGAAGATTATAAGCTCATTGTGATGGTACTTTAGACGATCTCTAAACAAGGAGCAAAAAGGAACTTTCCCGGGCAAGAAAGTTGTCATAAAACCTCTGCATTTGTTGTGGCCTTTTTTGTTGCCTATTGATGATTGACACTTTGTTCTTTGTTCGTCTGAGATTTAGTCTGTGGCCTTGCATTGATTGGATGCTCGCTAACCTTCTTAAAGAATTTCTGCACTGGGTAACCAGGAACCAAACGTTTTGTCTCCATGTAACCTAAATGAATACTTAAAAATAAAATAACATAAGGCAGCATGAAACAGAAATAGCTTCAGATCACAACACTGATTTTATGAGCGAAAATCTTCAATGAAGGGAATGACAGAGACCAATTTTAAAGAATTCTCATGGCAAAAATCAAACCCAGACTTCCCCAGCTAATTTAAATTTGGTCAAGGATTAGCAATCAGATAGGATCGCATAAAGAAATGTTTGAGGGCCTGCTTTATACTCTCCACAAGGCCCATGAATTTGGCTCATTGAGCTTTGTGGCTTGAGCAGGTTATTGAGTCAATTTTTGGCTTCCTGCATCAAAGGGTATCTAAACTGGAGTTTAATCCTGGGGTTTGCTAGAAGATTTTTATAACCATGAATGCGAAAAAAATACAGAAAGAAATGGTTCTAAACAATTAAAGCATGGCGAAATTATGTTTTCTCCTGATCGTGAAGTAGGCTTCAATCCAAACCGCAGAACTTCTTTATGTTACATTATCCGATTGTTTCTGCAATGAAACATGTTTATGTTCTGAGACCTAACAAGCGATAGCAGACAAGGTTCCTTGTATCTCTAAGGTGTTGAGATTCAGGGAAAAATGCTGAGACCCATGCAGTCACTGGTGTGAATAAATTATTGTAAAGAGGCAGATGTGGATCTGTGGTGAAGTCCTGCTTGTCAATAATAATACATAAGAAACTCAAGGTTTACCATCTTCAACCTGTGACAATTGTGTGTTAAACTGAATCTGGTGTATTCATCAGCAAGCAAAAAGAAAATCAATCTGGAACTTATTGGTTTGGCAGAGAGAGTGGACGAGTAAAGTTAATGAGGATTTTCTGGTGAGGTGGAAAGAAGGTGGCAGGCAGTCTGGATCAATATAGAAAAACAGGCTGAGATGGTTTGTGAGACAGTTCTGTGGTTGCATGGTTACTGGTGGTGTCCACAATTAGAGAAGAGGCAGAAAAGTAGTAATCAAATGAATGACAGAAAGCTAGTGTAGGGATGCATGGTTGCGGACAGCAGGTTACTTCAGGTGACAGTTTCTGTTTCCCCAATGATGAGTAAGATAAAGGAAATCCAACAAGTGGTGGAGATCATGAAACAGGTGATCAACAAGAGACTAACAGTAATATGACCTATTGACTCAGATAGTTGATTGCAGAGTGATAGACAATGCAACTGAAATGATTGCTAAAGCAGAAAGGTGACAAGCTATTGGACTGGTCTAGGAAATTTTACTGAAGCTAGATGAATTACAGGGTTGGATCCAGAGGATGAAAGAGGCATGTTATTGTGGGAAGCAAATCTGTCCTGCCGTATAGTTGATTTGCAGTGAGCTATTCATTCCAGCTTCCTATAAATGTTGCTTTTTTTTTTTCCTCCCTAGGATGCGATTAGGTTATTGTATAAAAAGGGGGGGATCAGGGCAAACCAAATTCAATGAAGTTTGTTGCAGCAGAAATCTCAGATGTGGAAAATTCAAAGCTGAAGAATTGTAGAACATTCAAATTGATGGCCTGGACAGGTTAACATTCTCCACTGCAACAATTTCACCTTGTCAAAGAAACAAGTGAGGGCGCTTGGAAAGGTAGGAAGGACAGATCCAGAAAACATAGATAAGGAACACGGGAGGATAGAAAGACTGGCTAATACTATGATTTAGCTTAATGCTCCTCCAGAGGTTGTTGACTTGTCAGATCTAGTGAACATTTGAAAAAATACCTAAACTCATTGATGAGCAGCATGCTTCTTTATGAAACTTATGCAGCCCTTGGTCATCAAACGGTTCCTGAATTAGTTCGATGAATTCAACAAAATTACAGAGTAGATGTGTGAACACTGAATAGCAGGACAACTTGCTAAGAGTAGAGGTAGATCAGAAGAAAGCCAAGCAGTTCAAGTAGGATCTCTTGGACTCATCCCTCAAATAATACAGGCTGCATCACATGTTAGTTCTTATGCAGGAAGCAGGATGTGTTCCTAATGTTTCAAAATTAACGGCCAACTCTCTTTTTGGCTGTACATTTTGAAAGTGGAAGTGTTCTCAAAATGTGTACTTCTCCCAAAAATTGTGGTTGACCAGATTTTGAATTCCCTTTTTTTGCTATTCCCAACCTTAACAAATAATGTTTGTGGGAAGCTTTCCATTTGTGTTTCCTGAATAAGAGTCATGCAGCAAGTTTTTGCTTCCACTAATGCTAGGCTTATACATTTGGCATTCAGTACAACAACAAAAAAAAAAAAACCTCATTCTCACACACCCTTTGATATGATTTTATATTTTAACTACCTAACTATCATGTTTTTTCTATTATTACTTCTATATTTCAATCATTTTTCATGTTTTCCAGCAAAACTACTCTATTTATTTTATCTTTATTCTCTTTGCTCCTAATTATTATCCGTATTACATAACATTACTCTCAAACCTTTTCAAAAATCCTCCACACGAAATCCTTCCCATTTTTCTCATACTAACCAGCAAACACCATTTTATATGTTTTTATGGGATATCCAATGGTGCAACATGTTGCACACTAGTTAAGACGCACCATGATTAAATGGGATCCACCTTAATCATGAAATCAAGATCAAGTCCACTGATGGTATTTATTTCTTTAATAAACATAACACTTTTCATCAAAATCATACATGTGCATGAGGCCTATGGGCTCCATCCAAAAAAGCGTACAAGATCAACATAACTAAATTGTTTATTTTATATGCCAATCTCAAAACTGTATCTTCAACATCTAAACCATCTGAAACATCAGTTTCTATTAGATTAATGATTCTATAAATTAATATTATATTTTAAAATTTATGTTGATGGATCTAAGTGTTTTTTATAATATAAACATGATTGCATGCGTCCTTAAGCAGGTACAACCAACGCAAGACTCTGATTGACATAAGTTTTAGTCACATGATAAACAAAATGATATTAAATGATGCAACCAGTTGGATTTTAATTTCATCATTAAAGTGAGCCCCATTATCAGTATAGTGCATTTGAGCCCTGGTATATCCCCTTTCTATAATCTTGTGCAAGGATGAAATGATATTTCAGCAGGTCAGTGCCAAGTGGAATGCACATAAAAGGAGTCAATATAAGACAGCCATGGCCAAAGACAAGAACACATACCAAAGAAGAAGGCCGATGTCTAAAAATTTTGCATTTCTGTAGTTTTAAAAAGAACTATCTATCCAGAGAATAGCTGAGTAGCTGACAATCAGAGATGTATATGACATTGACAACTTTGAAAGACAGGTATCTTAGCCATGCATAAACACAGTGGCAGACAACTAATGAACAACATAGATTTAACTAATACATAAAAGAACCAGAACCCAACCTTCAGGCATCACCTCATAGAACGTGTACAATCCGTAAGAACCAAAAATCCCTCATTCATGTGCATGGAATGCTCAATTACCAGAACATTCCCAAGCCCAAATCCTACTTTTAAAACCCGTAAGCATTGAACATTAAACGTCCAGACACAATACAACGCTCGGACAGATTTTCCATAGCACATTCCATTTTCAGCTAGCAAATCTACTAAAAATCATGGATTTCACTGGTTTGGACATTCTCTTTATCATCTCTCTTTTAATGGAGAGCATACCGCCTACCAACTAGTCACGAATTTTGCACCTGCAAAATTTTCTGCCCAGTACCCAGTAACGCCCCATAATATCAACACTCCCTTCCTCACTCTTCCGAACACATCCAAAAATCCAAAGAGCTTCCAGTCATACCAAAAGCCACAAACTGGACTGCTTAACCATCTTCCCTATATTCAACGAGACACAACCCAATTATAAAAAAAAGAAGGCCTCACAGCTTTGCGAGGCTGATCTCCGGTCTTGTTCCCAAGATATTGGAATAGGACGCGGAAGCTCGAGTCGTAAATAAAACAACAGAAAAAACAAAACAAAACAGGTATCTGATTTCAACACTCGAATGCATACTCTCGTAGGATTCCATCCAATGCCAAATTTCTCGAATTCAACGGGGAAAGGAGAAGGGGAAGAAAAAAGGATACGCAAATCCCAAAAAAAAGGACAATTATTTAGCAAACAAGACCTATAACCGGAGCTGCTGACCTTCTCCTTTGCTACGCGACGATCCGGCGCAGCCCATTCTTGTCGGAGATTGTAAGCAGAGAGGAGGAGAGGATGAGAGAGATCAGATCCTGTCCATTCAAGGATTTCAGCGCAGGGTTGAGACGGAGTAGGTTGTGTTGCGGGGGCGGAAATATCAAAATTTAGGGGCAGGGCAGCTAGCTGAGCTGCTGCTGCCGCTGGCTCTGTTTTTTTTCTTTTTTCCCCCTTTCTTTTCAATCGCTGTTTGCCAAGAAAGACTGCTGACGGCTCAGCTACGGCTAAAATGACTGATCACTGTTCCGGTGCTCCGTCATTCGTCTATTTTTACACGCGCCCGTAGGCGACGGACGGTCTCGATACGTCGTAGTCACCAACTTCGTTCGCGAGTTTCCTTCGCCGACATATCCGACATATCCGTCGCTCTTGCGGGATTCTTTTCCTCCGTTTTAGAGAAAAATAACTCACTTTAATTATCATGGAAATAAAAAAAATATAAGGTTGTGTTTGGCTGGAGATAAAATTTTTGAGTTGTGTTTGGGAATGAGTAAAACTTTTGACGAAAAGTTTTGAGGAATAAAAATTGTCAAATGATGTGATATAACAGGGGTAATAATGAGTAGTAAAAATGATAAAATTTTAAAAAATAGTTTAGTTGTGTGGGTAGTTGTGTAGAAATGAGTGAAAAGTAAGATAGTTGTATAGAAAAATGTGAAAAAATAATTAAAAAATATGATTGATGTGGAAAGTGAAAAGTTT
>JAXCLR010000001.1:46287069-46301182 GCA_035584095.1 Annona squamosa | reverse complement strand
AGTAGGATAGTTTGTATAGAAAAATGTGAAAAAATAATTAAAAAATAGAGTAATTATGGAGAGTGAAAAGTTTTAGACTGAAAAGTTTTAGTTAACACTTTTTTATCATAAACAAACACACCCTAAATAATAGTAGGACACGAAATAAAATTACAAATGCTTAATTTGTAGAAGAGATAGATATTTATTTACTTAATTATAAAGCAATCTTACGCCTTTCCTGTGTTTTTCTTTTTTATCTAAATAAATTTTTTTACTACACACGCGTAGGCAAGAATAAATATTCATTTTATTGCATTGAATTTCATTCTAGTCAATGACATCGGAGACAATTTCTATTGACGTCTTTATTTTCGGACGATTAGGCAGATGGCGATTTTGCAATTGGCGTTATTTTTAATCAAAATTTATCTAAATTATTTTTCTAATAATCGTAATTAACATATTAAGAGTATTATTATAGTTTAAAAAATATCCAAATTATCATCAGGGAATTGCCTAAGGGCCAAAATGGCTTCACATGTTGTTTTATGTAATCATTTATATTTGGGTTTTTTTTCAAAGACATTTATATTTGGATTTTGATTTGATTTGAATGGAATCGTGAATGTGAATTTATAAAAATTAAAAAGTTCATTCATGGTTTTCTTTTTTTCTTTTTTCCTAATTTTTTTTAACTTAAAACACGCTTCCGAGTTCCGACTTCGGACGACGACGAGGACGGAAAAGCTGGGACCTGAGTCCTAAAATTTCAAATTTAATTTTTCTTATATTTAATATAAAATATATGATATACAAGAGAACCTAAACAAATTTTTTGTATTATTTATATTTATGTTTGAATATATTATATGTAAATTATTTTGTTTTCGTTTTTATTATTTAAGGTTACATTTGTTAGTTTTCTTTTTATCATATTTTTCAAAATATAACAACTACATTTGACCCTAATTCTAAATATATCTTCTACGTTTCATAAATTTTAGATATATCAACTACTTTTGCATATATTCTCAAAAATACTCACTCTATTAAAGGTCGTTAAGTAAGTTAAAGGTCATCCATTTAAATATTGGTTACCAATTCCTAAATGCCAAAAAGCCCCATAATGTAAAATAATAAAAGATGAAATAAAATGAAATGTCAATAAATTTAGAACCCTTCATATTTAAAACTCTTGTGTAATTAAAGTAGTGATGGGTTATGATATTCAAAATTTTAAATCCGACCTTAAATTTGATGGACATATTGGTAATTTTGTAAATGGATTAATGATGTTTATTAATATCTATAACGAGTAGGCATTTTTGGTATAATATGCAAACATATTGGGTATATCTAGAATTTCTAAAACATAGTGGGATACTCGGGATTAAGGTCAAACGCAATAGGTGTATTTAGGAAAAACTTGAAACACTATATTTTGTACATGAATATGCTTTTCTAAATTTAATTAGATGGTATATTATTGTTATTGCTTATATAATTTACTAGTTACTACATATTACTTCAATTTTAAATTATTACTCTTTTTTTGATGAAAAATATTACTCAACTCAAATGAGAACTTATTAATCTGAATTTCAACACGAATTCAATTTACCAATTAAGATTGGGGTCTACATTTATTAAAATCAAGTTAAGGGTGTGTTCGCAAAGTATTTTAATTGGTATGACATGATAAGATTAATAGTCAAGAGTAAGAAAAAATAAAGTTAAAATAAATACGTTACTTGTGTGGATAAGTATGTAGAAATGATTAAAAAGTAGAATAGTTGTATTAAATATGAAAAATAAATTTAAAAATATAGTATTTATAAAGAGTGAAAAATTTTATATTAATAAGTTTTGATTTGAGAAGTTTTAGTGTTTGCCAAACACATCTTAAATTTAAATTTTTTACAAATAAAATTAACGTTAAAATCAGGCGAATCCAAGTTCCAAGAACTGAGTTGCAGCTAGAAATTTGTCATTAAATTTTTGAAGACGAAATTACGTTAGCAAATTTTATTAGATAAAAGATAAATCAAGAACCAAATCCAACGATTTCATACGTCAAGTATTCGATTGCCCTCATTCCATCGAACGGTGAAGATCGCTGGATCTCTGCATCATTCATCATGATCTGACAGCACTAATTTATGCTTTCATCCTTCATCAAAATTTATAGCAGTCAGTCAGTTGGCATTAGTCCAGTTGGTCAGGCACAAAAACACTCCACAGGAGTGTTTTGGGTTCGAATCTCTGTGTTCCCATTCGGGCTGAAGCTTTGTCTCGGTAGTTGATACTTGATAGGTGTGTTCCCGTTTAGGATGTGTTCCCATTTGGGTTGAAGCTTCGTCTGGGTAGTTGACAGGTGAGATACATCTTAATATTATATTTGAAAATTATAATTTTATTATAAGTTTTACTTAAAATTTTAAAATTAAGATAATAGGGATATGATTTTTAAAATACATTTCTTAAATTCATTAAATAATTGATAAATTAACAAGTTTCTATATATTTAAAAATATATTTATATCTTTCACAATAAAAGATATTTTATGAAATTTATATTAAATATATATTATTAGTCTATTTCAAGTACCCAAATCTTGGAACTTACCATATCCTAATTAAAGCGAATATATTTTTTTACTTAGAACTAATTCTATCTTATGAGTATTAAAATATGAACTTATCATACTATTTTAGATACTCCACAAGTTGCACTCAGGAGTTTTTGATCTTCTTAAAAGATAGACGGTAACTTGTGGTCTTTCTTAAACTTTTTTTTTAAATTAGTATTATATATACCTGTGACATCTTGATATTACAAATCAAACCTGTTCACAACCCTCACAATGGAGGGACAAATCCATTCACAACCCTCACAATGGAGGGACATATTATAGATACCCTCATACATGAGGGACTAAGTATAAATACATCCATAACGAGGAGGGCATTTGCTATCTGTGGTCTTTCTTAAACTTAATTCTAATACATTAAATGAGATGTAACATATACACAACAACGAAAAAAAAATTATAGCAGTTAAGGGATGTTGACCCCATAACTGAAATTTCTATTCCCACGAAGATCTGGTCCAGAGCATAAGCATCAACGCGAGCTTTCCAGTGCGAACTTCAGGGCACGGACGCAACTTGCCTACAAACGTCGGTAGCCAATAGCCGCAATGCCAATATACTTTAGTTAATTAATTAATTAATATATTTGTTACTAACATGAACACGACATTTCTCAAAAGCTTTACTTTTGGGGGGAAACCATTCTAAGCTATTTTCCCGTTAGGTTATCTCTTGTGAAATTTATCAGCGTGATCACCATGCAATCGTTGATTAATCCACACAAAACTTTTTCAATTTTACAATTAAATAAATTATATATTTCAAATATTTGCGTAGAATGTTCAAAAAATTGGATCTCTTAGGAGTTGTGTAACATTATTTCAAGAAAAAAATCTTCAACAATAAAAAAATATGTATCGGCGATTTTTAGTTTATTATATCCCGTTCAATTTTTAATTAAGTTGGTTTCTAAACTATATATGAATACCTACCACTACTCCGTTTGTTCTAGTGCTAAGCAGTTGGGTTCTCTTAAATAATGTCTCGGGGACGATGACTCTAGATTTCGATGATGCTATCTTTGACATTGATTCCTTAGGTTGTCTCAGTTCTTAGCAGAGGAGGGTGTCATCGGATCAAGCATTGGACGTCTGGCAGAGAAAATCAAACATTTCAGCCTCCATTTCAATAGGAGGGAATTTTTTTCAAGTGCTAAGAAGTAATAATTGTGTAGCTCATGCACTAGCTGCTAATGCATTATTATAAAGTATCCCGACATGTAGTTGGCTGGACGAGTCCTTGTATGTATCTCAGAAACACACCTGTACTCCCAGAAACACAAGGGTATTGTATCATTGATGGTTGGGCCTTGAAGCAGCTCGATCACAATAGGAATACAATTTCATAGATTTGGGGTTGCTGACTGTGTTCGGTCGCTTCATCTTTTTAACCCCCTTTTTTAATCTCATCAACTAATCAGACATACCACCCAAGAAATTCATTTCATCAGCTAATGAACTGCAAGACGTGAAAACTAAGCCGGTAATTAAACCGGTGGATGGGGCGGTTTAGTTCAAGCCGGTTTAACCGTTCTTTCAAACTGCTTTGAACCGTAAATTATTATTATATTTAGCTTATTTTAATTTATATCTTAAAATGATTCTAAACTTATAAAATGGATTGGATTTTTAAATTTATTCGTTTCAGATATGCGTTGATTATTTATGAACGTAATCACTATTCTATAATAATTAAACTATAAAAAAAAAATCAATTATAGAAAAATGCGAAGGAACCCAAACCGGTGCCAACCGGCCGAACAGGCAATTGATTTCCCATTGGACAGGACCGTACGGTCCGATCAAGTTTTATCATAATCTGCTTTTTGTACTAATGTTATCAAAGCCTGCCAACCGACAATAAACCGTCATTGGCTGTCATCAACTAACCAACTGCCATGAATAGTCGGAGTCAACTGTCATCGACTGCCTATAATCACGCGACAAGGATTATTTTTCCATCGCGGGTTTGTTTGTTTAACCAAAATAATTTCCAAACCAAAACTTTTAAATCTAACGACATGTTTGCTCAACACTAAAATTTTTCATTTTTTATTGCTATTTTATTTTTAATTATTTTTTACATTTTTCTATACAAGTACTCTATCTTTCACTTATTTTTACACAATTAATCATATGATAAACATATCTATTTTAATTTTATTCTTTTAACTCTTCATCACTACGACTATTACAACAAATAATTTTCTCTTAGTTGAAAACTTGTACACAACAAACTTTTATCCAAAAATTTTATCACTTTCAAAATGACTTAAAACTTTTCATTCACCCGTCACTACAACTACCCTATATTTTAATGATTTCTTCACTAATTTCTATACAATTACTTTACTTTTCAATTATATTTATACAATTACCTATCTAACTAATTTATATATTTTAAATTTATCCTTGTTATTCTTTATCATTACTCTTGTTTTATTATATTATTTTTTTCTATTTCAAAAAATTTTACACAAAAAATTTTTCATCCAAAAATTTTATCACTTTTGAAACACACTTCGTGAACGAATGGCTGAGTTTTTCATATTAATGATATCATAGCTTGATAATGAATTAATCCTGTGAGATCTGGGTTCAATTCTCAGAGAGGACCTAGAATAACCAAACTTAAGTTCATTGCTAGCAAGGCCCGGTGCATTAAGCTCTTGCTTAAGCTTTCAAGTTTATTGCTAAAATCTGAAATCATTGATGTAATAACTCAAGTTCTTCGTTTAGGACTAAAGAAACCCTTGGGTCATATCACTACTAACTCGAATCGCATAGCTACTTTGAACTTGCTTACCCCTGAGGAATGAATTATTTATTTATTTATTTAAAAGACCTTTAGAAGCACCGAATTCCATATTGTCCTGTGCCAATAATCTTCGAATCGGTAAAAAGGTCAAGGAACTAGCAAAGCACCCAACCATTATGGGCACCAATTAAATCACAACATGATCATTTTGATCATTATTTCACTAATTATCAAGCTAAACAACATTGCTCTGAATGCAAAGCATTCTTTCTTTGATTTTCAAGCAGAATTGAAAAAGCAAGGAAAATCATTAGGTTAAAGAAATGATACATAATCTCAACAAGTCGAAAGCACTAAAATGTCCAGTGCACATTCCAAGTGCAAACGCCCCTCATGAGTGAAGGACATCAATCCAGCCATGGTGGTTCACTGCCAAAGAAAGAGTGGCATTCAAAAACGGAAGAGATCATCAGTTCCATGCTTGTTCCTGGGATTATAATGGTTGAACTTTGGATCACTGTAGTCCTCAGACTTCATCTCAACAGATTTTGGCTCTGCTGCAGTTGCCCTAAAAACGGCCTCCCCACTTCTATCACGGTGCCGGTGCCTAGTTCGCTCCTTCAGGCTTTTAGAACCAAACTGACTGTACTGAGGAGCATCACCTGATGACATTCGATCCTTCTGGATTTTAGAACCCAATTGACTATACTGGGGAGCCTCACTCGACAGCATCCTCTCCTTTTGGCTCTTAGATCCCAAGTGGCTATATGGAGGAATCTCACCAGGCCCATAGAATCCAGAGAAATCTTGCCTCTTCGAAGACCTGTGCTTTCCAGAAAGGGAAGGATCTTTTAGTGAGGCTGCTTTAACCTTTTGAAGCTTCTGCTGTGTGTACATGGTGCTTGCATTGGAGGCATGTAGACTTTCAGTAGGAGGTGAAGAGTTTCTATGCTTTTGCACTGATGGTGGTGGTTCCACTGTATCCTCCGGCAACAGAAGGGTATCTTTCAGTGGAGTTAGGCCCTTCTTGGATCTCCAACGTTTGAGAGTTTGAGGAATGAAATAAAGAAAAATGTTTCCTAGTCCTTCAAATGCTAGTTTAAATAAATCAATAATGAGCCTTCCGAAGGAAGGCCAGCCAGCATCAGGATCTTCCTTCAGGGACTCAACAACAAGGGCAGGCTTCTCCACAAGCTTTGGTTCATCTTCAAACTCACTTTCTGAAGCTTGCTTCTGAATTAGCAAAGACAGGTTGGTCATCTATTTTTGACAAACAAAATAACTGGATGAAGGAATTACGCAAAAAGTTTGTTGAAATCTACAGTAACAGCTCTGTTTTGTAATAAGGAGGAAACGGTTTTGAAAAAAAAAGAAGTTTCTCACTTTTTTCCAAATTCCAATATATTCTTATATATCATTTAATGTAATTTGACATCTAAACTAACAGGCTACCCTACTTTCCCATTATTTCCCACATTTTCCATCATTGTTTCCCATCTCTTCATACAAAAACTTACTTTTGCGTTTATTCACTTTGCTTTTAATGATTACACCATATCACTGAATCACATTACAACTCTTTTGTCTCACTTTTCCATATTTCTTTTTTCTCATTTCTGTTTTTTAATTCTCAGAAGAACTTGCCAAAGTCTTCAAAAACATACAGGCATCTTACTGGGATATGGGGCACATGACTTCTTAGGGGAAAAAGAAAAAAGCAGTTCTCATGCAGAGATGCTCAAATGCAATGACCTTTATTATTTTCTTGTTGTTATTGTTATTGTTATTGTTGGGTTTTTAGTTTATGATGGCTGTCTATGGGCTATTAGGTAATTCATGCACAAAAACATTGTTAACACTGCAAAATTAATAATATAAACAAGAAGTAGCAAGGTGAGAGCTCCACCTTCTTTGAGAAAAGGGAAGGTCCAAAACCATGCTGCAAGCCACAAGAAACGTATCCCACAAGAACTGCTCCAACAACCATAACAATATCTGCCAGGGACATGCTCTAGTTACATGCCACTCAGCATACAAAAAGAAGCGGAAGTTACACAGTCAAAAGTACTATTTAGTACATGAGAAAAGTAGTCACAACCATTAAGAATACACACACAAAATCAGAGAAGTGAAACAAAACAAAGCACCAAATTAAATCTGGGAAAAGCATCTGATGCATGCCCAAAGAGTGAAACCGCCAATGGAAAGCTACCGTATATCTACTTTGACACAGTGATGTTACTGTTCCTTTTTCTGTAAATTTTCCATGAAGGAGAAAAGTGCACGCCAATGGCTGCAGTGTTGGACATAAAACTTTCTCTGCCAATCCTTTTCCTAAAACTTGCAAATTGAGTATAGATTTTATTGTAGTTTAAGCTCTAAATCAGCCAGGCATAACTTATATGCATGTGTGAAAATATAAGACAAATTTTGATTTTTATTCTATCTTAATTTTGGAAATTGTTATGGCCACCCTTCCAATCCTCAATGCCAAAAGCTTGAAGAGGTCTCTTCCCTGTGAAGAACAGAGGTGAATGAAACTGAACGGTTCCATCAATAAACAGCTCCCAGCCATCTCCCATTTTATATTTTGAACATCTAACCTCTTGTCTGCATTCATCTCATGCATAGAGAACTCCATCTCACCATTTTGTGGAGTCACTCAAGATAGACTCAGGCTGTCCAAGACTTATACCAACTTAATGGGTTCAACGCCTGAAAAATGAATCACAGATATCACAACACATTCTCCAAACTTTTCCCATTAAATGTGATGATGTGGATACACTTTTATGCTCTCAAAGTATTGTTTACATGTCCCAGGTTCATTCCATGACTGCTGATGCAGTGGAAGAGAAGATACCACCTGGATAGGCGGCCTCGCTAAAGCTTATAGCAGACATTTTATAGGTGGTGTGCACATATCATGAACTTCATGTTTTTTATGTTGACATATCATGCTACCTAAACTAACACATCAATAAACTTGATAATAGCCTCGAATGGGCCAAAAGCACTAACTCATCTAAGACCAACAGGGAGAATCAACCCATGCTTCACCAACCTATCCTCATGCGATTAGGGACAATGCTTTCGGATACAAACTCTGATAAAGCATTTCAACAATACAATACATTTCATTGATGCAGTGGAGGAGAAGATACCACCTGGATAGGCGGCCTTGCTAAAGCTTATAGCAGACATTTTATAGGTGGTGTGCACATATCATGAACTTCATGTTTTTTATGTTGACATATCATGCTACCTAAACTAACACATCAATAAACTTGATAATAGCCTCGAATGGGCCAAAAGCACTAACTCATCTAAGACCAACAGGGAGAATCAACCCATGCTTCACCAACCTATCCTCATGCGATTAGGGACAATGCTTTCGGATACAAACTCTGATAAAGCATTTCAACAATACAATACATTTCATCAGAAGCAGGAGCTGATTTCTTATCTTTGTAAGCCCTTCACTACTTTACATAAATGTGAGCCTTCCTATTAGAGCAAATGTACCAAAACTTCGTGCCCTTATGAAGGATCAACAACTATTCTAAGTGATGGATGACTTTTTTTTTTGGTGGGAGTTTCAGGAGCTAAGAATCAACTGGAAAGTTCTAAACAAATATCTAAAGACAAAACAGAGCGAAAAATACCTATAATGGAAAAAAGAAAGCAAAAGTAAAAAGATACTGTATCTACATCTGCCACAAAATCAAGCAACAGAAATATGTGGTAGACACTTTGCAATGCATTATTCAACATACAGCGCAAAAAGACACTAGTACTGGTCCCTCCCAGTAGCACTATCCAAACCTGAGGCAGAAATTGAGCTATTCTCCGGATCACAGTCCTCTCGTTGAAGAGAAATTTGACGAAGAGCTGCATTGCCTCTATCAACAACTAACAAGGAGCAGGTACGGCCAATATAAACGACATCAAAGTCACTAGAGAATTTTGCATCCTCACTGGGCCCGTCCCTATATCCTGGCATATTTGCTTTCCCTCCGGCAATTGTCGTCACACCTTCAAGAAATATTTGAACATGTTATTGAACTAAAATTCCCAATCCATTACAATTTAGAACACAAAATCAGAAGAACAATGTAGCAAGTTTAAGCTGCACAACACCTGCTTCTCCTATCTTTCTGATAGCGAAATTCAAGGTATCAGCAACATACACATTCCCTTTATCATCCATGGTGAGACCCTTTGGATGATTAAACCGTCCATCACTGGGTTTACCATCTACATGGCCTGTGTAACCCTGAAATGATCCAGCCACCAACCGTGCCCTGCTATCTGCAATGCTCTAAAATCAGTGCACAGCAAAAGCCAATGTACGCAGAGTACATCAACCTACAAAAAGTCAGCAAACTACTTCATAGAATTCCATAGAGTTCAAACAAGGCAAAAGACCATCGTGGTTGCCTTGTTTGATGTAAATAATGACTTTAAAGTGGTTTTTTCAACGTATAAACCATTTGCTATAAAATTTATATATGGATAAATGATTGTTTAAAGTTTTATTGCATTATAATATGTGTGGAGCACATTTTTGGCCAAATATACAGTTATTACGGTGCATTGGTGTTGCACTGGAACAGCACGCGCGCAATCTCTTTCTCTTTTTCTCTCTCTCTCTCTATATATAAATAATTTTTACATGACCTGAAATCTACTTTTGAAACAAAGCACAGATCCACTCCAAACAGTAACAATGAGTACATGGGAGTGCTATCAGTTGCATGTTAGGTTTGCTTTTTCTTCCAGCATCAACGGCAGTACCGATTCCTCTTGCAAATCATTTAAATAAAAATGCAAGCTCTTCAAAATCTGATCTGAAAACAGCTCATTAACTAGCTAACCATCCAAATCATTCAGAAATACAACAAGTTCGAGAGAAAAATGAATAACCAGGAGCGAAAGGAACCGACCCCAAATACTCAGAATATAGAAGACTAGAAGGCATACACTGGGACAGCGGCGGAGTTATCCGAACGACGTTGCTATTAACGGCATCTACTGCAAAAAGCTCTCCCTCCGGAGACACCCTAATCGAATATGGCTCCACTCCCAGCTTGTTCCCTTCCTCCACCACAGTCTCAACCAAATACCCACTTTCGAACTGAAGAACATTGCCATCTGCCGCATAAATAAAAATAAATAAATAAAAACTTTAAGAAAACAAGTCCAAAAAGTTGGACCTTTGCCAGCACCCATCGAAGGAATCCTTTATGAAAATTCAAAGCAAGCATTTGGGCATTGGTAAATAGAATCAAATTTTCTATTCTTCCCTTCTATTCTCACTCTACTAACCGACTTGGGGCGTTCTGGGAGAAGTTTTCGTCCATTTAATAAGAGAAAATAAGTGCTTCGCCAAGGGTCCTGAAAAAACAAAAGCACAAGTAAACATTTTGAAAGTTAAAAGGTAGAAATAATTTCAAAAAAAAAAAAGGGGAAACGAATTGAGAGAAAATCGTCCTTTTTAGTGGGTTGTGTCTTGACTTACCAGTGGAAGAAGCCTCTGCTCTCAGTTCATGGAGAGTAGCAAACGCGCAAAGAAAAAGCACAAAAAGCAGAAGCTTTTCCATGGTTCTTCTTTTCCTCCTCAAACTAGCAAAGCTGAATCGATTTTGAGAAAGCTTAAAATCACGAGGATAAGGCATCCAGTTCCATCCGGTTTTCAGCTGCTGGGACTGGATTCCAGTAGAGAGAGGAGCTCGCCGCTCTTACACAGCGCCGCTCTCTCGTGGAAACCTACTCGCGAGATTGGGACAGGAATCATGGTGCCTACTCGCACTCGCCCATCAGCTGCTGGAGGTTTTTTTGCATCGTGGTCGCTCTGAGTATTCATATTTTCATTTTAGATCTCTATACTTGCAAGCAGGGAAGGCGGAAGCATAAAGATTGAACTAGCCCAAGTTGAATTTTAGACCTTATAAGACTATAAGTTTTCTTTTGTTCCATTTTAAACCTTTCCATCAATTCCTTGTTAAAAGGTTGTTAACGGCAAGGTCTATTTTACAAAATATATTAACTCATAGGGTTTAGGGTGTAAATATGAAAATTTGGGGTTTAATTTACAACTAGAAAACTACAAGGTTTAAGATGCATAAAATACAATTTAATATAATAAAAAATAAAAATACTTTAAAATACCCAAAAAGTCTATACTTCTCACAATAATACATAAATCTGGTGTCTTTCAAATTTCAATAAATTCTCACAATAAATAATTATTAAATTTTAATTTTATTTCGTTGTAAAAGGAAATTACAAACAATCCATTAAATTTAAAAAAAATTTACGTTTCTGAAATATTTTTAACTTTAAATAAATTAATTGAGGCCTATGAAATGTTACGAATTCTCATGATAAAATAATATTTAAAGTTATTTTATAAGAAAATAAGAAGAATATATTTTAAATAGAAAAAATGAAACATGCTCGTGGACTTAACGGGATTTTTCGGGGAAATGTAAACTTGCAAAGAGAAAGCATCACATGTCAATAGGAAATGTAAACATCGCATGCCGTTTCTATTTTGATCTCTCTCATTTTCTCACGACACCAATGAATGAGGGTATGAAATGGATAAATAGCATTGAAATGGAAAAGAGTTATATAAGAATTAGAAAAAAATTAAAAAAATAAAGAAACATTATTATTTTTAGGAACGAGAAGATAGAAGATTAAACATCGTCCGCATCCCATTATAGTTGTGAACATTCACGTGATAAGTATTGGAAGTTATTCAATGCACTTAGGTTCAAAACTCATTTTTTAAAAATTATTAATCTATGTGTATTTAATTCATAAACTGAGTTTTATTGTTTTTAGAGATATACATTTTTTATTTTTAAAGCTTGAGGTGTTTTAGTCATTGAAAAATGACTAAAACCTCTCTTGTTCTAAAAATTAAAGAAAATATATAATATATTGAAAAATTGTATCATTTAATATATAGGTTAAATATATCTAGATTAATAGTTTTTAAAAATTTCAAAAATAAATTTTGCACCCAAGCGTACTTAACTTCAATGCACTTTGGTGCATTAAATCATTTATTGATAAGTGAGTGTTGGTATAGTGCACTTGGGTGGTTTAATCTATTTTTAAAATTTTTTTATGCAATTGTTAATGTAAGTACATTTAACATATATATTAAGTTTTATTATTTTCGGATATTTTTAAATATTATTTTTTTGATTTTTGAAAATCAACAGCATTTTTATTAATTTAAAATATTTATAAATCTCCAAAAATGTAAAACTTGATACGCATGTTAAATACATTTAAATTAAAAATTATATAAAAATTTTAAAAATAAGTTAAATGCACCTGGGTGTATGGAAGTGCTAGTTAAATTCACCTAGGAGCATTGAGGTTAAATGCACTCGGGAGCCTCAATGCTCCCGGGCACGTATACTTATTTTTAAATTTTTTTAAATAAATTTATTAATCTAAGTGTATTTAACATATGTATCAATTTTTATCATTTTTTGAAGATGTTTAGATATTCATTTCGGATTTTAAAAAAGCAGTGACATTTTAATAATTTTAAATTACTACAAATGCCAGTCATTTTAAAAAATCCGAATAAAATATCTAAAATTCTCAAAAAATGATAAAAATTTATATACATGTTAAATACACTTATATTAACATTTCTGTAAAAAAAATTCAAAAACAAATTGAAAATTGGGTGAAGTAACTGAACCAGTACCCGGTGCATGGATCCTCTTCTGATGAGTATAGTATTAATATCATGTTGACCATAAAAGCCCATGAGCATTAATCACTTATACTTGGGGTGAGAATCTATGCTGTCATAAGAGTAAAAAATTGACTCAAGCCGTGCTATATAATCTAAACATGTTGTCTTACCATATATTTATTTATTTATGTCAGGTACCCGACTCTCACCTTTCTACAAGAAGTTCCTGGGTAAACACACAGTTGGTCTTAGGCAAGTAGAAAAATGCAAGTAAAATGTTATAACTTTATACTATCATACTTACTCATTTAAACACGATTTTATAAAACTGTTTTCTATATGGGATTCCCTGCAAAATACTTGGACAAATACTGAAGCAAAATACTTGGACAAATACTGAAGCAAAATAGTAATTTGGGCCTTTATCCGGTGCTATGAATTGAAGCTTGAAGCTGCATATTTGAGCTACCTTAATCCGAGCACTTTTCGTGGACTCTTACACTCAAGAATGGCTGTTAATATTAATTTAGGTGGTTAAGAGTGCAACTTGGATATGATAAGTCTGGGTTAGGGTTAACTTTCATTTTTTAAAAAAAAATTATTATCCTACCTTATTTTAAGTCGAGTTGTATGATGTATCTGTAGCACCCGCCAGGAGCGCTACGATGGGCTCGAAATGGGTTTCCCGGGCCTTGGAGATGTGGATCGTGTTGAATGACGATGTGGGCTTAGATTTCCTGCATTCACACGGGGTAAAACGAGTTAGATCTCGTAGTTTTTAGAAAAACGGGCATATCGGCGCTTTCTCGGGATTTTGACGGCATGACGGCTAAGACGGGGCGTTAGCTCAAACACGCACGCAAGAAAAAAAAAGAAAATGGAGTTGCCACCGATCTTTAAAGGGAGATCGGTCCCTTTTTAAAGAAATAAGGCACCAATAATACAGAGAGCGGGTTCCGGCCTTCGAGTTGAAGCAAATATGGAGAAATCTGCC
>JAXCLR010000001.1:46251425-46286969 GCA_035584095.1 Annona squamosa | reverse complement strand
GCTTGGGTTTGAGCTGGTTCATGGACTTGGTCCATGGACTTGATCTTGAGTTGGAGTCATGGGCTTTGGGCCTCTTGCTTGGTTTTGGTCTTGGTCCATAAGCTTGGCTTAGTGGGCTAGAGCTTGGTTTAGCCCATGGCTTTTGGGTGGGCCGTTGTAGGGACCCATTGGGGTGGCCGGAGCTTCGCTCTTTGTGGGCCGAATGTCGAAGAGCCTGCTTCGAGGCTTGGTGGAGCTTCGCTCCGTGTGGACTGAGTGCGGGAGGGCCCGCTTAGCTCGCTTGAACCTCCTTTTGCCTTGAATTTGTTTGGTTTTGGGACTTTTTTCCATTTTATCCATTTTTGGGCCAAAAGGTGGGGTGTCAACAGTATCATATTCAATTTTTGTAAGATTAGGTTAAGGTTGGATTGCTTCGCATTTGGGTTCCAAATAGATTTTTCAAAACCAGATCATATTATTTGAAAATTATAATTTTACTTTAAAACCTATCATTAACAAATATAATTTTAAAAATTCATTGATCGGTCCATCAAAAAAGTGCATTTATCAGATGTGCTAAATAATAAATAAATTAAATAATTTTCTATATCTTTAAAAGGCATTTTATTACTTCAAGTTTTGTATATTCGCACTTTGAATCGATTTTGAAGATTCAAACCTTGAAATCTATTTTACTCTAATTGCACAGGGTATTTTTTTAAAAAATCCAAAATTTATTCTACCACACACAGGTAGAAAATAAGGATCTTATTTTATCCGTTTAAGAATATACTATCGGTCTAGCTTTAGCATTCGGAATATGCAGCGTCCTCGGATTTGCCTTCGCAATCTGCTGCGTACACCGACAATCATCTCCACGCCCATTGAAAATCAAAGAGATTTTAAACCGCCTGTTTGGCAAAGTCTAAAATTTTTCGCTCCTGCCAATGGGGCAATGCCTAGTTGGAAACTCGCCATTCAGCCTCAGCTGCTGGCGCAAGTTCGAATCACACTGATGGCGTCATGGCATCTCTCTCCCCATGCGCAGGAGATCCACAGTAGGCAGTTTAGGAATTACTTGTTGGAAGAAAAAATAAAAATTGTTAGATGATTCTAAAGTTTCATAAAATAATTATTAAAATATCTCAAAAGACTGATTATAAGAAAATGTTTGAGATGATCGTAATATCAATAGTAATTAAAAATTTTTCTATTTTATTTTTAAAATTAATTTTTTACATCTTTTTATAGAAAATCTCTTCAATCATTTTTACACAAATATCTGTATAATTAATTTATTAATTTTAACTTTTTGAGATGATCCCATTTTTACACAAATATCTGTATAATTAATTTATTAATTTTAACTTTCCGAGATGATCCCAGGTGGATCACTGGAAACTTTTTATTTTTATTTCTTTAATAAACATATAAAGTTAGGTGTATTTAACCCATAAATTAAGTTTTACAAATTTTAAATACTTTTAAGTGTTTTTTATTTTAATCACAGTGACATTTTTGGTAGTTTTTAAGTTAAAAAATTATGAAAATACCACTACGCTCGAAAAGGAAAAAATATTTAAAAACATAAAAAAATGGTAAAATTTATTTTGTAAATTAAATATATATAATTTGACATGTATATAAAAAATTAATTTTTTTTTTTGAAAATTCCAATGGCCAAACGCATGAAATCACCTCTCTTTAATTTTATTATTTCTACCTCTTGTCATTATTTCTATTGTATTACATAATTTTTTATTCATTCCAAAACTTCTACACAAAATTTTCAGTAAAAGTTTTTTTTTTTTTTTTTTTTTTACTTTCCAAACACACCCCAACAAAATAGCAGTTGCCCTGTCAACCGCTCTCTGCCAAATAATTATCATATACGGCTTTTTTCATGAAAATCTTGCCTCCCCGCCTATTTAAACAGTACCGACTATTGTCGCCGCGCAGTGACCACAGACCACAGTGCCTTCTTCTCTTGGTCTGCGTTGGACAGAGACGTCTCGAGTGGAATACGGCGGTTGTAGGCAGGCATGCGCCCATTACGCCGGCAAGAAATTTTTTCACACGGGCCAGCATTGAAGCTCCACATCACATGTGAGCAAACCCCAAATGAAAAGCGAAAAGCTTTGGGTTAATGAAAGGAAAAGCCACACGTTGCCCCGGCATTCGACACGGAGTCTTGGAAAAGACAAGTATTGTATCAGGCTAATTCTAAAGAGATCTACACGTCTGGCCATTCAAATGCGCACTAATTTCTTCAATCGCCAAAGGAACGACTAGCCTTTTCTTTGCAAGCTTTTTCTTCCAGATGCAAGTAGAGAAAAGCACTCCTAAATCTTTAGAATTTACAGACACCAGGAAATAGGATCATCAGGGACATTAATGTCAGCAAGAAAATCACTAAAAGAGAAGAAAAAAAAAGAAAAAAAAAAAGAAGACAATTTAGCTTCACAGAAAAGGATGCAAAAGACTTTTTTAAAAATAAACCTATACTATCAGTGCAGGTTAAGCTGGACAATAAATGGACTGGATCTGTGTCGTAGGGAGTAGCAAGGGCTGCAGGAGTGGCGGGGCTATTGCTCTTCTAATCATGCTTCATAATCGACAAGAACTAAGGAGAGAGCACGCCCAGCAGTTGAAAGCCCTCTCCATCAAACAGAGATTCCCCCAACAAGTTCTTGCTTTCTTTTTTCCCCAGGACGAGTGTTTGGCCTCGAAATCAACCACGCTAGCTTTCTTACCAAGCAGCAGCCAAAAGAATGGTAAATGTTTTCTCGAATCCCAGAGACAATTGAATGAATAGAAGCTGCAAGAATTACTGCTATCCTCCTTTAGTTACGTCAATGCAAGGACTCCCTAATTCCGTCTGCTGACTGCTCTCTCAAGGGGTACACGTTCCACCGAGTGGTAGGTTCTTCCTGTTGGTGTGTCAGGTGGTGAAGGATTTCAAGAATACTCAACGGACTCAGGGTGAGGTTGATTCAGTAGAGGCCTCAGCAAGAGATTGTAGCATTGCCATCACATCACTTGGGTCATCCAGGTAATACTTTGCTTTGCTAGGCTTTTGCCCCACTGTGCAAGCAAAGACGGATGTTGTGGAGAGAGCATCCCTTGCCATTGCACTGATGACTTCGAACATCTCCTCATCTGATCTATCATCACCAATGCACAGCACAAAGTCCGCTCGCCTTCCAGTTTCTGTCATTGACGATAGGATCTTTTCTGCAACCAAGCCTTTGCTGACTCCCTGCAAACCACCACAAGTAATTGACAACTAAGAAAGCCGTCCACTGTGAGTGATAAGCATCTAAAAACCCAAACTCGGTCAGTTCGGGGATATAAGAAATTCCAATTCCTATGATCATGCAAATACAAACACAAAAGCACCAGTGATGTGTTTGCATAAGATCTCAGTAATATATCTACTAAATGACTCTGATGTTGTTGTTGTTTTGTATCAGATTTGCACACAAGGTAAGTCCACGCATGCATATCTTAAACAGGAGTAAGCAGATTTTTTTTACAATTCAACATGTACATACACCTTGGATCCTGAATAAGCTACTGGGAAGAATAAAGAATCTACACGCACATCTCAGCATCAAAGCTCCAATTTTCATTGCTACAGTACTTGCAGGAATGTCAACGTCATGATAAGATGAGGCAAAATGTTGGCTGGAGTTCTATCCATTTCATGGAAGGAAGGACGACAGTCACCATACAAACACTAAGGTATCAATGTGATTTGTTTTGCAGTAAGTTTGGTGAATAGAATATGGAAACATTGCCTTTTCCATTATCGGTCGGATCCTTCAACAAATAGACTGCAAATTCAATCTTCCAGTTCTAACTTCTGAATGTATCATTTATGAAGTATCCACTTACATGAACATTAGTTTGATTCTGAAAAACAACTACATACCTGGGGTTTCACTTCAACAATATACTGACCGCTCTTCACAGAGACAGGTTCATTTGCAAGCACGCTATCCAGATGATCTAACAACTCCTTTGCTTGGCAGGAGGCAAAGCCTGGGTCTGCATCTTGATGGTGCCAAACCAGCGCACTCTCTTTGTTTTCAATATAAGAACCATCCGTTGATTCTGTATAAAGTTTCATCACAGGCTCTACAATTTGTGTCCAACTAAAATCGTTGCATTGTTTGGAGGTTTCCCACTCTTGGTCCCTGGACCACCTGAAGAATGATGGAACCAAAAAAAGGCACCAAAAAAATAATAATAATTAACAACAGAAACTGTAATGAGGATAAATGGATGAATCAATGGGGAGAGAAAAAAAAAAGAGCATTAACATTGCATTTGTGCCAGGCTACATGGAAAGCTTAAAATTTCCCATTCCCTCAGTGATATTCTGAACTTTACCAAAACTAGACAAGAAGGTAGAACAAAACCTAATTTGAAGCAAGCTTTCAATAACCATACCTCAAGAAGTAGCCATGCTCAGCGGCAATGCCTAGCTTCTCACATGGAGAAAACCAATTGTCCAAGCTTTCCCTTCCTCTTCCACTCACAATGAAGATAATATTTCTGGAGTCACCACAAAGGGTATTCAGTACCGAGATAACTTCTGGGCTTGGGGTTTTGTTGATAGTAGATTTGGGCATCAGAGTACCATCATAATCCAACAATATCACCCTGTTCTTGGCACTTTCATAAGCTAAGACAATTGTGTCTATATTTAGCTTCCTGAAATTGGGATCCAGTGCCACAACTCTGAAACCAAAGCTCAATCCAATACCCCAACATTTTCTCCTGAAATGGTCCTTGCAACTTCTTTCCATGTCTTGCATGAAACTTCTTGACCAGTAGGCTGCATCATGGGTGCTAACATATCTGTAGTGCTTCTCATGTCGCAACTGTTTCTCAGAATCAGCCATGGAGATTGCCTCATTCATTGCTTCTGCAGTTGTTTCAACATTCCAAGGGTTTACCCGGATTGCACCACTAAGAGAAGGAGAACAACCAATGAACTCAGACACCACCAGCATGCTCTTCTTGAGGCTGCTTGTATCTGAAACTGTTTCAGATCCAGGAATTCCTTGCCTACAGACAACATACTCATATGGGGTGAGATTCATTCCATCCCTGACAGCTGTAACAACAACACATTCTGCTATAGTGTAGAAAGCAATCCTTTCACTAATAGGAACTGGCCTGTCAACGAAAACCACTGGCTCATAACCAGGCTGCCCAAATGCTTCATTGATCCTCCTGCAGCTTTCTTGTATTTCAGCTTCTATTTCCTCAAGATTCCTCCCACTGCCCCTTGCAGGATTAGTAATCTGAACCAATACTGCCCGTCCCTGCCATTTAGGGTGTTGCTTTAGCATTTGTTCCATGGCCAACAGCTTCAAATTTATACCTTTAAAGACATCCATATCATCGACGCCAAGTAAAACTGTTTTCCCTTCGAACTTTGTCTTCAGCTCTGCTATTTTGTTCTCCTTTTCTGCTAGGCGAAGAACAGTTTCTATCTGACCCATGTGAATCCCGACGGGCATAATCTTAATCCCAACTGTCCGCCCATAGTACTCCAATCCTATGTAACCCCTCTTCGATTGATACTCTAATCCCAGCAGCCGGCTGCAGCAAGAAAGAAAATGCCTAGCATAATCAAATGTATGGAAACCAATCAGGTCTGAATTCAGGAGGGCTTTGAGAATTTCCTCCCTGACTGGAAGGGTTCTATAAATCTCTGATGAAGGGAAAGGGCTGTGTAGGAAGAACCCCATTCTCAGCCGGTTGAATCGCCTTCTGAGGAAGGTTGGAAGCACCATCAGGTGGTAGTCATGAATCCAAACATAATCATCTTCTGGGTTTATGACCTCAATCACCTTCTGAGAGAAGATCTTGTTAGCAGAAACATAAGCCTCCCACAGCGACCGATCAAACCTGCCCCCATGATCAGCCGAAAAGGGCAGCATGTAATGGAAGAGTGGCCAGAGGTGGTTCTTGCAGAAGCCGTGGTAGAATTTCGAGAGGATATCAGACGGAAGGAACGCCGCCACGCATTTGAAATTCTCCAGCAGAGTCTGCGACACCTCGTCCTGCTCACTTGCGTCGACGTCTACACGCAAAGACCCAACATAGATCACCTCCATGTCCTCGGGCAATCCATCCTTCATCTGCAACAGTAACGAATCTTCATCCCAGAAGAAATTCCAGCCGTTTCCCTCAGCTTGCCGCTTGGCTTTCAGAGGGAGCTGGTTGGCAACAATGATAATCCGATCCTGCACGACGGAGGAGGGAATGTCGGAGCCGACACTGTTAGCTTGATCATCGTCCAGTTCTGAGAGGATGCCGGGAACGGTCATGATGCGGGGAAGCCGGCCCTTGCTGGTGGGCCTCCCCATCACGGGCAAATTTCCCGACGCCAGATCCAAAAGGTTGGTATACGATCTCGACATCATCTTTCCTCCGTTTCCGCACCCAACAAAGATCAAAATTTTAAGATTTTAAGACCCAAATCGAAGCCCAAGCAACCCGAAACCCGGCCTCACATCAATCTGCAGAGGACAGATATCACCAAACCAAATCTATGGCATAAATCTAAATGAAATATATATGTATATATATCCACACACACACACATCACTGGAAAAACCTAGCAGAATCAGGGCAAGATCTGCAAGCAACAAATTGCGTAAAAAGAAATCCATTCCATTTCTCACCATGCGACTGCAAAACTCACCGGACTCTACGAGATCCAAGAATCATGGTATCCGTTTCTATCCTTCTCTTCATTCTGTCTCATAGCAGCATGAAACGAAATTACAATCTCCAGGTTATCCGTTCTCTGTCAGTCTCTGTAGTGCGGGATTTGATTATTGGGAGCAGGGCAGGAAATGAGAAAAAGCAAAATAAAAAAATAAAATTAATCAAAAATACAATAAAACATAAAGATATAACAAATTAATACTAACACATTAATAGCAGTATTACGGTTGATTGGGGTTTCTGGAAAATGCCAGAAGAGAAACTCCGGAGACTGCAAAGGATGGGTGAGAAGGGGCAAATAACGTCAGCCGCAGTGCCAGCTGGAATCAGGCCATCATCTGGTCTCGCATCCCTGGCCCGACACGCGTCGGAAAATTTTCCCACGTGTCCTTTTCCCCTCGTGTCAGCTCACCCACACGTGTAGACCAGCTGCCGTGGGGTGTCGTGAAGAACCTGTGCACCTGCCACTAACCGGCTAACCGCCACGCTGGCACGAACTGAGATGATCCCACCCGTTGTTTCGTCTCACTACTACGTTGGCCGTCGATATAATCCTGGCCGTTGATTCGTCCAACGAAGCATATTTTGAACTCGTGACGGAGGGGATTCCTCGGGAATCCTCCGTGGCAATTGATGATAACGTCATAAATGGAACGTTTTTGTTAGTGTTTTTTGTTTTTTGTTTTGTTTTTTTTCCCAAGAAGAAGAAAAGAAAATTAACAATATATCTGGATGCGGGCGGCAGATTCTTGTGCCGAAGGAGCGACGCCGTACGGAACTTTATCCTCTCCTCGTTTCATTACGACCGAATTCAAGGTGTCCAAGCAGTTGAGTCTGAATGCACCCAGGTGTATATAATTGGCTTCCGAATTTTCAAGTCCTCAACAGCAAGGTGTCCAAGCAGTTCTTACGGCTACATCGGATCCAACTGAAGACGCCCCACCAAATTATCACTGGGTGTAAGAAGGGATGGGAAGAAAAAAACAAGGTGTTCTCGTGGGATGGAAATAACGGAAAAATTATATGGAAAATCAGGACAGTAGGCTATTATTATTTTTTAAAATTTCTTCGGACTGTTATTTTTTGGAATTAAAAAATTTTATGAGAAAAATGTAATATTTCATTCCATGCTTACAGAAAACTACTTTTTGGAATGTAAAATTTCATTTTATTCTCTTCTTATCTCATTGGTAATATGGAAAACTTAATTAATTAAGCAGCTATTTAGTAATTTAAAAATGAAAATAAGATGCAAAATATAGCAAAAGTCAATATTATTAATTACCCCTGTTGTATTTTTTCTATCTTTATATTTATAAAGAAGTGATTCTGTTAACCGAAGTTAAGTAATAACTTACTTAACCTACCTCAAATAACTCATCTAAGACTTATTTTTCTTATAAACTTGTTAATGTAGATGTATTTAATATATATACTAAGTTTTATCCTTTTTAGATATGTTTATATATTTTTAGAATTTTTAAACATAAGGGTATTTTAACCATTTGAATCTATTCAAAACAGCTAAAATACTCCGGTATTTAAAAATCTTAAAAAATATATACATATAACTAAAAATGAGAAAATTTAGTTTATATGTTAAATCATTTAGATAAATAAGTGTATGCAGAAAAAAGTTTTTTAATTGAATTTTGTGAGGCATGCTAAGTAAGTCATTACTTAGTCCAACCTAACAAGATTATTTCACATTAATCTTTTTATATCTTTTCATACAACTACACGTACAAGCCCTATCTATTTTTATTTATTTGAGGATATTTTTATGAAATCCCTCTTCTATGGAAACCTCTTTATTTTTAACATCTAAATAGCCAATACAAATTTTACTTAATCTATTATAATTAGTATCATTTATGTTATTATGAAAATTATTTTATTTGTTTAATAACATTGTATACAGGCTCTATCTATAAACATATAAAATAATTTAATACTAAATATTAAATTTTAAGTAGCATTTTTAACATGTAACTATTTGAAATATCATTACTATGTGAATGGCTAATTGTATAAAGTATTAAAATATTATAATACATATATGAATAGATCTAATATTTTTTTTAATTTACAAACGAATGTACTTATTTTTAAGTAAATATGATCTATGTATATATTGAATTCGAAGAAAACTTGGTCTTCTTTACGCAAATAACGTTAAATATAATGAATGAATTAAATTTTGCATTAATGATTGAAGTTTCAAAAATGTAAGAAGTTACACGACATCACTTCAATAAAAACTGCTTTCATAGAAACATTCTCATTATTTATTATATCCATCGTATTCTTATTATGAACTTTTACCATACATAAGCGTCGTGTCATGGTATTATTATATTTATGGAAAAAGTAATGTTAAACTATACTGCACCTGATTTAACTCTATTAGCACATCAGTCGTGAAATCCTTTCACATTGCCTGTGGCTAAGTTATAACATGCTAATTAATGAGCATGCAATCTCATTTCATTTTATGATTCTATTCATCCTTTCCCTGTTTGGAGATAATTAATCAGTGCACCACTTTTCATACTTCATCTAATATGGTCGCTACACCATGTGTGTGGTATAATGTACTCGAGCACTCTCGTTATTTACATATAGTTATATCATTCAAATTATTGATTGAGGTGGCGCATTATTTGGCACTAAGTATAATTTATCAATAATCATATAAACATATTAATTACTGGATCAAGCAATGAAATGGATGAATGACTAATTTTTTTTTTTTGATCGGGAGATATTTACATACATCTCAACATGTATTACACAGAAAGCTCTGAGACATTCTTACAAAGTTGGAGATACAACTCCACCAAATAATCAGGAAGACACAGCTTCCAACAATCAAACGGGAGACCACTGCTCCCACAACAACAAGCCGGGAGACATAGCTCCCACACCAACCGTCGAAATCCCATATGGGATTCGAACACCCGACGTCACAGCGGAGCCCATCCGAGGCATCGTCGCTGGCTCGGTTGGTGATGAATGACTAATGTTGGTGTACATGATATCATCAAATTTTAATAGGAGCCTGATTATATCATTATGATATATTTTAGGCTAAATTACAATAATTATTTATTTTTATAATTAGTTATATTTTTTATTTTTCTTCATAAATATGTTCATATAAGTGCATTCAATATATATATATATATAAAGTTTTGCCTTTTTACAATACTCTTATATGTTTATTTTTGAATTTTTTAAAAATCAAGTTTATAAGGGGTGAAAAATGACTTAAATGCCTTGAAATTGATATTTTAAAAAAATAAAAATAAATATGTAAAAGCATTGTAAAATAGTAAAACTTTATATGTAGATCGAATATAATTAGAAAAATATGTTTATGAAGAAAAAATTTTAAAAAATATAACTAACTATAAAAATAAATGAATAATATATTTTAACTTAAAATACATCATCATGTATATAATCATGCTCCATTTTAATAAGGGGCAAAGTTTCCAGTAGCCTTAATCCATATGTGACTTGCAAGGCGTGCAATCTTGAGAATTATTTCAAATTGCATCAAGACCCGGGAAGGAAAATAATAAAACAATAAATTGATAGTCGAAAATATTTATGACAAGATGATAGTTTATAAAAGCTAAGAGATTCATGGTTCCGGGCTTTCAAACCAATTTTATTTTTAAAAAAATTTACGTCAGTTGAGGAAGATATAAAAGTAAAATTAGAAAAAAATTTAAGAAAGTAAGAGACTAATATGATAGGATAGAGATATTGATTAAAAGTAAAAAAATTAAAATTAAAATAGAAAAAAATAGTTGTATAGAAAGATATAAACATAATTATAATATAAGGTAATAGTAATAAAAGGTAATATATTTAGTCAATTAAGATGTTAAATCTTATCAAAAGATGTGTAAAATAACTGTAAATTTTTTTTAGCTCTACATATTACCAACCTGACCATTTGTAGATTAGATGTGAAAAGCTCCAAGGCCCTCAGATTTTTTCTTATAGCTGGTAAGGCATATCCTAAATCTCACGTTAACCAATTACATATCTTTTAGTTATTATTATAAAAAAATTGTCTTTTAATTTAGTTATACTTCTTCAAAGTTAATCTGCCATAAAATGAAGTCATGAAAAAAATCCAATAGTAAGTAAAGTAAGATGCTTAATTTCCATGGAGAATAATTAATAATATTAGAATTAAAGCTGCAAGCCACATGCCTACGTAGTAACGACAAGCAGCAAGTTGCAATGTCGACAAAGCAAGCTCTTTCTTTGCATGCATTGGTATATAATACAAAAAAGTACTGCTGCCCATGAATGCGTACCAACACCTATTCCTGAGAAGCACAAGAAACATGAGGAAATCCATGTATCCTCAGTCAACATTTCCTGCACATGATCATGCCTACCCAACTAATGCTTCAAGCGTGAGAATATTAGTTCTTCGAAAGATCGCGATCAGGTTAGCTGCAGGCATTGCATCAGGTAGTAGATTAATTGGATTGGTTGGGTGAAATTTTCAATTTGACCATGCTTCAAATCTAAATCAAGAAATCTCTCCTATCATCTAACCAACTCTACTCGGCTCATTATGTCTTAAGACAAAGAAATACTGTAGTTCATTCTTTAACAGATCTTGTATGTAATTCTTTTTTGGATAGTCATGTTTGGTGGGGTAACCCCCCCAAGTTCTTTTTGGAAAACTTTGTACAGACAATTTTTTGGCAATGAATTGCTTGGATCACCTTATCCCTTCTTCCTCTCGTAGTGCAAGGGAGCTGGGATAGAATTTTTCCTTTTTCCATCAAAAAAAAAAATCTAAATCAAGAAATTCCGACGAACTTCCTAGCTAGCTACCCCACAAGTAATTTTATAGATAATCCTACCAAACATTTTCTCAGACTCACTGATAAATTAAGGCATTTCTATCTCTGTGATTGTTGGAAATAATTAGACATGGATGATTTAGACAGTGTATTTCCCATATGATAATTTTATTTTAGGTCTATTGGTGGTATCAGGCCTCTAGAATTCGTATCCTATTATTTCCATGTATGGATTCGGTACCCATACTGTCGATATGAAAGTCAGGTCAATTCAGTTCCAAGTTCAAACTAATTCCTTAATTATCTCATAGCAATAACATTAAAATAGTGAATACTTCTTATCGATAGTCATTAAATCATGAAAAATGTACACAATGTTTCAAATGCAGTTATTAAATAATGGGTAATTTGCAAATACTCCTACTTAGTTTGATCAAAATTGTAAATATACCCACGTATTTTAAAAAATTATAAATAATTATACATAGTTTAACCATATTTGCAAATAATCCCTATGTCGTTATAATACTATTACAATGTAGGTATATCTGTAAAATATGTGGATGTATTTGTAAATTCTAAAATTAAGTAGTATATATAATATTTGCTAATAGACGACACATAATTTAACCCTAATTGCAAATAATCCCCGTACCATGTTGATATAGTAACAACATCATAATAACATGAGGGTTATTTGCAATTTTTACAACTATGTATGTATATTTGCAATTTTGATTTGGTATATTTACAAATTACCCTAAATAATTAAAAGTAATAGTTACAAAAGAATTTAAATTATTAAAATAATTAAATAATTATTTAAAATGCTAAATGCTAAATGCTAAACTTAGGTACCCATGTAAGTTCTTGTTTTGGTTAATTTAAGGCACGCAAATTATAAAATCTACCTTATCTGATTTTAGAGGATGATAATTATTCTCATCCTATCTTGCCTTATTGGTTTTTTCCCTACCTAATCGTCCTTAAATTTGTATTGATTTCATCCATATAGTAAGTCAAAAACACAATGGGTGAAGCTCAAAATAGAGCCCTAATTTGATTAGAAGGAAATGAAATAGAAAATGAGGTTGTAACAAAGAGGTAAGTGTTAGTTGTTGCCTAAATAAGAACAAAATAGATAAAAATATGAAAAATATTTTAATGCAATAGGATTTATGGAAATTATTATTATCATTATTTTTACAACTTTCTTTTATAAAACTATTAATCTAGTATTTAATCTATGAATTAAGTATTATTATTTTCGAAAATATGTATATATTTTTATTTTTAAAAATAGGGGGTTTAAATACTTTTTAAATGACTAAAGTACCCCTATTTTCGAAAATAATATATATATACACGTTTTTAAAAATGATAAAACTTGGGTTATAGATTAAATACATGTAGATTAAGAATTTTATAAAAAAATATTTTTTAAAAATAAAAAATAAAATTTTCAGCTGGATATTTTGAAATTTCAATGCATTGAGTTGCATTAAAACAAGACCCTGAAAATATAAGTGGCAATCAAAGGACCCCCGAAAGACAAAGAATACCTATTTTGCGAAAGGCATGGGCCTCCTGCATCCGTGTGCATGCCTGCTTTCGCCGAAATGCCATGAAAGTTTGGTGGGGCTGCTAAAAGCATAAAAAGTTAGGTCACCCGTAAAAGGCCACCCAAAAACATAAAAAAAAAAAAAGCGTATCATGTGATAAAAAGCATTTTACTGGGTAAAGTGCGCAAGATCATGCTCAGGCGTTCGGCACTCAATTCAAAGTCCAAACAGGATTCGTATCAAACACGCCCTCTTAAGCACCCAACCAAAAATAATAATAAATTACGCCCTCTTAAAATTTTGAAAATGTTTAAAAAGATAATTTTTATTTTTGTACGATCATCCCCTCAAAATAATGTTATGCCTGGTGCATTTTTGCAAACATGTCTGTAATATTTGATCAATATTGCATTCGTGTTTCTAAATTTGCCGAAATTGTAAATATGCTCATGAGGTTTATATAAATTTACAAGCATATCCTATCCATTATGATACGTTAAATTTTTTTGTAAAATGATGATAATAATGTCATTTAAACCAAGTATTACATTTGCAATTTTTGCAAATATGGTAAACGTGTTTACAAAATAATCTAAAATAATAATATAGGTAAAAATATATAAAAGAATGAAATAAAAAATATGTTTGTAATATTTGCAAAAAATTATAAGTGTTATACTTAACTTAAAGAGCATTTTCATAATTTTACAGCAAAATTTAATAATCTCGTGAAGAAAGAGATACACTTGTAAATTTATATAAATTTTAGGAACACATTTACAATTTTGACAAGCTTAAGAAAATATATATAATATGAATTAAACTTTACAGATATAGTTACAAAAATATCTTACAAGCACATTTACAAAAATCTCTATAAAATCACTATGGAGGTCCCGGCTCCGGCGCTGCGCCGCTGCATGTACAAATCATGAACAGCCTCAAGGCAGCCTTTGTAACGGGCAACAGTATCAATAGAGGAGGGCTTTTAACATAAAAAGATAAAAGAGGGCGTTGGGAGTACAAGAAGGAATATTGAAATTAGATAAAGAAATTCAATAAGAAAAGATTTATTGTGTACTAAAAATAAAAAATATATTTGGAATAAAACTAGTAATGAAAATTAGAAAAATTAAGTTATTATATATTGAAAACAAGAAATTACATTAAAAATGAAAAGAGAATTTTAAAGATGGAAAACGCTATCCTATTTACATTCTATTCCATATCTTCAATCAACATTATGATAAGACCTGAGATTAAATGAAAAAATATCGTTGCGCATTAAAAATAAGAAAAATAGACTTTTGTTTCTTTAGAAATGAGAAAAATACTTTTTAAAAAGAAAAATTATTCTATTCTCATCTCATCTCATCCTTATTCCATTCTAATCATGAAGAAGTTCAAGATTCCTCCCTTATCTTCCTTCCGCTCATTGTTGGCCTTGTTGTATCTTCCTTACGCTCATTGTTGGCCTTGTTGTTTAATTCTTAGATGATTATTCATAGCTTAAATGGGATGAGAATGTGTAATGAAAAGAAGTGTTCTTATCTATTGAGAATGAGAAAAAGTATATTAAGATTAGAAAAGATTGCATTGAAAATGAAAAAAAAAAAAACTATTATCTTTTGATATTGAATTTTTTTTTTTTTTTTGGAAAATCGGAGGTTCCATTTCGTCTTAATCAGAGGATCACCCATGTCAACAAATCAGAATTTTTGAAAGTTATTCATAGCCCATTTATAATTGTCATGTTGTTCTTCGTTGAAGTTCCCAATGAAGATTTTTGATGTGGTGTTTGCCTTTCGAAGTAGTTGTCATCACAGCCAGTAGCCACCGCAAATATTCTTTTCCCTTTTATGGGCCAGTTATGCATTTTCTCCAATGTTTTGATCTCAATCAATAAAATGGACAGATGAAATCCAGATGTCTTAAATCCATTAATTATAACGATGCATTCTATTTAATGTTTAGGCCTCAACAGGACCATTTTCAAATGGAAGATGGCTCCACCCAAGACTCCAAGAGCATGCAGACAAAAAGGATTCTCATATTCCTACCTATCTCTTATGGAATGTCAGCTGGGCTTCTATATATGCTTTAAAAATAATAATAATAAAAAGCAATTATCATGTTTTGTATCAGGTTTTTACCGAAAGTTGAATTTTGTGAAAATAAAATAGACTTCCCTTACAAAAGGGGACCAAAATAGAATTAATTATCGCCCATTGCTTTGTGCTCTATGTTGGGAGGCTATTCCAAATGTTATAAATGCTGAAAAATCGGAGAAAATATTTTCCATTGCATGATTAGAAACTTTAATTTTTGCTCTCCCTATAAGAAATTTGATTTTAATTGTCAACCAAATTTTTGTTGAAAAGGTTAAAATTTGTTGCTGTAAATGTCATTTTCTACTAATACGCATGATAAATATACAGATAAACATGATAAATTATTTAGATTTTTTAAAAAATATTGTAAAAATTTAAAAACAAAGGATAAGTGAATCATTACTCTTTTTAAAAAGTTTTCTGGTAGTTTCTATTATCGTTGGTGACATAATTCACCAACTAAAATCTTTCAAACCAATTGCATTCTCAATACCATGTTAGCTTGGGTAATAAATAGCATGGCTGCTTAAAACAAATTTGGACCTCGGAATGTATCTGGGCTAGGTTTTGCCTCCTAAATTGGCTAATCATTCTAAGATTAAACCCGCCCAATTATCAGAGTTAAACTCGAGCCATCCATGTCTTTAGCCCATATTTTTATTGAGTAATGATTTAATATTTATGTAAACATTTCGATAGAAAATACTTTTGTAAACATATAATTTTTCCAGGCTTACCCTTAAATTTTAAATTTTAAAATATATGTTTTAAAAGCTAAACCATCTATCATGTTTAATACATTGAAAGATAATTTTCATTACAAATTTATATCTTATAAAAAGAGCATCTTTTGAAAGTAAATATATAATTCTCAAAAATTTTTAAAAAATGTATGGTACGTATATAATACAATAACGTTTAAAATACTTGAATTTTTTAGTATCATAAATAAATATACACTAATAAACATAATAGATAGTTTAGATTTTAAAATATATTTTAAAATTTAAAAATAAATGGTAAGCATAGGGAGCTCCATGCTTCATAAGTATTTAATCATCTCTTTATTTGGGTTATGTGTAAGGAACCTCTTAATTTAGCAACTCAAATTTATGAAAAATTCCAATTCTTAATCTTTTTACTTTTACATTTATGCCAAGTGATTTTGAGTTTTAAAAATTTATTAGTTTGCTCCTTAAAGTCCTAAACTTTTAACTATGGGTGAAAATAGGGCCGAACCGACCCACTACCTGGCCTGTCCCTCATGGATTTTATAAAATGTCTAGACAAGAATTTTGATTTGATAGGCCCAGATAAGTTAGGATTTGTGACCCATACTTCAATTCAATAGGTGGGGCTGGTTGACCATGTCTTGATCCACCTTAAATTACCTTCCTCGACAAGGTATAAGTTATTTTTATAAACCATATAACTCACTTACGTAACTGTAGTTTCATTAGATAGATGTGCTTAACATTATAATTTATTAATGTAAATATGGTTTATGTAGATGTACATTTAACTTTATAACTTACCTATATAGATAAATTTTTATTTATTAATTTTATATATGTTGTTCAAGTTATGTCCTTCCCATGACTTATCAATAAAATAAAACATATTATCTATGTTGTTTATACCTTTCAAAAATGAATATTATTATTTAGTAACTTAGCAATTTTAATTGTAATTCGAAATTTACATTTATGTTTTTTGTAGGTTGATACACCTATTTATTAAAATTAAGTTGCAAATAAATTTATTAAAAAAATTTACTAATGTTTTATTATGACAATTGTGTAAACTCTATTAAATTGTAAAATATTAAAGCATTTAACTTTTAAATTTATCGTTGATATGAATATAAACATTAAAAACTATCACACTTTGACTCGTCTTTTCAACCTGTGAACTTTTGTCAGAAGTTTATCTCATTGATTTTAGAAAAGAAAAAATATCTACAAATATTCAAAAATGATAAAAATTGATATACATGTTAAATACACTTAAATTAACAGTTGTATAAATTTTTTTGAAAAGAATAAAAAAATGGGTTAAATGCACCCGGGTGTACGGTGCACCAAGCCTGAGTACATCTAGGTGTTATAGACAAAACCCTAGAAATAAAACTAAAGGGAAAAGAAGTAAAAATTTCACAAACTTGAGACACCTCTGTACCCCCGTAAATTGGGGAAAAGCCCAGATTTTGTTTGCTAGTTTATTTATTTATTGCATTAGCTTGCTAATTATCATGAGTAATGATTCTTTTGGCATTTACTTGATCTGGCTTGCGGATTTTGGTGGTTCCACTCACAAGGAGTGGATTGGGTAGGGCATTCAATCCAAGCTTCAATCGAAGAAATGGACTAAGCAAGTGTCAATAACCATGATTCATCCTGCAACAAGAAAGCAGAAGATAATGAAGACATGGGATCTCAAAACACGTTGAAAGAATTCATGGCAATAAGAGCTCTTGAAAATGTATACGAAGAGGATGAGAAGAGTACCATCTCCCACCAAAACTCCAGATCCCAAACAATGCCCTCCAATGTCTACCTCATTGGCAAGCTCTTCAGAGTCCTTTTCCTGTTTCTTTCAAACAGCTGCTACTACTCTCCATCCAAAATTAAAGCGGCTAATTCAAACAAGAGGCTTCCAAAAGATCACTCAAACTAAAATCAATGAGGAAGGATTTCTTCCTGGTCTTCAGAGACGTAAAGCTTTCCACATTTTCACGTAGGTTCTCCCAATTTCGTATTTGGTGAAGTGATTGGTGAATTGATTTGAGAGCAATGAGTTAACCAAGAGAAACTGAGAAAATATTGGTTACTATTTTATTATTCCTAGTCCAATTGTTGTACTTCTCCAAATAGATTCTCATTGCTTGGTAATTTTTAGGCATATTTTCAGTTTGGAAGTTCACCAGCATGGGCATTATTATCGGACTGATCCCTGACTGCTGGAAGACCACAGATTAACCACAATGTCTTATGCATCGTGAACTGTCTTGTTTATCAACTACAATCTGAACACTAGTACAAAGGTAAATCAATTTCAGCTTCCTGCATTTTAATTAACAGGCAATTGATTAAGATCACCACGCTCTAATTCGAAACATGCTAGCAGAGAAATTCGATGAGAGGACTGAAGACCTGCCGGGCTTTCCACGCCTTGTTGCCGCCTTCATTTTCATGTAATCTCGTAAAAAATCTACTGCATTATGCTTTACATTGATCACGTTTCCAGTTGTGGTGTAAGGCTCATTTAATCAGCACATGACATTTGCTGTGGTAGTCACTCCATACGAAGCCGATGTTGATATATTCAGACACAGAGAGCGAAGTTCTCGGCGTATGCCGAAGATTTGGTGAATGGGGGACCATCTTATTACATTCCAATCTAATGAAGATTGGATCATCTTGTTTGAAATGATTGAGAGTAAGATTGAATTGGGTCATCTTCAACGCATGATCATTGATATCCATTTGCAACCTGATGTTCCCCTGTAAAGTGTCTGTTAGGGGCCTACCCAAGCGGTCTGGTTGTTTCTGTGGCTGTTGGAGGTTTCTTCGCATTGATGGGATTCCTCCTGTGGGGCTGGAAGCTAATTAATTCAGCGCCTCGGTAATTAACGATTACCTCAACAAAATTTTGTAGTCTGGCTAGATGGGTTGTGAAATACTTGATCTGTAGTCTTCTCTTCTTTGATGGCTTAATTAGCATCAACTATCAAATCTTCAACGAGGCATTTGCATGCACACCTTTGAATGACATCGGAAGTGTATCCTCCAACGACTTCCTTTAAAGGATTACTCTTCATCCGTTCAGATTTTAATCAAACGAGGAAAATGCCCCGGTTAATTAGGATCCTGGATAATATTACAATTAAATCTACCATTTACAACATTTTTTCTGTTGCAATTACGACGAAAGTTATTGCAAATAATAACAATAATGCATATATTATAAATAATATATATGCAAATAAATATATTAATAATTAAATAATATTATTTTAACAATCAATTTAATGATGATGGCGTTAGTCATTTAAAAAAGATACGCCTACATACGGATGACACTATGGAAAAATGTGTCAATACAGCATTGGTATTTAAGTCTTTTCAAAAAAAAATAAAAATCTAAATCATTTATTTTATTTGCACGACTTGTTTCATCATCCTACTAAATATAACTTCATTGGAAACTAATACCTTGTAAAAAATTAGCATTTTCTGATAGCGAATATATAATATGTAAAAATTTTAGATGCATTGGGATAATAAATAATGCATGAGGATGAACCTGATATAACGATTTAGAGTTAATAAACATTTTTGAAAAAAAGGGCAGCATGCATGCAGTCCGGCTGTATTGAATGATTAGCTGTACGTAGTTATTCTTATCCCCAAAAATTTACAAAGAAATACAGAGCATTTTAGCTAAAGAGAATATATACTTATGGTCATCAGCAGATCTTGTTGTCTTTTCAGCATCAGAAAATTCAATTGAATTTCATCACATGCAGTTAGTGCAAACTTCGGTTGACGACATGAAGAAGAACCCTGCAATTGGAAAGAAAAATGAAAAGGCACCATCCTCACAGCGATTCAAGGAATGTGGACGCTTGGATGATAAATATCAAGCACGTTTGGAAAGCACAAATATCAAATGCAATTGACATCAATCAGAGAAAAGGTGAAACGTGATGAAATTAATGAGGTCAAGTACAGATAATTACAAGGTGTTTGTTATCTTGAATCTTAAATATGGTCCAAATTAACGAACTTGGGATGTATGTTTATCACTCGTGTCAAAGAGCATTATGAGTATTCTCATCATCATCATATATCAGCTCTCACAATACATGTTAAAATATTCCACATTGCTTTATATGCTTTGGGTGCATCTCTGGCGGCAGATAAAAACACACCCACTCATGCCTGGTATTTTATTTTATTCATGCCGAAAGTTGGTGGCAGAAAATATACCTGAGCCGTGAGAATTGAGTAAAATTGTTGCAAGTACAAAGTATTATGTTGGAAGTTGGAACAGATCTCATATTCCCACCACTTAGCCACTTGCTGTTGAGAAGATATATAATTATTGACCTTTGGATCTTGTAGGGCCCAATTTTGTTTACGTTGCAATTTATATCCTGTAGGGAGTGTATTTCCCAGCACCAATCTAGTGCACCCGGCTGCTCCACTTAGCTTCATTGCACTCAAGTACAAAAACTTTTTTATATATTTTTTATGCAAATGATAATTTAGTTTTATTTAGCATATATATCCATTTTTACCAATCTTGAAGATTTTTAGATTTTTTCGAATTTTTTAAAATCAATGGCAGTTTCATAATTTGTGAATTACGAAACTCCTGCTAATTTACGAAACTGCCATTGATTTTAAAAAATCCAAAAAAATATCTAATAATCTTCGAGATTGGTAAAAATTAGTATACATGTTAAATACACCTAGATTAATAATTGTATAAAAATATTTTCAGAAAAAATATAAAAAAATAGATTAAATACACCCAGGTGCTCTGAAGCTAAGTGGATACAGTTGCCTTGAAAAATATCCCATATATTTCAACATCAGCGAACTACCAACATTTATAGCAACGCTGCAAAATAAATAAATAAGTAATAAATAATTTTGCATTTACCTAGTGACTATTAACTTTTCGTTGCAGAAGATATTGATCCTTTGAAAAGAAAATTTAATCACGTTGCTGAGTGTAATTAGATGAAACGAAAAGAAATGAGGACTTAATTAATTTCATAATGAAAAAATGAGAAACATAGAAATGTGGAAAATGGGAGAAAAGAAAGCCGAATAGTGTGATGTCAAATAGAGCAAAAATTTTTTTTTTGATGAAAAAATAGAGCAAAAATTAGAAATAGAGAAAATAAAAAATTAGTAACATAATCCACCACAACAAAATGGGTTTGATCCCGACGATCAAATTGTATTAAAAGATGTGAATTTTTTTCTCTCTCGTCATTCAAGTGGAGCCCAAAAATTTTAGACAATAACAAATAAATACAGTAGTATGCACGATGGTGATATCGATCAAGTGAGTAAGAATTGAATTCTAAAGACTTTGGTTACACTATTCAAGCATTGATAAAGGGAAGAAAATTCAAAACTGCCATTCAACAAAAAGAACTTTTTTTAATTTTCTATTGGTAGCTAGATAAAAGCCAATATATCGACTTCCCCTTATGAGCCCTAATTTTGAGGTTAAGAATTGCAACCAGTAACCTATTCTTAATTAGTCTAAAATCTCATACTCTAATTCAATTTTCGTGGCCTACTCATTCTGTATAAGGGGGAATTTGCATTACAACAAAATCGTTGAAGCAGCTAATTCTGTTATTATATATAATATGAATTTAACTACTTTTAAATATATAAGGTGCATTTTGCAATGAATATAAAATATCAAGTTAAAACTTTTCAATATAAAACTGTTCCCTCTTCACAGCTACCATAATTTTTAATAATTTTTTCACATTTTTCTATACAATTATTCTACTTTTTAATCATTTATACACATTTACATATACAACTAAGCTATTTATTTTAACTTTATCCTCTTTACTTCTCATTATTATCCATATCATATCACATCATTTCACAACTTTTATTCTTCAAAATTTTTCACCGAAAGTTTTATCTATTCCTAAATACTCTTAGATGCAAATAATAATTTGTATACATCTTTTAATATGATTTTCACACCTATTTGTATAATTACCTTATCTATTAATTTAAAAAAATTCTACATTCGAATGATTTTGGCGTATATTTCAATATTTATCTTTTTTGTTGGTATTTTTATATGTAGTGATATCTGATATTACAATTAGATTCTTTCACAACCCTTACACTATGGAATAAATTTTTCTAAAATATTCCCATCTTAAGAAGAATCCGTAAATCCCTACTTTTTAAGGGGGACAAATGCAATTACTACACTTGCAGTTAGCAAGTGCGAAACTCACGCCGACAATACAATGGGTACCAACATGTATCACCAAAGCAGCACCCTAGTTATTTATATAATTATCTTATCTATTGTAACTTTATCACTCTTAATGATTAATATCATGTCAGTTTCTTACTTTTTAAAGAAATTTTACATTCTAACTTTAGGATGTTTGCTTTGACATCTTCTTATCTACGCCTACGTAACTAGAAAATTAATAATATGACTATTAGATGCAAATAATATTATATTGGCTGCATTTGATCCTAGATATAGCCGAATCTAAATTTGGTCGAACAAGAATTTCTTGCGTTTTAGTTTCTTTTAGTATGAGTATTTGTATTTTAGCTCACGGGTTTTGTGTATCTATTATTCAAATTCCATAACTTTGCCGTATTTGCTTTTTAGACCTTGTCGTCAAAACACTTGGCTAACGACTGTTATTTGCAAGTGAAAAAATTTAAAATGCCCTTATGACTTAATTGAGACTCATATATATAATCAAGACATTTTTATATAGCTTAGTTAAGTTGACTTTAAGGGCAATATTGTCACTAGAAATTTGCATTTTTCATCCATTTACTAATGTGTATTATCGGCAGGGTTTAAAATGCAAACGAGACAAATGTACAAGATTTAAAAAGTACATGATACTCCTAGGCCCAAAAGCAAATACTCATAATCAAAATGACCAAAATATAAAAAATGAGCGGTAACAAAGTGATTTCATATAGGGGTGGAAATTGAAGTAAGTCGACTCATGATCCGCCCATAACCCAACCCATTTTTTTATTAGATAAAATTAATATTTTTTTTATCCGGTATAAAAATGGGTTAGAAATTTTGATCTAAATTCAAAAATAAGGTCAGGATGGGTCAACCATGACCCGACCTGCTCGAATATATTATTTTATTAAAAACGATAAGACTGTTTAAATCTTATTATTATTATTTTTCAAATTCTCACTTTTTTATAATTAACCATACTAACAATAGAAGAATTAATTTACTTAGAAAATAATATAAAAATTAATAAGAAAAATTTGCACATGTACATATAAATCTTACGTATAATTATATATGAATCGATTTTAATAAAGTTATACTATATTTTCTAATGTTTTGTTCTTGTAACAATGTGTTTTATAATAACAAGAAAAATGTTGAAACATATAATATTTAAATTTAATATAGATATATCTTTATGTTTTATCTTATTTTACTGGCATTTTTTACTTATTCCGTTGTCTTGAAACTAGTTTAGTCATACTTGAAATTTATCTGGGGACCTATTAAAAGGAAGTGAGGGTCACACCAACCTTGATCCAATATAAAATTAAGTTAAACAGAATTTTTTAAAAAATGCTGCACCCCCATATTAATTGCAAATCAAGAGAACAGAGGACGCGGTTGACTTATTGAGAAAAAGGAGAGACGGAGAAATAGCGAAGAAAGATTTAGGAGGAGTTAATTAATTAAGTTGAGGATAAAAAAATAAAATAAATTATAAGATGCGGATATACATGTGCAAATAGATGACGTAACGTGATGATAAGATGAGATGGAATATATCTTGGAGATGTGACCCTACCTCTTCTTTTCCTCCTCGTAAATTTATTCTAAGTTCAATGTCATAGGTATGCTCCAAGATGTCCATTACAAGAAAATCACAGTGGGTGGCTGCTGTTCTTTCATAGATGATCATATCCTGCCTGCAGCTCACCAAAACACTTTGGAATTTAGGAAAATTTAAAAATATTAAAAAATTAAGTACTCTTCGGAACATACAAACGTGGGTATTCGAGGATAGAATCATAGAAGCCTCCCATCTCCTTCCCTCAGTCATCCCATATGTATCCCTTTGCTCTTTAATTCAATTTCGAGTGTGCAGCTTGATGGCTGCCAAGCGCTGTGGCAAGCATGAGGTTATAATTTCTTTATGGTCTAGTATTCGACCTTGTCCCTTCCATAGTGGGGTATTAATTTTCCTCTTTGGTTATTTAGTATTGTAGGGATTATGCATATAATGATTGGTACTTGATATGTATATATATATATATATATATATATATAAGAAGAGTGATTCTATTAATCTAGGCTAAGCAAATTCTCCGCTTAATTCATATCAAAAACTTATTTACAGTAATTTTTTTAGAGTGTGCACATTTCTTAATTTATTATTATTTTTTTTACCGATTTCAGTGGATCTTCTGTAAATATTAAGAAATATCATCAATTAATCAGAAATAACCCCAAAATCGTCGACAGTTAATGTATGAAAAAAATCATGACAGTTACTCAGATAGGCTCGACTTTTTTTTTTTTATGAAATTTAAAAAGTACAAATGTTTTTCAACCCGCAGAAAATATTATTAGACATCTATTTCGTCTGTATAAATATTCTTGTTATATAGATGGGTGAATGTACAACTATTCTCGTACAATTCTTGAATGTTTTAAGTAAATGGCAAACGATTCTTTATACTTTTATCCCGTATCTCTTGCAAGACGGATTTTCTTCTAAGTAAAACTAAGCGATTTTTGAAGTCTTAATTAACTACTTGTATAAACAATATTAATTAGGAGAAGTAATCATGTTAGCATGGGTTAAACAATATTTGTTTAGCCCATCTTAAAAAACTTGTTTACAATATTTTTTCATATACTTATTTATCTAACTGTATTTAATATATAAATCAAGTTTTACCATTTTTAAATATATTTTTGAGATTTTTAAAGATAGAAATATTTTAAATACATATATAAACATAGTTAAAAAAATATCTTAAATTAATTTTTTTTATGTGAGTTAAGTGAGTTACTTACTAACCCGATCTAATAGGATTGGCTCAAACTCCATGATTCCATCAAAAGTCGGTGATTGGCTCAAACTGAAATCAAAATATTGCATCTTATCTACCACATTTATTTTCACTCTGGGCATGGCCCACCTATTAGTTTAGCTGTATCGGCCCACCACCTTTCTCATTGGGGAAAATGACATCTCCAGCCGGCGGACCACCAACTTGGGTGGTCAGGCCGCTACCAAACCTTCCACGTCAGACGAACATGAGTAATTTTTTTTTTTTTTTTGATGAAAAACGAACATGAGTATTGAGTACACCAAGACGCCACTTTCCTGCCATGCTCATTTTGCACCCTATATATACACAGATGCATAACGCTTGCACCTTGACAAATCCAACATTCCTCACCCACTGCACACTGCTTCTTGTATACATATATCCACTTCAGCTAGCCATTTCTGCCTACAAATTCACATGGCTACTCTCTTAGCTTCTCCCACATTTCCCCTGAAATTGGCCCTCCTGCTCATCTGTATAGTGGTTAGCACATCGCCGGTGATGGCAACTAGGATGAGTCCGGCAGCTCCGCCGATGATCGAAAACGGCTCGACAACGACAATGGATCTGCATCCAAGGCCCATTTTATCGACCTTCTTCCACGTCTTTGGCCGGGGCCGGGTCCCGCCGTCGGCACCGAGCCATAGAGGCCACAGCATGCCCACCTTCACCAGACACTTGCTACGCACCAGGTTGGGGTTCAACCTACGGCCCATTGGGTCGAGACCATTCCCGGGTGATGAGGACGTCGGCCACTAACACCCTACTCTTTCCCATTCTCGATTCTTCTTTCGCGAATGTTTCTTTGTATAATGCTCAAGTTTTCTAATATGCAACGTTTTCCATGTGTATGTTTTTTTATCTAACCAAGAAAATGGTGTTTTGTATTTTATTTTATTTTTTGGTTTTATTTTTTTTTTATTTTGTGAGCCTTGGTTGCACGAGAGTGGGTGCACCACGTGCATGAGGCCACACTGGAAAAAAAGTTGTGTGGGCCTTTAATTTTGAGTTTGTATTCTTTTGACGGAGTGTAATGAAATCGGTTTTAATCTTGTTTTCTAATGCAAAAATTGCTGGCTCATATCTGTTCTAATTAATGTCTCATTAGTTAGAAATAACTACAAAATGGCAGTTGCAAGTACCCCAAATGAAAGGCTGACATGATGCGAGAATGGATCAGAAACCCCAGCGGAAGATGTTGACATGTAATCTAAATGAGCTACTTTATTTTAGTGGGAATCTAATTACATTTATTTGATATTTTCGGGGCATCCTCATGAGCGTTGCAATGGGGTGCATGGATAGCCCATCTATCAAGACATGGTAAATAAACAGTGTGTTTGGATAGCCGGGAGAAGATTTGATGACTTCATGAAAATGAATTGAAAGCAATGTCAATGATATTAATTATGAGAACTGAATAGACTGTTGATATTTTATGAAAAATAAAAAACCTATCATAATGCTTATGATAATTTAATGAATTTATATGAGCAAAACGATGACTAATAGCGACTCGAGATAATTATTTTAAACCTAAATGAGCCTCAAAATGTTTAAATAAAGAATTAGGTCCGTTTGGTTGGATGTAAATAATAATAATAATAATAAAGGGAAAATTTTCTAAAAATAATAGAAAGTGGACAATGATGTTCGTTCGGCATGGGCGGCTAAGCGCACGTGGATGCAAAAGTGCCATGTCTCACCTCTGACAACGACTGACTTGGTGGTTAGAAGAAAACGAAATGAGGTTGCGTGTCTTGTTCATGAGAATCACTACGTTTCTCCTCGCGTTCTTAGTATCTTATCCCACTCAACGCACGACCTGCTTTTTATTTTGGGCGCGGGTGGAAAATCATAAAATTTTTATACGTAAAAGTTTTTAAATTAGAAAAAACTGATGTAATTGATAGATTTAATAATAATAAGTAAAGAGAATGAAATTAAAATATATAAATTAGTTGTATGGATAACTGTGTATAAATAATTGAAAGATAATACAGTTGCATAGCAAGATATGCAAAAAATTAACTATAAGATAATTATAAAAAGCGAAAAGTTTTTATTTGAAATTTTTTTTAGTTTTTGAGCAGATTCATAATCTCAACCGTTAAAAATCATATATCATAGTTCTAAAGATCTTTATATACTTAAATTCGAATAATTTAAAATCAAAACAGGCATTATTTTAAATCGTTTTAACCGATTAGATCCATATAGTACACAAATCATAGTCTAAGACTTTACGACTCGACATATGTACCAGTGTAATTACTTTTAATAATCTTAATTGCTTTTATCATAATAATATTAATACTAATTTCTTACTTTTTTTTATAACTGTTTGCATATATGTGAAATTTAAAAGTAAAATGTTTATACCTGTATTAAATATTTTTTATATTTATGCCAATAATCATTAGCCTCCATTTCACGATTATTAAATGCTTCACAGAATTTATTGTACTGGTGAGCATGTTATCCATAATCTCATTTTTACATATAATAACGTATTAAAATAAAAATTATTATTCAGCATCTATGATATATTAAATAAAAATTATAATGAATAAAAAATTAAATTGCTCTATTTAATTTGAGGAATATTTAAAAGTATATTTTTAATATTTTAGAGAATTTTCTTATATTTTTCTATAATAATTTTTAAAAATTAAATTTTAATATATTTATGGTGAAAATTTATAAACTATGAAAGATAACAAATTGATTTATTTTATGTTAATATTACTTTGAAAATTAAATATTCTCAATATTTTCTTGTGTTTTTAATTTTTAAAACATCTATTTATGTATAAATATAATTTTATTTGCAAAAATTATTATTTATTTATTTATATATTATTTTCTTCTATTGATAGGTATGTTAATATAATATTTTATATAGCATGTAATACTTTATTTTTACTTATTGATATTATTACATTTAACAAGAAGTGATGGAGAGCAAGCTTTTTAGGCTGGACTTTCCCATGTGTAACAATAGATTAGTAAGATTGGCCTTGATGTGATAAAAAAAGAAAAATAAAAAAGAAAAATGGTAATAAGTATGATTGAAAATAAGGTATGGTCAACCTGAGATCCGTTCGAATTTTACAGAGGATTGGGGTAGAAATTTTAACTAGGTAAGCAGAGCGGGTTAGGATTTAAGACTCGTGCTTTAATTCTGTGCGGCAGGTAGACAACGTCCTGATTTGCATTCACCTGTTCTACTCACAAGATGAAAATTATTTTTATAAACTTGATGAGTTACTTGAATGCAGTTTTATTGAATAAAGATGCTAATTTTATGATTTATTAATATAAATATGGTTTGCATGGATGTATGTTAAAGTTTATAACTTGTTTATATGGATAAATTTTGTTTATTAAATTCATATATGTTGTTCAAGTTATGTTCTTCACATGATTTCTCAACAAAATAAATTATATTATTTATGTTGTTTATTCCTTTCAAGAATAAATACTATTAAACGCAATTTTACAGTTTTAATTATAATTTAAAATTTACATCAATATTATTTTTTGAAGGTTGATACACATACTTATCAAGGTCAAGTAATAAGTGAAATTATTAAAAATTTTACTAACATTTTGTTATGATGATTGTGTTTATTTTACTAAATAATAAAATATTGAAGTATTCAACCCTTAAATTTATTATAAACATGAATTTATATTGATATATATAAATTCTTAAAATTTTATTCACTTTTTCAATCTCAGTTGTTGTCCCGATACTGATTCAAAACTAACCTGAAGCTTGTTCTAAAACTTATTAAAGAAAGTTAAAGGACAAACCAACCTTATTCTAATCCAGTATAAAAAGTAGGGACAAATAATATTTTTTGATGTAAAGTTAGGGTTGAACACACCCTAAACCACCTTGAGTTTCAGCCCGAGAATAAGATTGGTATGGATGCAAAATATTTTTAAATTATTACTATAAATGAAAATTACCAAAATAATTAATATAAATACAAATATTTTACTTATTAGTCGGCATGGATGCAAATAAATTTTTTTACTAAAAATCATATTCTACTCGCATTGTTAAGTTCTTTTTGAGATATAAGCACATGTATTTGAAGAGATGCTAGAGTGCAATGAATTGTATCTTATTTTGGGCGTCCCTAGCTACAAATAGACTCTACATTGATAATGAAAAAGAAATTCAACTATTCATATTATTTAAATTTATTTGTTTATGACCAAACATAATTTCGTTCATAGTCACGGGTGGCCACATGTGCTTTAAAATATAATAAGTAATTACTTTAAAATGCTTACATCCATTACTATTACTAGGCATATTAAAATGTAATAATAATTTATAAAATAATATATCTATATAGAAATAATTTTTCAGTTTAAATATTGAAAATACAGTATTAATTAATATATAAACCAAAAAATTTTATTATGTTAATTTTTCAGTCTTTATCTTTGGTTTTGATGAAACTTAGTTTATTAATTAAATAATTAATTTTAAATACGATGATGGTTGGATTTTGATTTCAGCACAAAACGAGGGCCATTTTAGGCTAGCAGAACCCTAGCATATCACTTAGTTGAAATGCGTATATATTTTTAAATGGGAAATATTTCTATAGTCCCATCTTGATTATTTTACAACATCCAAGTCGCCATAAATCATGTCATTATATACCTATTTATCTAAAATACTAAAAATCATCTAAATCAAATATCGTTGTGAGCTACAAAAGTTAAAAACAATTTAAGTGGGGAATATGAGCCCGCTCAAAATTATTTCATTGTTAGACAGACTTATGTAGTTTTTATTCAAATATCCCAACCTTCATGTGGTGGCAAGAGCCGGGATATCTATTACAATATGAAAAAAAACCAAATCTTGGTGCTTTAATTTTTCTGGTTGTTTTGAGTAGGTCATCTGTGGCGACAGTTGCATCCTAACCCTCTAACAACTAACGCAGGTTCGTTGCAACCATATTCATATATGTGCTTGTTAATTTACAGCTACTGTCACTCTGCCAGCCACAGATATAGCATTAGCACTCCCTATCTTCATCAACATACACATTAGCATAATTCCATCTTAACTGGTCCATCGCATTGGTGTATGAACATGTCTGTATGCACCTTCTGTCAAGCAAATCTCCCGTGCATAAGGTCGTTGTAAGAATCGAGTATTAAAAATAAATTCGTTGTCGTTGTAACTAATTAATCAATATGGTTTGTAACAAAACAGAAAATTAAAGAAAACTAAAATATAGGTACACACTTTATTTTGTTTTAGAGGGGTTTGCCAAAATAGAGATTGTAGGCATTTGTAATTGCTTTTTAGCACGGATGTTTTCACATTTCACACATAAACCCATAAATTTCGAATCTTTGCAAACTAGGAAAGAGAAAGGTCAAAGGATTGTTTTAATATAGAGAAAATTAATTTAACACTTCTTCCTTCACAAATGTTACCCATAACGTTCATTTCTACATGTATGAAATTTATAGGGTCTGTCCACAAAATGCCAAAACACATGCTAAAACTGTACTTACATAACGTCATTAGAAACCGATAAATGGACACTTTCAGACCAGGCCATCTAAGATAAAAGCATATAACTAAAAAGTAGACACATACTAGTGTTAATTCAACGGGACCTACTCACCCAAAAAAAAAAAAGAAGATGATTAAATACACTTGAGTACACTTAGTTTTGGTGAACCCAAATATATTTAACTTATTTTTTTAAAAAAATTTGAATTTTTTTATAAAATTATTAATCTAAGTGTATTATATATGTATATATAATTTTTTATTATTTTTAGAGATTTATAGATATTTTTAAAATTTTTAAAAAAGGGGCACTTTAGGCATTTAAAATGATTAAAATGCCCTTTTAAAAAAACTAAGAAATATATCTACATTCTCAAAAATGGTAAAACTTAATATATATGTTAAATATACTAGATTAATATGTTGTATAAAAAATTAATTTTTTTTTTCATTTAGATATATCAAAACTAAGTACACTTGGGTGCATAGTATTATAGTTGAAAAAATCACTAAACTATATTAGTAAACATGAACTTGGTATGTAGAATTATCAAACTTACACCAAAATTGTCAATCCAAAACCAAACTCAAAATGCACATAAACTCAAATTAAACTCAACGTGAACTTGACATAAAGAATTACATCTTGGGTTTGGGTTGACAAGAACCCAATTTAAGTAAACTGAATAGCATTCTTAAGTGTTATAACTTATAAGTGACCTCCCTTTTTATAAGAGTGCTTACTAGTCGGTTGTAGTACGGGTACACATTCGTACGATTAGAGATGTCATAGGAGTAGCCGAATGAGAGCTGAGTTGTTATTTGCAGCAAGTCCAGTACCTCTGGTATGTCGATCACTAGTATGATAACCTCTTCTGCATGAAGTAATAAGAAAGAATTGCATAGCAATTGTCCCCAATACAACCAAAGTTCTTAGAAATCATTTAAATCTATGGAGGATGGCTTGCTAATTATGCATATTCGTGTTTTTTGGGCTTAATTAGCTCCTTCAACACCTTGGAGAAGAAGACGTACTAGAATTTGCTAATCATTCAAAGGGCCAAACAAGCCATTAATTTATGATATTGCAACTAGTTTGGGTTACTTTAAATCAACCAATTTTACTCTAGTTTTTTAAAATTTCAACCAAACAATATAATATTTGAACTCAAGTCCACTCTGACTTAAGCAGTTGACGTGAGACTACATAAAGTGTATAGATTGGAGGTCCAAGGTGTGAAGTTGGATTAAGACATTTGTCTAGGTCACTTGTCCCAAAGAGTACCCTTTCATTAGTTGTCTAATCATCCGGTGTAGATAACATGATTACAAAAAAAACTAATCTACTTGAACTTTTAAAATTAATTCAGATCAAAATTGGCCATTCGAATTTACGTCTCTCATACTTATACAGTTGACATATTTGATCATATATGATAGCTAATTAACTGCAATAAGTAATTACTAGATGTATTTAGCCTACTATGGAGTAGATTGTCAACACCATATTAGGATATTTGATGAGTGATGATTGATTGTGTAATAAGCTGTTGATAGCCTTGTTGATTGGTGTAATAAGTTTATAAATTGTAAACTATGCAGACCCAAAAAGAGACATGAAAAAATTGAGTTTTCCATCATTAAGTAAGCGTTAGTCCTGAACCACGAAAATCCAGTATTGCCTTCTTTTCATGCTCTTGATTTTAGCATGGTATCAGAGCAGGGTTATCTTTCTATCAAAGCTAACATTCATCGTTGATCTTTTTACCACTACCAAGGAAGTTGGTGATTAGTACAACACTGAATGCCATTCAGCAATTAGCCATATTCAATCTCTTGCAGTGCAAAGCTGCAACAAAGGTTCTGCATTTTGTAGATCTACTTATTGGCGATTCATCTCTTGGTGCTAGAGTTACTGCTCACTACATCGTGCTATGAACAACCTTTCATGCCAACAATATGGCCACCATTGCCCTCTTCTTGATTGGTCTGATCATTATTTATCAACCGAAACAGAGGAGAAAACTTCAGATCTTACAAATTGGGGCCAGTTGCTTTAGCCTTGATGACCACCTATATATTTTTCAAGTTCGTGGATTGATCCACTCTGGCTATTTTGTTGATTCGACAGTAGACAAATTTTTTCTTGGTCTTTGGATTTCAGCCTTAGTAGAGGCGTGGATTTTTGGTGCTAGCATTGCATCTTTAGAACTGGCATATTAGATTTGCTGTTGAACCTCCATCTCGTCCGCCGATTTCAAGCTGCTTCTTCACAAATTAAAGTTGCTTCTTTTCTGGCCATCAGAATTTTATTGGTCTCCTTCAAAATTGGGAGTATCTTGCTTACTATCACTGGACATTCACAAGATTTCTTGAAGAGGTATTTTATCATCAGCAATGCTATTTGGTCCGACTCTTGGTATTTCAACTTTTTGCCCTCGTTTTAAATTGTTGCTTTGGAATTCTTGAGTATTTGAATTATAAATTTTCATAAAAATTTATCCTTCACAAAAAGTGATCATTTAACTACCATAATATTAAATGGGTAAAATTAGCTTCCTTGGTCAGGAGCTATCACTATATCTTTAGGAGGGAGATCCAAAGTGGGTTATATCAATGGAAAAATAACAGCTCCCTCCCATAATGATTCAAAATTTATTAAATGGCAAGATAACTTGGTCATGTCTGGGTCACTTAACTCTATGAAGCATCATATCTATGAAATTTTTTCATATACTGAAAATGCTAAATCACTATGGGATTCTATTAAATATATGTGTGGATAAGAAAAGAATGCTTCCCAAATTCTTAAAATTCAATAAGAACTTTCTCATGCTTAGAAAAACCCGAATCAAATATTCATTGAACATTAGAGACACATGAAAAAGAAGTGGGAAAAATTGAGGCAATATGGATCTCCATACGAAAAAATTACTGATTATCTTAATCGAGAAAAGCAAGATTGTATATTCCAATTGCTAGCTAGTCTCAAACCAAAATATGAAGATTTGCAAAGACAAATTCTCATGAGTACTACTATGCCTTCCTTCTCTACTATATGTGATATCACCAATGTGAGCGATGCAAACCCGTGCTTGTCGTTAAAAGTACTATAATCATCAATTTAATTAAAATAGTTGAAACATATTAAAGATAACACTGCGCGAAAGACTAATATATTTTAATAGAGATGTGAGATGAGAGAGAAAAATTAGAAGGAGAGGGAAGGAAGAGAGAGTAGAAAATAGATGAGCTAGAGAGAGAAGTAAAGAAAGGAGAGAGAAGGGGAGAGAGGAAAGAGAGAGGAGAGAGAGAAGAAAGAGAAGGAAGAGAGAGAGAGAAAAAAATGATTTAGAAAACTAAAGAAGGAAGGGGAGAAAAGAGAGAGGTTAAGGAGAGAAGAAAGAGAACCAAAAGAGAAGAAATTTAAAAAAAAAAATGAAAAGAAAAAAATAGTAGAGAGAGAAGGAAAACACAACAATTAACTAACATAAATTAAATCTAAACTAAAAAAAGTTAAAAGATTGTAGAAATAAAATTTAATTTATGAAAGCAGTAAATATATTAAATTTAATTTAAAAATTACAAAGTAGTATATCTAATTTAGGAATTAAAACTACAAATCTAATATTAACAACTATAAAATACTAAAAACAAAATACAAAGCAAAAAATAAAAAAATAAAATTTCATTATCCAGAGCCAAGAGCAAATTGCTTACCTTAGCAAGTAGGAGGTTCCACAAGGGAACTCTGATCCTATGCTCTCTGGAGCGCATACACCTATTTTTTTGTTTTTTTTGAAAATTTTTTCATAAACTTGTTAACCCAAGTGTATTTAACGTATGAATCAATTTTTACCATTTTTGGAGATTTTTATATATTTATTTCAGATTTTTAAAATTTGGTGTCATTTTAGTAATTTAAAATTATCTAAAATGCCACTGATTTTTAAAAATAAAAAATAAATATATAAAATATTCTAAAATGGTAAAAATTTATACACAAATTAAATACACATAGATTAACATATTGTAAAAAAAATTCAAAAAAATAAAAATAAAATAAGTATATGTGCCCGGAAGCATAAGGTCAGAATCCCTACAAGGGGTGTCCCACACGAAGGGTGAAGTTGTGTTGTTTTGTAAGTTTGGAGGCCCTCCTTTTATAAGCACGTGGGATGCCCTTCCCTACATTTGCGAATATGACGTGGGATTTCTGTTTTGCACACCGTTGTAGCTGCCTTGCATTGCTTCCCCACTTTACTGCTGACGTTTGTACTTGATGCAGGGCTGCCGATTTTTTTGCCAGGTGGATGGCTACTGGTTGAGGATTTTCCATGACTGCCGAATTTTGCCGAGAGCTGCTAGTCGAAGATTTGGAAAAATGGATGGAAGGGTGACTGCATCGGTTTCGACGGGAAGATGGCTTCAAACAGGGGCTTTTGTGGGTGGCTAGAAATTGGAGGTAATGGCTAAAAATGGTTGTCGAGATTAACACTGCATGGATTTGCCATAATTTGCAATTGCTGGTTAGAAAGTTTGGAAGCAGGCTGGTGATTGAAATCATGGTGGCGGATGTGGCTGCTGGTAGATTTCTCTGAAGGTGGTTCAGCGCCTGGCATTTTCGAACGGATGCTAGCTGTTGGCATCATGGCTTGTGTTTTGCTTGGTTCAACAGCTTGGAGGTGGTGTGCAATTGCCAATTGGGGCTTTGGCCGACTGCGATTAAAAGAGATGATTAAAATTTCTGATTTGGCTAGCTGATTGGTTGATGGGTGTTCAGAAGCTTGGTTTTCTGCTGTCGGTTTTTTTTTTTTTTGATGAAAAGGATATCCTCTGTCCTTACTCCCTCTCAAATTGAGAGAAGGGAAGGACAACGGAATCCAA
>JAXCLR010000001.1:46234461-46246365 GCA_035584095.1 Annona squamosa | reverse complement strand
TCCATCAATATAATTCATGAAATTTCATTTATTCATAAAATAATTACAAAATTACAGATATTGAAATGACGCGTATATGGTCGAAATGACGTGTATACGGTCGGGGTTTCACATTTCAAGTATGAAATCATTAGGGATTTGAGTGTCAAGGTCACTTGATTTCTTATCTATTGAAGTAGGAGGTCATGATTAACTTGGATTCATGAAGAGGGATGCTAGAAATGCGTTAAAGAGAAAGTGTCAAGTAATGTATGAGAATGAAGTAGTGGAGCTTCTAATCCACTTTTGAACCAAGAATAGAGATTATTTTGATTTCACTTAGCATGTGCAAGTTAATTAAGATATGAGATTGGCATCATGTTTTTGGTTAGATAGCTGGTCAAAGGTGGATTCTATGAATTTTAGTGATGTGGTGTTCTTGGACACAACATATAAAATAAATGAATATGATATGTCATTTAGGTCGTTTGCTGGTCAACTATTATATGCAAACTTACTTGTTTTGTGCTGGATTACTTTTTAGTGAGACTATTAAAGATTTCAATTAGCTTTTCAAACATAGCTTGATGCAATGGGCGATGTCTACCCAAAGGCAATTGTGACCAAGCAAGATGTAGCCATTGGTTCAGCAATTGCACAAACTTTTTCACATAGTAATTATATTATATGCTTGTGACATATATATATATAAGAAGTTGCTTAATAAGTTATCCCACGTTTACCAAAAATATCTAACATTTAAAGTTGCTTGGGATTATTATTTGTATAGAGTGTGTGAAGTATTGAGATTTTGAAAGTTGTTAGTCATCACTGATGGAGAAGTTTGAACTGCATGAGAATTCATAGGTTGAAGACATATATGAAATCTAACACAAGTAGATTCTTGCATTCATAAGGAAGATATTTACAACTGGGATGCAAACAATGGGAAGAAGTTAGATTCTTAATATAATATTAGATGAGTTTGTCAATTATAAATTTAGTTTAATTGACTTTGCCAATGGATATGAAAGGTTGCTTTAATGGAGATGACGAGATGAAAGGAATGCTGAATTTCAAACAACAAATTCTAGACAAGTTTTGGTCCTATTGACAAGATTCGAACTTGAGGCTAAGATGACAACTATAAACACTTTGAAGGCTTTTGAAATATTTCAAAAAGAAGTTCAAGAGACCATTTACCTTACTGCATAGAAGACCACAAGTGACCAATATACAAGTGTGGCAAATTTTCAAATATAATGAGTCAGATGTGATGAAGTGAAACACTGTACTATGGGATATGGTGGAGATGAAAGATTTGCACATTGCCTGAAATTTAAGTTAAGTAGAATTATTTGTTGGTACATTTTTACACTATTACATTACAAGAGTATACTATCCATACTCTAGATCATGTGCTAACACGCTGGACTCAAGAGACTAAAATTTTATAATTCAAGCAGCTCCATCAAGTTTAAGAAATAAGGGACAATCATTGGTAACTTGTAATCATGTTTTATCATAAGCATAAGGTTATCTTCATCAAGAAGCTTTTGAAAAATGAGAGTGTCCATGAAGTAGTGAGAGATGCTTTCCATAATATCAAGCTTCTAGTGCAATACATGGTTGAAAAAGAGGGAGTAGATGCTACTAGAAATGAGATAATTGTGACAGAGCAGTAAGTCATCAGGTATGGTGCTGACAAATTCAATAACGATAGCGTTGTACTAGTTCCTGTACCCTCTACATTTCATGGTAGCATCACAAAGCTCACATATATGTGGTGTCATCCTTATAAATATAGTGCTAATAAAGGGAAGAAATTTGAAAATAAATTAAAAGCACCTATTAGATACCACATCCAATTTCAAAGATTTATCAAGTTTGCAATAAGATGGTGGTTGGATATAATAAGCGAGCATGTCATACTTTTAAAAAACTTATTTCAACCAATTGCAATGAACATACAAGTGAGTAGGGTCAAGTAAAGGGAGCAGCCGTAGATGTCGAAGTACCTTGAAATCGAATAAGTTACTAATAGAATACTTTATACATGCTTTGGCCATTGCATTTTTATTGATATGTCTCTCCCACATATGCATCTTTTTAATCAAGCACTTGTGTGTGATCGTACATCTTTCATGTTTAATTTCCTCTTTTAAGTGGTTCATCTTTAAAGAAGTAAAATAACATCTTCTAGTTTTAACTTTAGGACTAGTAGTGCAAAAAAAATGTTTTTGTTTTTTATATGCAATAAACAATAATTCCAATGTCTTGAACTAAAGCAAATCCTAGGGGGCATTTTTTCAACATTGATTTCACAATGTAAGTCAAGTTACGTTATTTTTTGTTGTTTCATATATATTTTTTGAATATTCTTTACAACTGCATAATTTTCTATACATGTTTTTATTTCATTTTTATAGATTCTTTCGTGACAATGAAGTTTGATAGAGATGAGCTTCATTCTAAGTAGATTATATCACAAAGATAAGAGCTGATGTTGAGGAATCGAAGGTTAATTTCAAGTCGCTTAGACACTGTGTGAGTCAACTAAAGAAATCCAAATGGATGTGGTCAACAAATTAAAACATGCTGATCATTTGAAAGATATGAAGGTAGCTAACTTGGAGGAAAAGCTCCACATGAAGATTGCTAAACTAGAGAAAAAACATTCCATATGTTTAGCTTTGATTTTCTTTCTTGCAGTTGTCTTTAGGATGACGTTAAAAGTTTAAATGACATCGTTGTAAATTGCATCTAGTATTTTCTCATGTCTTTTTTTGTATTTGGAATGAAAACAAGAAAAGTTCAATATTTAATTGTCTCCTTATATATTTGAAGCATACCAATCATTTGATATTGAAATAACATCATTTCGGTAATATTTCTATTTTTCTTGTGCATTTGGAATGGAAACAGGTTCATTTCAGATCATTTGTTTAATTTTCAAAAGAATTTGAAATGGAAATAGGTTCATTTCAGATAATTTTTATGCATTGGAATACAAACGAGTTCATTTTAGATCTTTTGTTCAGTTTCTAAAAGCATTTAAATGAAAATAGGTTCATTCCAAATTCCAAATAATTCTTTTAGTTTCTTATGCATTTGAAATAGAAACATATTCATTTTAAATCAATTGTTGAGATTCCAAAGCATTTAAAATACAAACAATTTTATTTTAGATAATTTGTTTAGTTTCATTCGCATTTGGAATGGAAACCGCTTCATTGTAGATCATTTTCTTAGCCTTCGAACCCATTTGGAGTGGAAACAACATTTTAGTAATTTGTTTACTTTTCTTGTGCATTGGGAATGGTTACAGGTTCATCACAGATATTTGTTTAGTTTCCTTTATGCATTTGAAATGGAAATAATATCATTTCAGTAATTTGTTCAGTTTTCTTGTGCGTTTGGAAAGGAACATGTTCATTTCAAATCATTTGTTTAGTCTCCAAAAGTATGTGGAATGAAAATAAGATAAATTCATTATTTTGTATAGCTTCCCTTTTTTATTTGGATGACAACCAAAAACTGCTTTTTCTTGTGCACATCAATTTCAGAAACAATATTTAAATTTATAGTAACATTTAAATTTAGTTCACCATGGGATGGATTTTATAAAGAAAATCAGCATTTATATACATTGAAATAAAAATCACATAGGAAGAAACTTTATATTTAAAACAAATAGGACAAGATATTTACATTGAAATGCTTCAATAACCTAAATCCTCACATCTCTTACTTTCTAGTTTGCAATTCCTCTCCTCTTGCATATCCTTGTTTAATCTTTCTTGAATTCCATCTGCTTCTACATTTAACATAAGGTCTCCTTGTGCACACGTAATCACTAAATAAGAGAAAGAATGCTCATAGCTCACCCAAAGCGCAAATTGATCTGTCAAAAAGAAGGCACGCATAAGAGAAATAAGAATGGATTTTCAACCAACTTGTTTGAAACGTGGAAATCACTGGATACATGCTAAGGACTTGATCATACCAAGAATGTCAAAAAAGTTTTAAGTCCAGAGGGTTTTATATATTGGAAATAACAAACTGTGGAAGTTGATATCAACATGTCGTGTTGCAACTTCAACTGTTTCTCAGATAGTTAGTTCAGACTTCAGATTCTAATGTTGTAAAAAAACCATTGATGTTTGATCCCTAAAATATTGATAGTTTATTTCTTAATTTCAAGTTTTTTAAATGAAAACTCAATACTTTTTACATACTTATGTATTACATAAATATATAATTTATTCTCACATTACAACATGTAAAAGAGTTCTCTTATTCTCAATCACCTACATAACATATTTTATTCACGTATTTTGTAGCCTAAGAACTAAATTTTTAGGCTCTTGTTATCTCAAATTCTCCTATTTTGTTAGACGGCCTTAATACCTTCATTTTTTAATGTAACGATGCATCCAATATTCTAAATGCAAATATGCATTGAAATGAGAAGACATTGTTTGTCCCTTGGGTTTTCATGACAGAAATTACCAGATTAATTACTTAATATCCAAATAATAATTACCAGCACCTTAGACATTCATTAGTGAGTAATCTCTTTGCTTAATAGTTTTCCCACCAAACTAGACCAACCAAGTGCCTACATCTAATAGATGGCTCTAAAAGACAACCATGCCAGAAGAATTGTTCTCACCACTTGATTTTTTTTTTTTTTTTTTTGAAATAAAAGTGAAAGCAAAATTTGAGGCTATAACCAAAATTATGTAATAAAATGTTACTGATGAGAGAAAAGTTTCTTCCAGGAAAACAGATATAAAAGTAGATTCCATCTAGCTATTTCAAATGCTTCTCGTTTATTCTTCCAATTCTTTTAATCCACGCTAATAATCCACTTACCCATCATTGAACTTAAGTGTTGCATCATGGAGTGGCTAATTCCAAGTTACTACAAAAGGAGGCTGTCAAAACTGTATCATATATGCACTTGTTTGGGTAACATAAGTAGGTGAAGGGAATCTAAATATAAATAATCACTGGATGTAATATTTAATTACCCTAACCAACTCCTTGCTTTTCTCAATTATTCATATTTTTCAATTGTTATATGATTTTACTCTGAAAAATGGCATGATTAACAATCATTACATCCCTATTTATAGTCATAACTTAAAAGAGGATTTTAAGTTTTCAACTGAATAAAATAAAAAAATGATGGCTTTCTATAACTAAACTTATATCTGTGAAATTTCCAACTAAGACATTGATTTAAAACAAGAAAAACAAACTAAAAGAAAAGTGGTTTGTTTTCTTATTGTTCAAGGCATTTGCAAGACTACCATTGGGAGCATAATCATCGATAACAAGCCTCTCATCTTCTCCATAGTAAATCATTACAATTATACCAGATTGGGATGGCATAGCTTGGCTATGAACCTCACTTGGTTTTAAAAATCTCTCATCTTCTCTCTGCATGCCTCCTTGATCCTTTGAATGACAAATGTGGTCCCATTCTCAATCAAAAAAGATTGGGGAATGGCTCATTCGACAAGGTTGTGTGGTTGGCGGCCAATGTCGAGGGTAGCAATAGTTCACTGAAGGTGGGAGTGCGCGAGGGCAAGAGAGATACGAGGAGGGAAGGAGTGTGAGAGGAGAGAGGCGGGCGAATTTGGAAGTTGAAATTATCGTTTTGAATTTGAGTTACTAGTTTGCAAAAAAAGAAGCTTATCTAACACTCAAACCAGGGAATTATAAGCAAATGTCCCTGCCTTGTCTCTCCTACCCCATCCAACGACTCTAAATGAGTCCATTGAAATGAACAACCTTAGATGGCTAAGAGCGTGGAGCCTTTATGCTCTTGGGAGCATAAGATCGGAATCTTAAAACGTGCTACTTTCTTGATTGCAAGTAACTCTCATATTGAACTATCCAAACTTCATGAAGCTATAAATTAGCCAAAGTGGAAAGATGAAATGGAAGAAGAACACCTTGCCCTTAATAAAAATAATACATGTGAATTGTTAATCTACCAAAAGGTACGAAGTCCGTGGGTTGCAAATTAGAGAATAAAACCAAATATAAAAGTGATGGCTTAGTAGAAATATATAAAGCTAGACTAGTAGCTAGAGGGTTTACTCAAACCTATGATATCGATTATAAAGAAACATTTCCTCTTACCATGAAAATGAACACAATCAAAGTTCTAATGGATCTGACAATTAATTATGAATGATCTTTATTTCAAATGAATGTCAAGAATGCAATTTTGCATGGAGATTTTGAAGAAGAGATTTACATAGATCTTCTACTAAGACATCCTTGAGAAGGAAAACAATTGCATGTAAACTAAAAAAGGCGATATATGGCTTAAAATAATCACCCTGAGCCTGATATGGAAAACGGAGCACTACCCTCTTGAACTATGGTTTTACTAAATGCAAATCAGATTCTTCTATGTTTGTACAAAAAATACTTTTAGAACCGTAGTTGTACTAATTCATGATGATGACATAGTAACTACTAGAAATAACTTAAAGGGCATTAAAGAACTTAAAAGGAGTCTTAGAACCAAGTTTGACATAAAAGATCTTGGCAAGTTGAAAGATTTCCTGGATGTTGAAGTAGCTTACTTGTCCAAGGGGTTATTTTTGTGTCAAAGAAAATATACTCTAGATCTTCTTAAGAAGACAAGAAAGCTGGGAGTCAAGCTGACGAGCACTCTTATTAACTATAAGGTCAAGTTCATTAACCATGGAGAAACTTTACAAGAACCTAGGAGATTTCAAAGAATGGTCGGAAGACTCATTTATTTAACAATCACAAGACTAGATGTTGTTTACGCTGTAAGTTTTGTTAGTCATGCATTCTCCAACAATTGAATACATGAAACTTGTTCATCAAATACTTCCATATTTAAAATCAAATTCTGGTAGGTGAATATGGATGAAAGCTAATGGGCATAGTGAAATATATGGACATATTAATATTATAGAATACCCTATGTAGAATGGGCAGGAAATTCCAAGGATAGAAAATCAACTACTGATCATTGCACTTTTTTAGGAGGTAATTCGGTTATGTGGAAATGTAAAAAACAAAATGTGTTGCAACATTAAGTGCAGAAGCTAAATACAAGGCAACGACATCAACAACTAGTGAATTGGAATGACTTCATTTAGCGTTGCAAGAGCTTGGGCTTAATCTGCAAACTCCTGCAAGGTTATTTTGTGACAATCAACTACTATGTACATAACTTCAAATCCTCATTTCATGAAAGAACAAACCATATAGAAGTTGATTATCACTACATGGGAGAAAAGGTGCAATCAAAGTTAATATCCACTCCTTATGTTTATGGCTGAGATCAACTTGTCGATATTTTTACCGAAGCTTTATCCAAAAAGCAATTTGAAAATATTTTACACAAGTTGGGCCCAATTGATATTTTCGTGCCAACTTGACCGGGAGTATTAATTGTATCTAGCCTAATATAAAAGTAGATTTGTCTATACAAAATTAGGACACTTGATGAGTGGTGATTGATTATGTAATAGTCTTGTTGATAGTCTTGTTGATTGATGTAACAAGTTTATAAATAGAAGACTATGAAGGCCTGAAAAGAGATGAAAAAATTGAGTTCTCCATCGTGAAGCAAGCGTTAGTCCTGAACCACTTCAATGGTGTATTGCTTTTTTTTCATGCTGTTGATTTTAAGAGTAATCAACATAGAATCGTTACATTGCTGGCATTTTATCACTGTATATAGAGTTCAGCATTTTCTTTGATGCCTCGAGGGGGAACCCGTTAACATGTCGTGCCGAGGCTCCTTTGGGCTGGGACCTCTTTTATGAAGACCAAGAAGACAGATTGGATGGGAAATGACAAACTTGGGATGATCACTGACGGTAAGGGATATATCTTCTTCTGCTTCTCTCTTTGATCCTGTCATTTTGATTCTTTCCAAAAATACTAAAGCACTTTAGGAGCTTTATTCTCATATTAATAGTTCAAAATATATAAAACGAAAATTCCAACAAAATCTTCTTTATTTTCTATCACGAGTTCAATGATAATCCATCTCATTAACAGAGCACATGCCTGAATTGAACATCTTTCAATTCAATCAAGTTCCACCCCCAAATCCCAATGAGAGAGAGCTCGCGTTCCAACTTCCAACGAGTGTTTTTTTTTTTTTTTTGGCTTGGTATTAAGATAGAAACAGAACTTTGACCATGCGTTCTAATAGCTGAAAAGTGAGGCTATCTTTAGTACATTTTGCTATGGTAAATCATGCAATTTTGAGCCGTGTTGCTATGTTTTGTTAAATGCAATCTTTTTTTTGCATTTAACGCTACTCATTTTACTAATGCATTTAAAATCATATGAACTGGAGTTGTACGTATGCAACATCGTTTAAAAATATATCAACACGTGTACAAATTTGAAAAATCACTTGAATCCATGCACTAAAGTTTTAGAATTGGAACGTTGTAGAACCTTATAATAGATAAATTATTTTTAATGGCTTTAAAATGATGTTAATAATGGATTGAAAATAATTATTTTTCTCTCAAGATGTGCTTGGAAAGTGCTAAAACTTTTGAAAGAAAATTTTTTTTATAAGTTTTTGAAATAGGAAAAGATTGTATGATATTACAGGGATAATGACAAAGAATTGAAAGAATAAAGTTAAAATAGATATGTTAGTTGTATAAGTAGTTACGTAGAAATGATTAAAAAATAGTGTAATTTTTTTATAAGGATAGGTGAAAGAATAATTAAAAAATAGATTAATTGTGGAGAATAAAAAATTTTAATTTGAAAAGTTTTATTTCTAAAAAAATCACTCTTAGCTAAATACGTAATGATAAAACTAATTGATAGAATGAATTTAACATAGAGTAGCAAGATGAGGCGGAAATTAAGCCGATATACCAATTTACTTTGGCAGGATGGATTCCTTGAAGATGACCTCTTGATAACTACTTCCCATTAAATATATTGTTTGGTCGGAAAATAAAAGTATTTTTCTCCTTGAAAAATATGAATTTCTCTCCTATAAAAGAAATTATCCATTGATGTCTTTGGGCTTGGGCCTCTTTATCCCGAGCAAACTTGAAGGATACCCTATGTTCTTGCTAGCAAACTTGGATGGGCCAACTTCCAAAATATCATAATTGAATATTCCGATTTGTGAGATTTTTTTTCTTGGGTTTCTCTACATTTCTACAATGGCAAGACTAACAAGATAGAAGGTCTGGATCTCCCAAAATATCTGCCGAAATCAGGCGAATTAAGATCACCCATTGGGAATCTAGAAAGAAAGACTCACTTTCTGAAATAGTATTTGCTTGGTTGGTCAAGATTTTTTGTGGGGGGTAATATATATATATATATGTAAACAGATTAGTCGGCTAAAATTATTTACGTGGGCAACTTACAATCGTTAATCGAATTTGGCAAGTGGTATTGTGGGAAGTGGAATGATTGAGCTGTTGGCTCTGTAGCTCGGGGGAAAAAAAAAAAATTTTGGATGGTCATGACTTAAAGGCCAGCTTCTTTGAGCAGCTTTTGTGGACTAGCTGGAGAATAGCCGATGCTAGCCGAGCTTTCAGAAACGAATCTGGTATCTGGAGGGCCGGAAGATTTTGAAGGCCTTGGCACGTTTCTTCGCTGGCTCTGGAGATTTTGAAGCCAGTCTTTTTAATGTGGTGTCTGATCAGGATGGCATTCCATCTCTCCCTCTCCTGTTGCTATCCCAGTCTTGTAATTGGTGGATTCTGTCCTCAACCCAACCTTTTTTGAATTCCCTTTCCGTGTTTATGGATGCCTTTTGAAGTGATGGTCAAATAAAACTCCTCCTGTGAATTTAGACCATCAGTTCCAAAAGTTGTTAGGGGAAAATTGGGAATAATTTAGGCCATCTGTGGGAAATATACCTTGCCAACTGACTTACCAAAGTATCCAAAGAAAATCAATCATCATCAGTGGCTTCAATGGAGAAGAATGAGAAGTATTTGCCCAATCAGTAGCCGAAATACTAAATTAACTAATGAGCATAGCTGGAATGAATTTGAGTGGTTGAGATCTCTGCCATGTTTCTCTCCAATGTTGTATAATTATTGGATATTGAAATTTTGCGGTCTATATGTATATGCATATAAGTTCTTCACTTTGAAATTGGTAATAATCAAGGTAAACAATATTAATACAAGAATGACTAATTTAAGCAACAGATTCATAGAATTTTCTACTTGCCTCTGCATATCCTTCATTCTAAATAATTCTTCTACATATTCTTCAATCTGTCTAATGTCTCCTTTCTTTTTGGGCTTTATGCATTTGTCCCACCAATTTTTTTTTTTTTTGTGATTTTACAATTTCTACGTAGTATTTACCAAATTTGCAAAATTTTCGCCGCTTATGATGAACTCTATTCGAAAAACAGTCCGATCAAACTTTATGACTAAGTTAGGCATGAGAAAAAGTTTTGTAGACTGCTCATACATGATAAAGAATATGAAATAGTATTCTTGGATTGCATTTCGCCTAATCTTCGCAACAGCAATTCGTCAAATTTAACTAATTAAATTTTAACTTCGTAAAAATCCTCATATATATCCGTCAATTACGATGCTTGCTTTTGCAACCAAAGTTTATAACTGAGATGTTTTTACAAAATTAATGACTGCAGTAAAATTGCAAAATTGCGACGAGAAGAGATGCAAAAATGTCTAACAGACCCAATTAATGATCTTGCCTCCCGTTTATGGCAATCTGCTAACTTCTCCTGGGCACCAATATGAGAAAGAGCAGTCATGGCACTCTCCTGACTTTTCTGGAGCACCAACGTGAGATATCACCCTTGTACCTTTTTTTTTTTTCTCCAGCCATCTACTAATGTCTTAAACAGGTCGTGTTGTACGGTTTGGAGGATAATTCTAACTGTAATTCATTTAGAAAACTTTAACTCTAATTCGTTTCTAATTTATTTATAAAAAAAAATTCAACCCTAATCCTTAACCATTTACGCTAGAAGAAATTTTATTTTTAGCAAAAAATGAAAATAGATTTTTTTACCATTGTTGCCTAGCATTTTGCTTTTAGCGACAAATGGTTGCAATTTTTGTTGGCGAATAAAATAAGCATGGTTGCATGGCAACAAAAATGAAAATTTTCGTTCTCCAACGTGAAATGCAATAGTCTAACTGTGACAAAGTTTGCAATAAAATTTTGCTAAAACAAAAATTTTATTGTGGTATTAAAACAAATGTATCGGTGTACGGGTTGCTGAAGGTGGTAGAATTAATTGAAAATGGATTTAAAAATTGAATGACAAAGATAAAAATGATCAACTATTTTAAGTCTAAATCTTAAGAAAATTTTTCTAATAGCAGTGATTTTTTAATAAAAAAATAATTTTCACATTATTTTTAATGTTGATTTTATTGTTAATAATTATCCAGTACTCGAGAACTATACATCAATAAAAATACTAACCCTTTTATCTAATAGGTTGCAAAGATGGGTTAAATGGATCGAATAATCAGCTTGATAGGTTAAAAAGGTGGAATAATCAGGTTGACGGCTTGTATAAACTTAACCCATGAGCAAGCCATTTTTCCCATTTATTTAATTGAGTTAAACATGTTATATAAACAGATTAACAAGATTGAGAAATCTCAGCTCTAACTCATTTCACCTGGGTTTTATTTTATTATTATTTTTTGAATCTTAGCTGGGTTTTATTAGTTGGGAACTCAGTTGCAATATATTTGAACTAATGTGAAACAAGTGATAGACAAGTCTATCAAATCTGCCTAAGCTATACTTAAATATATATATAGAGAGAGAGAGCTGTTCCGGTGCGGTGATGCTGCACCGGAACAGCGGTACAGTGGCCCCAAAATGGGGCCCACGTGATCATGAAATCATGATCTACTCCAC